>OX442429.1:5264021-5296751 GCA_949361645.1 Spongilla lacustris | reverse complement strand
TGTACTGGCACACTAACACACTCGATCACTCGCACACAGAACTAAAAGTCATCTAAACCATCAAAGGAACTTAATGTTCCCAAGACGGTACAGAATACATAATACATTTTAAAAAGAGATGCTCATGTTCAAGTACACTAATTTACAATGGCTGCCTGGCAATCATTGCTCTGGCATGTTGCCTCTGCAATGTGATGGCCAATCGTTGGTATAATTGGTTGATGACACATGATTTTGCCTGGCCAGTGCGCCCTGAAATTCTGTCCGCAAGAGTGGCGAAATCTGGTCTGCTCTCCAACCCCCATCCACCAAATGTTTCTACTGTCTGATTGTGATAGGCCTCCAGATATTTTGTGTTCTTCTGCTCCTCCCTCCAATGAGCTGCACAAAGCTTTTCAGTCTATGTGTGGTTGTACAGTAATAGATGTGATAGTCCTATATTTAGCACATGCATTGTCCTACAATGTGTGCCGGGCTAATTTCGTTTTTCCTTATCATTCACCCCTTGTTTCCGTGCTTTTTACACCACCAACTTTCTCATAGAGAATATTTTTATTTACTTGTAATAAATATACATCCGGCATGCACATATCATGCACGCATGTACATTTGTGCAATTATGTATGCAATTCATGTATTGGGGGATCCATTTGGTGCATGCTGTGCGATCCTCACGTGACTATGTTTAAAATGCACCGTGTTTTATGCAGGGTACTAATCTATCTTCTACTTGGCTGCAGTTACCTCCCCTCCGAACCGACTGGATCTCCGCTACAGCCCATCACTCTACCACCGAGTACCACGCAAAACTGCTCAAATACATCTCAGAACGTATACAGCATCATCATTCAGCAAGTGGCTAATAATTTGTCGTGCGTTCTACATGGCACGCCCATCGGTTGGGGACCGCTGTGTCCTGCGAGTTCGTGCAAAGCTATTTTAGCGGCGTTGCCAAACAATCCGTCCGGGTACTACTGGATTCTACCCAACTCTACTAATACTTCGGTCCAAGTGCATTGCGATCTGATAAGGTACTTAAACGGCTCCAGAGGTTGGATGAGAGTTGCCTATCTGAATATGTCCGACTCCATACAGTCTTGTCCGTCCAACTGGGCGACCTACACGGCAGGGACCTATCGTTTGTGCGGAAAGCCAGGAGACAACAACTGTTACGGAGTGAACTACACAACCTACTCGGTACCTTACTACAAGGTATCTACGGTTACCAGTATAGCACGTGCGACGGTTTCCAACGCTACGGATCATCCTGCAGCCCGTGCACCATCGACAGAGCGTACGTTGATGGGGTTTGTATTACTCACGGTCAAAACCCTAGGCAACATTTGTGGACGTACGCTGCGGCTCAGCCATCGGGTAGCTACTGTCCATGTTACAGCGGATACTCGTTCGTAGCGGTGCCTTCCTATGTTGGAACGAATTGGTATTGTGGGGGCCAGTCGGGGGGTAGCACCAGTAACTATTACACCTATCCATTATGGCAAAATGGCACGTGCCCAGGAAAACTGTCCTCTTGCTGTTCCAATTCAAACCTACCGTGGTTCTACACAACCCTTTCCACGAACATTACTGACAGCCTTGAAGTTCGCCTCTGCGCGGACGAACCTCTTTCTAATGAAGATGTTCGGTTGCTGAACCTTGAACTTTATGTTTACTAACAATCCTATGGTGTTACTATGTATATAAGAGTTGTGCTCCTTCCCTGATCCACGTGCACACAGGTCATGTAGTAATCAGTGCCGGTGTCACGAAATAGTTTATCCCCCAATAATTTTACCCTCCCGGATGTTCTACTCCGGAATAACCAATCCTCCTGTGATAGATTATTCCGGAATAGATCATCCTCCCTTGGAATAGACTATTCCCCCCCCCCCCCCCCCATTCATGTGATAGATTATTCCGGAATAGATCATCCTCCCTTGGAATAGACTGTCACCCCCATTCAAGTGTTTGGAATAGACTCTTTCACGCACGATGAATAGTAATTTGTCCTGTACTTCGTGCCTGCATAGAAGCACTGCACCTAGCTCTGAAATAGGGGTCATGCTATATAAACTAAAAATGTTAACATCTTTTTGAAGTGACTGAAATAGAGATTGTTGTTACATTTCTAACGCACACTGTGCACTGACGGAAAAACTGAAGAATACAATGATATAGTGCGGTTCCTTGAGAGCAAAAGTGATATCCAAAGATCTTGCATGGCCTCGAGGTGTGGAAGAGTCCAAAGACAAAGAGGCT
The DNA here is from genome assembly GCA_949361645.1 of Spongilla lacustris. NCBI lineage: Eukaryota > Metazoa > Porifera > Demospongiae > Spongillida > Spongillidae > Spongilla > Spongilla lacustris. Next base: position 5,294,492 of record OX442429.1, on the reverse strand, counting down.
AAAAGGGCATATCGTCAAAAATGTGAAAGCTTCGCTACCTATGACAGTCTTTTGTTCAAACTTAAAAGCATTGATGCCGCGGTTCGCCCGTCAACCGTCAAGACCGCCAAACTAGGCGATACGGTTGGCTTGACCGCATCCGTGACCGCGCGGTACCGTCAGGAAAATTGAATAATTGAATTAGTTCGCGAAAGCACTTAACCGTCTGCATAACTGAGGTAATAACCGTGGACCGCCAAAAATGTTGACGGTCAAAGGTAGTCTCGTACCCAAACCCAAATGTACGTATCGATGATTATGATACACGTACATAATCATCGTTACGTGGGTACGAGACCAGGTCAAAGGCATGAAGAAAACGTTATTGGATGATCGAGGACTGGGAACCTGTGGGAGTAGATACAATGCAATATTCATACACCCGAAGTGACATTTCAATAATGAATTGTATATACTCTGACACCAGTCAGTTTCCTGGCATGCTCATTATATCATGTACTGTTTATGTGAACAAAAATTAATTTGTTGCTTGGATTTGTTGTTTGGCTTTTATTTCTTGCTTGGATCGTTGCTTGGATTGTAGTTCTTTGAGTCACGCTGTATCGTATAATTCTAGGTAGGTGCTTATTGCAATTGCCTTCGGTTTTCAAGTGCAGGCCTATACTATAGTACCCGAGTTCTGACTTCCGGCTTATGACTGCTGGGTTTAGCCTGAGTCCTGCCGCAAAACAGTCTGATCGACCAGTTCATAAGTCTGAAGCAGAAAATGAACTTAATATCGATTGCACAGATGTCTAAGAACCACCTGCATCGAAGAAAAGTAAGAGCTGCGAAACATGCAAACCTGAAGACAGTGCGGCCATGCAAGGGTGCAGTTCATCCCAGCGGTCCCAAATTTACCAATGCCTGCATGGCTGTGGAAGCACTACAAGCTGTCGCCCTGTTCTGATTGCGACAAATGGGGGTCTATGGCGTAGTGTGCCAAAAGGCTGGAGAAATAATGTGCATGGGTTCCTCGTGTTGATGGGTCGACAACTCGAATGAAAAAGCATCTATACTTCAAGCCCACAACATGCATGTATGCGCCTCAGTGCGTGCATGATATATATATACATACATGCCATGTTGTCATATTATATCGTTTTGTACATTATACATCTACATGTACATGTATGCATGAAATCTCTTTGTAGTGAGGAGCCAGCAACGAAATCCACTTCTTCTGGTACCTAGCTGAGGCTAGCTCCCTTGAGTCGCTTCAGAAGTATGTGAGTGTTTTCTGTCTTAAAACTGGGTTCAAACCAGATTTAATCCACCATCCTTGTTGCTCAACGTTGCTGCACTAGTCCACCTTGGCCACAAAAGCTTGAGTTGGTTGGAACCAACTATAAGGCAATACAGCAGTTTAAGGACGAGCTGCTTATTGTTGCTGGGATTAAAATTGATCCTCCAAACTCACTGTCCTCATTAGACACTCAGGAAGATGCTGTGCCCAATGACAAAATATCAGCTCTGGATGCATTGTTTGACTTTGACGTAAGTCAGTCTATATTTTGGTAACTTTAAAAAATTGCAAATTTCAACCGACTCAGTGCATTTTATTGCTGTCATGTACTGCTACCAAAGTGATCCTTGCATGGGATGTCAAACAGGAGTGTGAGGGACAGCATAGAGGATGAGTTGAAGCGCTATATGCTGGAACCACAAACCAACTGGCGTGTTTATAATGTCATGCAATGGTGGAGCGACCACGAAGCTAACTTCCCTCACATCGCTCTGCTAGCCCTAAAGTATATAGCCATTCCGGCGTCCAGTGCTCCCTCTGAAAGGGTATTTTCGCAGTTAAAACATGTACTTGATCGCAAGAGATGGCGGATGGATGCTGGCAGAGAAGAAAGAGTCATCTTCTTGCGGTGTAACAAACTTATAAAAGTATGATTTATAATTACTTTGGTTATTAATTTGTGACATTAATTGCGACCGGGTATCGACCGGGACCGTCTTGAATTTAGGCGGCCCCCGTCAAACCGCCAACGTGACCGTATTGCTAAGATACGGTCAGTGTTCGTCCGTGAACGTGACCGGGACGATCCGGTACGGTTAATCGTGAACGTGACCATATCGATAATAGCCGACCGCGGCATCACTGCTTAAAAGGCGCAAAAAACCTGAAACTGGAGCATTGGCGTCTACACGGGCTACCGGTGCGCGCTTGCGGGACGAGCCCCAGGATGAACGATACAGGGTGGTAAAAATCGACGAAAAGATGCGGGTGCTTGAAAGTGTCCATAAAGATCCGGCAGGGGGTCACTTTGGAATTCATAAAACGTAAGGCTAGCCAATGGTAACTGTATTTGAATCGTATATACTCTTATTCATTTACAGGCAAGAGAAGATAGCCGAGCGGTACTATTGGAAAGGAATGACTAAGGATGTAGCAGAATATTGTGGTACTTGCCTAGTGTATCAAAGGAGGAACAAAATGTCCAAGAAGACTGCAAGCCTATATACATCCGGTTGTAGGGTGTGTAACCTCCCCTGAATAATGAAAATCGATTTTTCCGAATACTTTTAAAACACTAATCGATTTTTCAGGTTTTTCCGGATCTGAAAATCGATTTTTCCGAATACTTGAAAAAAGGAAATCGATTTTTCCGAATAGGTTTTGACAATTTGCCAGCCGAATACTTAGGTTATTCAGGTTTTCTGCTCACTGAGCCACCTAAATGTACACATCACATCAGATACCCTCGTACAGCTAAACCATAACACCAGATACCCTCAGCACACAAACATGCTTACCCCCATCACACCAGTGCCCTCATGTGGCACACAACCATAGCTAACCCCATCACACAACCACAGCTACCTCCATCACACCAGACACCCTCCTACAACTACCCACATTACACCAGATCTGTACAGCATGCATCCACAGCTACCCACATCACACCAGATGCACTCAGCACACAACCACAGCTACCTATATAGGCCTAAATCGCTTGGCCTAACCACATACCTAGATGGGCGTGTCCTGACCTAAGTTAGCGTGGCCACGATGAGGTCTACCTACACATCGCACTTAAGAGTAGAACCACAGATGAAGTTTACGCACCACCAGCCATACAGCCTCCATTTCACCATCGCGAGTTTTGAAAATACTAGTAACTAAGTAGGCCTATAATTGCGATCGCGGCAATAGGTCTATCACTATCAGCTCAGAGAGATTGATGCAAGAAACCAGCTACTGTACTTCGAAATGCACTAAGCGAACTAACTTTGATTTGTAGCTGGAGCTGTCCGTCGTCATGTCACGTGAAGAGGGAGATCTGTTGGCTAGTTCGAATTACTGCCCGTACATCTGATCTCGTCCCCACGTATATATAAATAATAATTATAGTAACAACAGTGACGTTAATTAACCAATTAGAAGTAATTACATGTAATATCGTAAACGCGTATCCGGATATCGTCATAAAAAGATTCGAATAATGGGCGAATTGTCGATGCGGATGACGAATACCTAAGTACCTCCGAATGGAGATTCACAAACCGGTTATTTCGAATAGAACAAATCCAATAATCGATTTTTCCGAGTAATGCTAAATTACTATTCGAACGGATAGGTTTTTGCGAATAACCTGATAACCGGTTACACACCCTATCCGGTTGGTGTTCCTAATCGAGCGTTTGCACAATGGAGTATGGACCTAGTAGGTCCATTGTCAGGTGCAGTTGTCTGTTATCTAATGTGCTGACAGAATATCTAACCAAATGGCCAGAGGTATATTGCATACCTAATAAGGAGGCAATAACTGTCTAGGTGTCTGAAGAAGCTAGTAGGAAGGTTTGGGGTACCAGAAATAATCATATCAGACCAGGGACGAGAGTTTTGCAATGAGCTCAATGATAATTTTTGCAGTAGCTTAGGTATTGCTAGACACATCTGCACAGCATATCATCCCCAAAGCAATGGCCTCAGAGTGATTTAACCAGACAATTTGTGCTTGCTTAAGTAAGTACTCAGAAGGTGGAAAGCTAAATTGGGAGGATGATTTAGACCTTTTTTTGCTTGGTTATCGCTCATCCATACAATCATCTTCATTGTATTCTCCATTTGAACTTGTTTATGGTGAGAAAGCAAGGCTACCCATTGAATTAGATTTTCCACCACATTAATGTCAAGCTGATAAAGATGATAACTCTATGGAAAATTTAATGGTGAACTCAAAGTTGCTAGGTGAAAAACGTAGTGATGCTTGTGAAAATATTCACATAGCACAGACCACCCAAAAAAGGCAGTACGACAGAAAACATTGCAGGCAAGAAGAGTTTGTAGTCAGAGACGAAGTCTGGTATGCCAATTCCAGACGAGATACAAGAAAGGGTGACAAACGGCTAGAGCCTGTTTTTGTTGCCGAAGCATGTGGGAAAAACACGTATAAGCGTATTGGTCTTAAAAGGAAGTTTCATTCTGATCAATTAGTGAAGGTGAAGAGAGCTATCGCTGGTGACATAGTACCATCAGCTAAGACAGAAGTTGGCATGTGTGATGGTACCCAGCACTCAGATGAAAATGGCTCTATACAGAAAGTGAAGAGAACCAGGACTAGTGATGTGACAACTGATTGTGACAGTGCCCAAGAGCCAGCAAAAAAAGAAATCACTACTAAGGGATTTAAGATTCCAAAAGGGAAGAGGACTAAGGCTAGCGATGTGACAGGATTAACAAAGCCTGTGTCAAAATGTGATGGTGTTCTACAGCCAGTAATTGAAGAGGTTGCTGCTACAATTGAGGGATATGACAAGGGAGAAAACTGCTCTGGGAGGGCCAAGACCAGTGATGTGGCACCAACAACAAAGCTGGAGGGTAGCATGTCTAATTGTACTCAACAGTCAGCAGATGGAGAGGTGGTGGTTGTAAGAGGACAATCAATTCATGAAAGAATGGAAAGTAATGCTAAAGGGCCGATCGCTAAAGGTAATGAAATGGTGTCGTTCAAGATAGGAGATCAGGTATTGTACAGCCTATCACATGGAAGCAACAGAAAGGATTCCAAACAGTATGGTCCTTCTTTGATATCTCAGATATGTGGCGGTGACATGTATTTACTTGCTGGTCTTAAGAGGAAGTATCACAGCAACCAACTTCAAGAAGTAAACATGATAACATCTCAAGTCAATAAAGTATGTGCATTCTTATGCTGGTATACCAGTTCTAATCTGTTCGTTTTTTATGCCTACAGGAAATGGAGTATGCAACTTGTAGCAGCAGAACATCAACTTGTGCAGCAACTACTGCCATTACACAAAACAGCTCAAAACAAAATGAAGAGCTGGTAGAAACAAAATCAGCCAAGGCATTACTCATCATGCCTACTGTAACAAGAGCTTTGCATGAGCAGAGGCAGAAATCTGATACATTCAATGGTCATGCTGCACTAATCAAGAATATTACAAAATTTGGCCTGCAGGTGTGCATAAATATACCCTTAGATGGTAACTGCTTGTTTACAGCGGTTTGTGATCAACTGATGAGAGTGCTTGGAGAGCGCAAGCGACATCTGAGTCTACAAAAAGAAGTTGTTAACTACATGAAGTGCAATTCTTTAACAGTAAGTTTTAGCATGGCTGCATAACTCTAATTGACAAACTTGACTTTACAGCCTGAAGGGATTCCCTTCTTCAGCTTTATTGAGTCTTCTCAATCTGAATGGGAAATGTACCTATTGAAGATGGAAAGACCAGGAACATGAGGTACCCATTTAGAGTTGCAGGCATTGTCCAATATGTTGGGTGTTACATTCTATATAGTCACAAACAGCTGTGTTGAGGACCAATCGATTATTTGGCTATATCCTATTTTGAATGATATAACATAGATTGATGCTCCTGTACTAATTCTGGGCTGTGAAATGGAGTTTCACTACCATAGCTTAGTTCCCATCATGTCAGCAGATTCACATTTTCAATTGCCAAATAAATGATTCAGTAATGAAACCACTGCCAGCGGCAATAGCAAATTGATTAGCTACTGTGATGTAAATAAAGGTAAGACATGCATGTAAGATTTATTTCAATATTTGATTTGTTTCTCCTTATTTATTTAGATTCAAATGCAGAAGCAGCACAAAAGCAATCATATCATCTAAATTCCACTGACAATACTGCTTCACTTTCCTTAAGTTTGAAATGTGATGGTAAGACAAGTAAAATAAACAATACCCCATGCATGAGATCATATTGCACACATGAACTGCACCTGATGGTATTATTATTCTCAGAGTCAATGAAAGCAGCAAGGTCAGGAGCTGTTACAGTAAGCGTCTGAATATATTCAACTAATGAAGGGAGATTGCATAGGAGATAATGTATATATGTTTGTGCTCTTGAACCCATGCAGTTCTAATAAATAAGCTTTCAATCCCTCTACATATAGGTCATAAACTTATTTTTCCACATGCTTGAAAATGACAATGGAAAGGTTAGTAAGTCAGTTCTAAGGTAGGGGAAGGCAGGGCAACGCGGACCAGCTAAGGTTAGGCCATTATAGTGTTCGAACTATAAATAATTTGTGAACAAATTTTTTTGTGTGTGTAGACAAATCATTATTCTTTATTATTCAACATGGTTAATAATTTTTGTAAACACATCGTATTTATTATAATTGATTTTCACAACACGATCAGTTTTGCCTCTTTTAGATTTGACCGGGCAAAGCGAAAAGCGACTAATATGGCACTTCGACGTATGTAGGCATCTTAAATGTTATTCCATGTTATGCGCCATTCATTTACGTGCCGTGTTGTATTGTCTTTTGAATTTTTGATTCACGAGTCATGACAGTAATACGCGGCTTTTGCTCACTATTTATGGCTACGAGCGAACATCGCGTAGTTACACATCATTTGAGCTGTTCGCCTATGGCAATATATACATATATACGTAGAGCATGCACAAAAATCATTACAGACAAAGAGGGCTAGCTTAATAGGATGTTGGCCGTCTCACTGCAGCAATGAAAGTTTTATTAACAAGTTATCCACTTTGCCCTATCCACTTTGCCCGTAGGGTGGCACTTGAGTTTATACGAACATACTTGTCGATTCATAAGTAGTTGTACTTAAGTCATGATATGCTTATCACAGGCGATGTTAGGCAACATCATTATGCGTATGCAACCATTTCTCTCATTTGTTATGATTGAATAAAACAAAAGGTTATCGCGGACGAATATCGTAAGGAACAATTGAAAAAAACAAAGTAATTAATAACTTACACATTTATTAACTAATTTAATTAATTGTACTGCATTTCTGTCCGTCAGTACCTATTTTATAGCGGGCCAAAATTGGATAATTTTATGATGAAGCGTCTTAAAGTAATTTGAGTTTTTCTCTTTGCCCAACGTGTCCACTTTGCCCAGCCTTCCCCTATATGCTTGATGTAACCTTTTTGCCTAATATGTAGTTGTCTAACACTACTATAAAATGCCTTAACTCCTTTGTGTTCACCATGCTATCTGAGGAGAATGGCTAATCTTTGCAGCCGATTTCATCAATTTTTTAGGTAGTTTTGGTGTATAATAAAACTTAACATAGCTTTAATCAACTCGGAACAAAAGCATCTTTGAATACAGCTTTATTCTAATGCCATGCAATATTCCAGGCCATTGGTTCCTTGCTTTAAGATTAGTTAGGTTTTTTCATGTTTTCTTATTATGTACCCTGTACTGAAATTTTTGGTGATTGAAGTACAAAAGGAAAGGTGACGTTATTATGATTCAGTATTTGAAACCATTCAGGGCAATGCTGTTAGCGTGATAAGGTAATGCATTTGTTGATTTATGCATTCTTATGGATTGTTTCTTCCCCTTTGGTTTGAAATGCAAAAGTAACTTCCTGCTGCTAGAGCATGAATGACGAAACAAGAGATAACTACATTTACAAGGAGGATGAATGTTTTTTTCATAAGGTAAGACACATTTAGGATATTTCATTTCTTAATCACTGCCCATTGGAAAGAAACCCACCCTTATACAGAACAACATGTATTATTGTGGTTTGTATGTCTGCAAGGTGAACACTATTATGTAAATATAATGTAACTGCCTATAAGCACATTCATTGTCTAGTTTGCTTTAAACTTTGCGGTAAGTCACTGATCATTGTATTGCAGTTACAACCGCTGCTGCGGTGATTCGTTTTACAGACAGCATTCAGCTTCGCTCCTGGCTAGCAGTACAGCTGTTAGAATGGTAGTTGCATATATGCAAAAAATAAATTGTCATTTAGAATGTGCCCACACAGTTCACATCAATGCCAAATCAGTACAGTCATTTTTGTACCAAAATGTCAGACATTTTGCCTGAGGTGAAAGCTACTATGGACAAGGTACACATGTATGCATCCATTGACTGTAACTATGATCTTTAGAAATAATTACCATCAATTCTTGCTCATTTTAGCAAGAATGCTGTTTTCATACCTAATCATGAAGGAGTAGAGGGTTGGTGTTCTAGTACAGATTTCCTTTTGTAGTATGTCCTTACATCTTCATAACACACCTTTATAGCATCATATATATATGGGAAAGTTTACGAGAAAAGGGACCTAGCGTGTATTATTAAAAAGTATAATAAAAATGCATTACGTTTGATTTGCTATAACTTCCGAACAGTTAACGCTATCAACTTCCTATTTTCAACACTTCATACTGCACCATTTCTTTATGGTATATTACATTTTGGAGTCTTGCACTTGCTCTGTGTCAGTATTGCAACGTTCGATACCCCACTGGGTTCAAACCCGCCATAACTTTCGGTAGGAGTAATCAATTCGCTTCAAATTCGGTTTGTAGGTAGAGAGGTCCTGTACCTATCGATTTATTCTGTTCGTTAATTTTTATGCCATCCGTTACGGAGATACAGTTGAACAAACTACGTGCACGTTTTCCCGCTTGATTCGCGCCAATGTTATAATCCCCGCCTCCGAGCGGAACGCAATTTGCCCAAATCATTGGCGCGAATCGAGCGCGAAAATGGGCACGTAGTTTGTTCAACTATATCTCCGTAACGGATGGCATAGAAATCAACGAACAGAACAAATCGATAGGTATAGGACCTCTCTACCTACAAACCGAATTTGAAGCGAATTGATTACTCCTACCGAAAGTTATGGCGGGTTTGAACTCAGTGGAGTATCGAACGTTGCAATACTGACACGGAGCAAGTGCATGACTCCAAAATGTATTATACCATAGAGAAATGGTGCAGTATGAAGTGTTGAAAATAGGAAGTTGATAGCATTAACTGTTCGGAAGTTATAGCAAATCAAACGTAATGCATTTTTATTATACTTTTTTATAAAACACGCTATTCTCGTAAACTTTCCCATATATGGGAAAGTTTACGAGAAAAGGGACCTAGCGTGTATTATTAAAAAGTATAATAAAAATGCATTTCGGTAGGAGTAATCAATTCGCTTCAAATTCGGTTTGTAGGTAGAGAGTTCCTATACCTATCGATTTGTTCTGTTCGTTGATTTTTATGCCATCCGTTACGGAGATACAGTTGAACAAACTACGTGCCCATTTTCGAGCTCGATTCGCGCCAATGATTTGGGCAAATTGCGTTCCGCTCAATGTATGGGGAGGCGGGGATTATTACATTGGCGCGATACAAGCGGGAAAACGTGCACGTAGTTTGTTCAACTGTATTTCCGTAACGGATGGCATAAAAATTAACGAACAGAACAAATCGATAGGTATAGGACCTCTCTACCTACAAACCGAATTTGAAGCGAATTGATTACTCCTACCGAAAGTTATGGCGGGTTTGAACCCAGTGGGGTATCGAACGTTGCAATACTTACACGGAGCAAGTGCAAGACTCCAAAATACATTTTACCATAGAGAAATGGTGCAGTATGAAGTGTTGGAAATAGGAAGTTGATAGCGTTAACTGTTCAGAAGTTATAGCAAATCAAACGTAATGCATTTTTATTACACTTTTTTATAATACACGCTAGGTCCCTTTTCTCCCAATTATATATATAATTATAATATATATATAAGGACTTAATGCCCCAGTTTAATTCACCACTTCCTGAAGTCAGCCCAATTGATCCGCTACCGGAGAGATGTAATTATGAAAAACGTGCGAAGAAATAAAGGCTGTGGAAGAAACCCATTCCATCATTTGTAGACAGGTACCAAAGTTGATGTGATGTATTGAACCATGCTGGCATGCATGTACATTTTCAGAGATCAGCATATATCATTTACCTTTGTAATTGACTCATGCCACAAACATGTGGTATGGGTGTAATGTTTTTAAAACCTTGCACTTCTAACCATAACTTCTCCCATGTATAGGAGCATCTAAGGTCAATTTGTCGCAGATCTATTGATTCAATCTTCTATAATGTTTACATTGATGGAAGATATGATGGGGTTTTTGAAAAACTTAACCCCAAGGAGTTGAAGTGTGTTTTTCGCAAATGGCCGTTAATCAACTCTGATGTAGTAGGTTATAAAAATGTACCATGCATGTATAGACTTGATAAGCGTATCGATATTCATAGGTGGAAGGTATAGAGCATTTTCTATATGGAGTTGCCATAGATGAGGGGTACAAAGGGAACAGAGCAAATAGTCTTACCTTAGATGTTTTGTATCCAGAGGTGATCAATTTAAGGAAATCACTATAATTGCGGAATTATAGCGTCTTATCTATCACCTTAAAAAGTTGATGATCTGTTTGATTTCCAACAGGCAACAAATGAAACGTAAAGAAGCGGTCCAGCACTATGTGAAAAACCTAATGACTTAATGACTGTAATTTGTATTTTTGTAATGCAATGCAATCAACATACAACTGCATGCATTTGTTGTGCTTGTTATCTGGTCTTTTCTCAGTGCAATGATACGTATACGCACTACACATGCATGTCACGTGCATGCGCACTCACATGCAAATTAACAAATGATTGTTACAAGTATTGCAATGCTTGTACCATAAATAATCTATGCTTGTACGAACACAAGCATACGACGCACGCACTGCCTGCATGTGTACGCGCACATACACAACAACACACACAAACACAAAACACACACACGCAACAATTGCAATATGATATTGAAGTGTGTTATTTTGTTTGATCTGTGTATTTGGATCCTTATCAGTAAGGGGGATAGTTTATTCCGACGGCGGATAAACTATTCCGAAATAATTTATCAGGACGGATAAAAAATTCCGGAATACATTACTCGGAGGATAAATTTTTACGGGGGATAATCTATTTCGTGACACCGGCCTGGGGGAGGGGCACAGTGCCAAATCAAAATTATCCACAAGGTGTATTCACCCGTTGTACACGTGTTTTACTGCAGTGAGAATATGCCTTATGTATAACGAGCGTATCTATTAACTCTGCGTACTCTTGTTATACACAATAGCTGTATAGATCTTGTGTATAACGTGAGTTTACATTCTGCATACGCTAGCTTGTTATACACAAAGATTGTATACCCGAAACGCTGGAATCGGCTGGATACATTACTAGTAAGTGGAATACGAGTGTGCACATACAGGTGTGAATATGTGATGACCAGTATAAAATCACGTGCATCAATTTAGCGATCTGCAGCTGGCCTTCAAACAATATAAGTTATATAGAAGAGAGTGCACACTGACAGGTAAGACAAATTTATCGTCAGTTAACAGCTGTATACCTGTATTCTGTTTCATCGCGATCGATCATGTGCAGGCGCTGTGTATTTGATGGATAACTGAAATCGTAAGTATGTCTTTAAGACGTAGCATTACTGTAAAAGGTTTAATGGTAAGTCGCTTATACATTGAAGTTAAACACCTCGCCCCATGCAGCAACTAGTGTTGGGATTTTTAAACTTAACTTTGGTAGGTTAAGTATAGTATTTCAGTTATTAACTTAACTTACAGTTATATAGCTAGCCAGGTGGTAGGTAACTAAAACTTAAGTCAGTACGTATTGTTAAGCACGATAATTACCTTAACTGGTTTTATTTTTTAACTAGATATAACGAATTAGTTAAGGATTTCTCGGTCCAAGGTACAATGGCATTTTTACTTTGCGGTATACTTACTTGTAGGCATGCTAATGATAATGATGCAAGTCTCTGCTGACTCCCATTTTCCAAATGGGCTTCCTCGTTATACTTCAGCGCTTCATGCAGAAGGAATCGTTTTTTCCTTTGTCAATCCATATAAATTTATCATTATATGCAATACATGTAAATAATACATACATGTTTGAGAGTAATCTTAGAAGTTCTGTCCCCGCATTGGATCGGAGTGTTATACATTCATAAATACACAAACTTACATTATTTAGCAAATCTGCTTGACTCAACTAACGAAATGTGGGTCTGTAATTTTTATGGATTTATGAATGTATATGATTGATTTCCATAATCTCCTGTTTCCTTACTTTTTACAAGATATAAAAACATTCTCTCTGAGAAAGTTAGTGTTATATACGATTTGAAGGCAATGGTGGTGTAAAAAGGAAGGGAACAAGGGATCAACGATGGTACAAATTTTTTGAATAGTCCTATATTTAGCAACGTAACTGAAATGTACGTACTACGTAAGTGCTAACTATAGGACTATTCAAAAATTTTGTACCATCGTTGATCCCTTGTTCCCTTCCTTTTTACACCACCATTTCAAATCCCTCAGAGAGAATGTTTTTATATCTTGTTTCATTCATTTTTTTTTTTTAATAAGTGACTACTAGTATATAGGTGTACATGTTCTTTGCAACCCGTACATACTAGTACAATGTTGAAGTAAATACGATTAATCCAGCCGTTGTAATTCCTATGTTTATTGCCTAGCAACACAATTATGTTACACTAGACATAGCCCGTGAAAAATCACGGAGCTGATTGTATAGAAGTCAATGTTTTTTTTACATACATGTACAGTAATCTACCATGGTACCACCTGTTGTAATATACGGTTACTACGCAACCTATTAAATAGCCCGCGCGCGCAATGAAATACTCCAGTCTGTATGATAAATATGAACACCGGTCAATTGCCATTGGTCGTTAAGTAGCCTTACCCCGTGAAAAATCACGGAAGTGATTCTATAAGAAGTGCAAAATGTTTTTTTTTTTTTTTTTTTTTTTTTAACATACAGTAATCTACCACCTGTTGCAACGTACGGTTACTACGCAACCTATTTAATAGCCTGCGCACGCAATAAAATACATTACCCACAATTGTATACGCTAGGCGGAGTTTATAAATAGGTGGTTACGCGGACGTACGGACGTACGGGACGTACGGACGTTGTAAATTATAGTATTAGATTTGCTGCTGTTCTAGTTCCAAACTCGTGCGCCAAGCTTTCCCTCTTAGAAGCTCGTTTCTTGTCTGAGTTCAGTTCATAACGCCCCTCTTAGAAGCTCGCTCACACCGCAACAGAATTCTTTTCCTGTCGCCACCACTTAGAAGCTCGGTTCGACTCCAGATTTGCTTTGTACATGTCACGAGCAGACGCCCGCCTTTTTTCAGCATCAGCCTCGTACCGAACTCGGGAGGACTCTAACTCATAGTCTAGATTTAGGAGGTATTCCTCTCGTCGCTTAGCTTTCCTCTTTCGTAGCCGAGAAGGCATTTTGACAAAAACAACTTCGCTAGCTAAAAGTGGTCGTATATTAATAAACAAGATAGAACGACTAATTAGATAGCGCTGTTTAGATTACAGTACATGTAGTCTTAGTCTAGAAGTTGTATATTGACGTTTATACGACTAGAGGTAAAAAGCTAAGTCATCGTTGATTCATATCGCAGACGTGCAAATTGTCTGTTCAAATCCTCTCGTGGTCAGTACACATATACGCGGGACTAAAGATGTGGCACATATGAACTCGGTACCGTTTTTAATGATGACTTTTAAGGTGTTTTTAAAAACGTTATATTTCCACAACCATACATCCGTTTCTTGCTAAATTCGGGAAACGTATTGCCCCATCCCTTAAATACATATAGTACTATTTTGATGTTATAGATTCACTCCGCTGGCTGTATCCGAGGCCTGATAGGTCCCGGAGGTAAAACGTATCATAACTCCAACACCGAAAATACTTCCAATGCCAAATTTGAATCACTGGTAGGAAAATGATGTCCAACCAAACGGTGACTTTTCGCAATACCTTTATAGCGATGGTTCAGGCGAGGCTTAGTGTCAAACTTAGTGCAGCGGTGAACCATTTTGTAAATTTACATACGTGCCACACCCCCATTTCTACGTGACGTCACACGGAATAAACACGGAAGACTTGGAGAGTTCAGGAAAGCGAATCAGAAGATAACTTTGATGAGGGATCTGGACTTAATGAAGATGGCACCGAATCAGACGACGATGGAGCGGGAATATAATTGTTATGAAGCGTCTTTTCTACCTAAACACTGACAAATACACATTTCTTTTACGTGGAATCGTGCCTTAGCCGTTGTCGTAGTGTACAATGTCCCCCCTAAAATTTGTCCCCCCGGACGTTTTGCACTAGTGTACAATGTCCCCCCGGACATTCTGCACTAGTGTACAATGTCTCCCCGGACAATCTACACTAGGGCGAACTGTCCCCCTCCAGAGTAAAATGTCCCCCCTCATAACATTTATTTCATCTATGACAAGACTGGGAAACATTTAATGCAATCCTAATATGGACTTGCAGTGTACAAAAGTGGTATTTCCAAATACGTATACCGTATTGCACAATGGCAGTACACGGGATCGCGTTGACGCCATTACTCAGTAGCGCCTTGGGCTATATCCGGCTGCATGTCGTTCCGCCACTTTTGTCGAACAAAACCCATGTTGACGTATGAATTGAATTATATTATTGCTTCAACATGATTTTTGTTCGACAGAACCAGGCCAGCTAGGGTAGAACCCCATGTATTCCACTATCCTGGACGCACAATCCGGGTAGGATGGTTTGTACGCTAGTTATACAAGGACGGATTTTTGTTTTTTTTAAAACCAGTCTAAAATATCCAGGTTAGAGGCCCGGTTTATAACTGTTTCCTTTGTTATCCTAATACGTAGGACATTGCGCCCTGGTGTCAGTGGAGTATCGGGGGGGGGGGGGGGGGGGGAGGGGGGGGAGGGGATATTTTACCCTAGGAGGGGACAGTTTGCCCTAGTGCAGAATGTCCTGGGGGACATTGTACACTAGTGCAGAATGTCCGGGGGGACATTCCGCACGGGGGGACAATCCACCCTCCCACACCGTCCATTTATTTAATAAGCTTGTTTGACGTCACGTAGAAATGGAGGTGTGGCACGTATGTAAATTTACAAAATGGTTAACCGCTGCACTAAGTTTGACATTAAGCATCGCCTGAACCAACGCTATAAAGGTATTGCGAAAAGTCACCGTTTGCTTAGACACCATTTTCCTACCAGTAATTAAAATTTGGCATTAGAAGTATTTTCGGTGTTGGAATTATGATACGTTTTACCTCCGGAACCTATCAGGCCTCGGATACAGCCAGCAGAATGAATCTATAACATCAAAATAGTACTATATATGTACGTAAGGGATGGGGCAATACGTTTCCCGAATTTGGCAAGAAAAGGATGTGTGGTTGTGGAAGTATAACGTTTTCCAAAAACACCTTAAAAGTCATCACTAGTACAGTTTACTTGATCCAATGGTATCTTACAGTAGGCGGCCAACGAACACCATAAGTACCTCTAGACTGGCTTGTCTGCAGTAGCGTACAATCGTAACGTTCGGTAGCGTTCCTATAATAAAGAGCAGCGAAATGATACAGCGTTGCTTACCTGCCATTTTGCTGCACATGTCCATAAAATTATTACCCGCAACTTATAAAATTATTACCCGCAACTTATTAATTTTCGTAAACACGTACAAGTACACATACAGTATACTTACACAGAGACCTAGACAGGCTAAGGATGGCAGACATCACTAAGCAGACCAGGCAGATGTCTAATGCTCTAAACATTTTGATTTGCCACAACTCGCAGAACTGAAGGTAGGGGTGTACTATAATGCGATGATTTTGGAATTATGCGTCACCCACTTAACCATGTGTGCATGGGTCCAAACGATGCATTTTGGCTGTAGAACGTATATACCTATCTTTGAATTTACCCCCTCCTATTTGCAAAATTCAATTAATTTTGATTCCGCAATCTTATCCTGCCGCCGATGCACCTATAAACGTATCCCAGAGCTAGCGGTGGAACAAAACAATTGCGCCGTGCTGTTTTATACCGGCCGCTATTATCTAGCTCTGAATACGGCATTTCTTTGCCTATATACGAGTGCCAGCATCAAGAACAGAGGCTATATCGTTCAATTCGTCACTACTGCCGAAATTAACCGTCCGGTCCTGCGCCGGCATCAATATTAAACAATCGAAACCTCTACTGGCCGTGGCTGTGCAACTACAGGAACATGTATCGAGTAACCAGTTCCATTCACAGGGCATAAAAATGTCGCAAGAGGTTGCTGGGGGGAGTGGTCTAAGAAGGAGCAGGAGGCTGCTTGAAGAGATCGTACTTGATGATGAAAACATCAACTGCGACGATCTTTTTCCTCCGTGTGCACATTTCCAGCATTCGAAAAATATAGGGTGTACTATAAAGCGATGATTTTGGAATTATACATTCTTCATGCAGTCGGGCGTGTGTGCATGGCAATATGCCAATCTGAGGGGGCTGGAAATGTGCACACGGAGGAAAGGATCTTCGCAGTTGACGTTTTCATCATCAACTACGCGATCTCTCCAAGCAAGCTCCTGCTCCTTCTTAGACCACGCCCCCAGCAACCTCTTGCGACATGTTTATGCCCTGTGAATGGAACTGGTTACTCGATACATGTTCCTGTAGTTGCACAGCTACGGCCAGTAGAGGTTTCGATTGTTTAATATTGATGCCGGCGCAGGACCGGACGGTTTCGGCAGTAGTGACGGAATTGAACGATATAGCCTCTGTTCTTGATGCTGGCACTCGTATATAGGCAAAGAAATGCCGTATTCAGAGCTAGATAATAGCGGCCGGTATAAAACAGCACGGCGCAATTGTTTTATTCCACCGCTAGCTCTGGGATACGTTTATAGGTGCATCGGCGGCAGGATAAGATTGCGGAATCGAAATTAATTGAATTTTGCAAATAGGAGGGGGTAAATTCAAAGATAGGTATATACGTTCTACAGCCAAAATGCATCGTTTGGACCCATGCACACATGGTTAAGTGGGTGACGCATAATTCCAAAATCATCGCATTATAGTACACCCCTACTGAAGGCTAGGTAGTCTGAAGCAGGGTTGCCGAAGGCCAGTCCGGCCTGCCAGGTCGGCCTGCCAGGCCGGACATTTAATTTAGCTTGGCCTGGCAGGCCGGACCGTGACCTGACAGGCCAGCAGGCCGGGATCCACCCACTTATTATAATAAATTATTGATTCATTTCGCGATGTCTATAGCTATATATGGGACAGTTTCCGAGATAACGTAATTCCTATGTTTTATAACATTATAAAATAATCGTGTTATAACATTCGAATTGCTGTATCTGCCGAACAATAAAGGCTATCGACTTCCTATTTTCAACACTTCATACTACACCTATGCCCTAGGGTAAAATACATTTTTGTGTCTTGCACTTGCTCAGTACCATCATTGCAACGTTCGATACCCCACCAGGTTCAAACCAAACATAACTTTCTGTAGGAGTAATCCGGCAAATTGCTTCAAATTCGATTTGTAAGTACAGAGGTCCTATATCTATCGATTTGTTCTGTTCGTTAATTTTTATGCCATCCGTTACGGAGATATAGTTGAACAAACTACGTGCATTTTTTCCCGCTCGATACGCGGCAATGATATAATCACCGCTTCCCATACTTTGAGCGGGACGCGATTTGCCCAAATCATCGGCGCGAATCGAGCGGGAAAATGTGCACGTACGTAGTTTGTTCAACTGTATATCTCCGTAATGGATGGCATAAAAATTAACGGACAGAACAAATCGATAGATATAGGACCTCTGTACCTACAAACTGAATTTGAAGCGATTTGATTACTCCTACAGAAAGCTATGTTGGGTTTGAACCTGGTGGGGTATCCAACGTTGCAATGCTGGCACGGAGCAAGTGCAAGACACCAAAATGTATTTTATCATAGAGCAATGGTGTAGTACGTAGTTATGAAAATAGGAAGTCGATAGCCTATACCGTTCGGACGATCTAGCGATTCAAATGGTATAACACGAAATATAGGACGTTTTCTCAGAAACTGCGGTCTCATATAGTAATATAGTTAATATACAATCAGTTGGTAATGGTTACAATTTACAAATTACAGATACAGAAACTGAGTCTGAGATACATAACATGCAGTGATGCAAACAGCGCGCTTGCTATCTAAATACTTGTAATTAACCATGCATTGTGCTTCAGCATGACACACGCCTCCAAACGTTGAGGGAGAAGGTTCCATCTCTGGCGCTGTTGAATCAGCTTAGCTCGCGAAAACACCCGCTCGGATGGCGCGAAGAAGTATGAATATTTAATAAATTGTTTAATAATATCATAATGTTTTGTGGTTAGCCATAAATTGTTTAATAACATCAATTTATCCGACCTGGCAGGCCGACCTGGCAGGCCGGGGCTGTCAGGCCGGCCGGTCACAGGCCGGACCCCGGCCTGACTTTCGGCAACCCTGGTCTGAAGGCTAGCTGAGTGAAGGCATTGACTGCCTCATAGGTAGTCTGAAGGCTAGCTGGGTGGAGGCATTGACTGCCTCACAGGTAGTCTGAAGGCTAGCTGAGTGAAGGCCTCACAGGTAGTCTGAAGGCTAGCTGAGTGAAGGCATTGGAATGTATTGCACCTACAATACCGAAGCATGTTATGCTCAGTGAAGTGCACTATACTGTCAGAATTACCAACTATATATAAAATCAAGTTTTTATTTCAGCGAACTGTGTACAACACGTATTAAACTAGCAGAATACGTAATCCGACATCCTATATAGCTAACGGTCCTTTCTCACTACCCGGCACACTTTTCGCAACAAAAATTGTACCGCCCGGTACAATTTTGGTTGCAAAAATTGTACCCGGCGGTACAATTTTCGCCCGGTACAATTTTTGCGTGACAGGCCACAGTGATGATACAAGTAACATGATGCTCATCGAGTCTATGGTTGCAGTATCCCAATGTCATTGGCTGAAAGAAACTGTGCGACGAAAATTCAACAGAGACAGCGTATAGGCGGTAGAGCGGTGATGGGGCCTTTAGGCTCCTGAGTTAGGAAAAAATAACGGTTCGATCACTTTCTGTCCTCTCTATTTCACGCTCAATCTCACTTACCTCTCGGCAGAAATCACTAGGCCAACGTCGTAACCAACTAGGCAGAATCGAAAAGGGGAGCCGCCTCGCAGCAATCGAAGATGCATGCATGCCCGCTAAATTGGATAATTGGTGCTCAACAGATTGTAATTACTAAATGCTACAGATTGTAAACGTAATATGATTTATCGGATTTTAACAGGATGTATTACATCCCGCTACAACTTTCATCTAACGGATCAGTAACACTTATCTGATCCGTACCGGTTGGAATTTCTGATCCGTAACCGTATGTTTGCCAAAGACAATCCGTAACGGAGCAAATTTTTTTTGGTTTGTAAAAAATCGTTCGTCTCGTTCCCAGACGCTATATGACGGCAACTTGTGATAAACATTGCGTCATATTGGTCTGGGAACGAGACAACATGGCCGTACATGTATGTATTGAAACACACCATTTAGCTACTGTAACAAGCGATCCCCATGAACATACTCCCTTATACGGAGATAACTTGAAATTCTGAACCTACTGATACCATTGGCATTCTTTCAAACAGTTCCCGTGATGAGTTTTTTCCCCTGTAAAGTTATCAACATATGTATCTCTGTTATCAGTTCAAGGCCCAATACGATCCACGTGTATCCAATCCGCAAAGAATCTACCGCTTGAAATTCTATAAATATTGGCACCATTCGCTTCCTTTGAAACGGTTTTTATCTCGAGTTCTTTGCAAATAAAGGAAGAAGAAGAAAAAAATGGCGCTGTTGCGTCTGGGGACGAGGAAAAACAGGATCCCGTTTGTTCTCTTGAACCACACGGTTTTGAAACATCAAACAAACATCAAACGGCTCTCTTTCAACATCTTGTTTGATAACGACAACAAGCAAAGCGATCCGATTCATAGAAGTCAGTCCCGTTAGAAGCGAGTCCCGTTTTTTAAATGACATTCATAATCGGGGACAAATCCTATATGACAGTTAACGTAACTCTCGATACAAGCTAAACGTTAGTATATAATAGCAATTCTGAGTTGGAGTTCAGCTTGGTCATGCAAGTTCATCATTAGAGTGGGAGCATCAATAGTTGCATGCACAATACGGGCCCTATAAATTCAATATTTTATCACTTTGTAATCGCTTGATTATCCATTATAGCGACATTACATTAACAGTGCTGCAATGTACATGTAGTACATCAACAAGGCACCACGTCATCAAAAGTGTTGGATTGAAATTGTTTACGCAACCTGAAATTCGCCGGCAACATCGTGATATAGGGCTGATTTCTTGACAGGACAATGATATTCATTTCTATCGTGCTCTTTCCATGCTGCCAGATTAACAGAGGGAAGACTGCTGCACGGTACGCGAGGCTGGGTAGCGATGAAAGCGTTGGGTTGAGCTTGGGTGATTCCATCCGAATTGTCGCAGATAACTCTAGAAAGAGACGCCTTCGACATGCAGTTCGTGAACTTGCAGAGGTGTAAAAACTCCGGGCCTTTCAAAGTAAAAAGCATCTCCGTCCCTCAGATTGGAAAACGCATTGGCGAAAATGCAGGCAAACGTCGCGCCGAGGCGAGAGTTGGGAAGACTCCTCTCCGAGATGCCGCCCACCCATAGGTCGGCGGTGTCGAGAGACCCGTACGTCTCGATAAATTTAGCGAACGTCGACTCGCGATCAAATGGAGAGGAGACACCTTAAACGTTCTTGCAAACGTTCTTGTACACCGAATAGGGTGCAACGCCGTGGTCTCGACCCCGTTGCATATTCCTTGACGCGAGGTCCGTCTCAGTTCCTGGAGGACCGTCGAAAAGGCGATTGGTAAGAACATTACTGAGGAATTCATCTCTGCGACGAGCAGGAGTGGTAAGAAGGCCTCGGAGAAGAGGATCCGTACCAAAACTGCTGTTGTAGATGTCTATCATTCCCGAAAAACGAGCTGGAGGTCTCCTCCTGGGATTGACGTCTCGAAATCGGACTCCAGACGTGGGAAGTTCGGTCTTATAAAGGTGTGGCCTACTCTAAGAGCGGCGGTCAATAATTCTGTGGGGAGGCTCACGTCGGCTTTAGGATTGTAGCCTTTGTAGGGTCCAATTAGGGCGTTGAACGTGTCTGAGTCCATTATGGTGGGTAGCCATTCGAAGTATGACCTTCTGAAACTCGGCTCCGATGATTTTTCTTGCTTCTTGGTACAGCCGCTCGTCGTTCCAACCAGGATTGATGGACGCCATTTCATCGGCTATCTTGTTGTGTTCCCGCATCCATAATGTCTGGATTATCATAAGGCCGGGCTGTTCGTTGACACGTACGTCGCCAGCTACGACGCCAGTAGCATCGTTGTTCACGGGCAAACTTGGTTTCGTGTTACCCGGCAAAATATAGCCGACCCGAAGACGACCGCCGGTGTCACAGGCATGTGGGTCCCCCCCCCCATTTTGGGTCCGGGGGGACCCATATGCCTAGGCAACTGGGTCCCCCCCCGGACCCAAATGCCTAGGCATATGGGTCCGGGTAATTATTTGAACATCCAGGCATCTTGGTCCGGGTAGGGGGCGGAGGGGGGGGACCGAGTTTCCTGATGCATTTTATTTATTCACCGATACTGACCAGGTTTTAATTGATACGATAGACACATTTGATGCTTCTTTCTCAATGGTAAGCCAGCGTCTGTCAGCCGTTATACACTTTGTACGATCGCCATACAATATATATATGTATGTATGTGCCTTGCAGACAATGGGTCATGACAATATGTGGTTCAAGTAATACACAACTGTTTCTTCATAGCTCATCTCAGCATACAGGAATTTTATTAATGCAGCCATCAGCTATAGAAATAAAGGAATAGTGCTGATAACATTTGAATAATAACATAAACCGGAATACTTCTGGATAAAGAACATCCCAGGCTAAGGTCAATGCTTGTATCCCTTTGTTGCCTTCATCAATGCTGATTCCATACATAAAGTGCTTCACTGCTTCAACCTAAAATTGATCATATTTTAGTTATACAATTTTATTTTCTACATCAACATACCACATCAATATCCTTGATAGGCCACACATGTAGGATGTGCCTTAAGCTTCTGTAGTCAGGTGACTTAATATGCTGACAGACAAGTGGAAAAGCCTTAGAAATCTTCTCCTCACTCAACCTGATGTAGACTGATTTAAAGAATGATGCCACTGTACTCTTGCAAATCTTTCGAAGATGGGCCTTTATAAAAAAAGTTGCAATATGGTAATATATACATCAAACACCTAATTGTTAACAGCTAACCTCACTCTCATGGCAAATGTTGACCAGTGCATCAAAAGAAACGTTATTTTCACTGGGAAATATTTGGATTATTTCATGAATAAGTACAAGGGGACAAATTAGTACATTTACCTATCCACATACAAAGGAATGGGCTTCTTCCATAATTTAAGTTTCTTCGCTTCTTTCTCATAAGTACACATAAGAGGCAGAGGTTCAATAGGGCTAACATCCAAGATAGGTTTTGATTGAAACTTTGGAAGCAGGTCTTTGTAACTATAGCAACCATCTGAGGTGTATGTACAATTTTATTCTTCAGCACTTACACTTGATTTACACTACCTCCAGCTAGCTCATCACTAGCAGTACAGTGTACCCTTTTTGGTGCAAACACAGTCTGGTTAGAAGAAAGCAATCTGGTATTGCTCATATATGATGCAATCATTTCTTGCTTTACCTTTTCAAGATGAACTTTTATGTCTTGTGACAGACTATCTTTGCAATCTTCCAAAACTATCTTCACTATATTGCTGCTTACAGAGGAACTAAATACACATAAGAGGCAATATAATTGCAGGGTCAGCATAAGTTACTACTATAATCACCTTTCAACGAGTGTTGCAGCTAACCATGAGCGCATTGCTGCGCTTGATGTCTGTAGGCTTGTATTAATAAATAATGCTAATCAAGTTTTCGGAAACTTACTTCAAAAGACAATGTTTGATTATTTGCTATGCAGTCTGCAAACTAAAATTGAAACCAATTCAGTTATATGTTCTATGTACATGCAGTTAGTTATACAGTACCTTACAAATAAAAACTCCACAGTCTGAGGAACCCCTCTGTTGCAGTTTTGGGTCCTAACATTAGCCACAAAATACACATTAATTGAACAAAAAAATACACAGCTTACGGTGAACTTTTCAAATCGCCATTTCACCATATCCACACTATCAGAGTACTGATTGAAATACTCTTGCCTTATAAAATTGCTTTAATATACATAATTATTATTACATGAAAATCATTATATATGTCTGCACCTTATAAGAGCTGTAGCATTCCCTTGAATGGTGTCATAAAATGAATCATACACAGAGACTGACTGCTTTGATATATCAATCACCTACATGTATATATGAATATGAAGCTATAACATCAAATTTGAATGTTATACTATAATTACCACAAGAAACCAGTGTCCAGGGATATGGCAGGGCATAAAGACATACTTGAAATCAAACATTCCTTCGTTCTGCACACAATTTCACACAGAAGATTTCAGTTTAAGTGACTTTTATCTGCATGTACCTTGAATGGCGATGTGTATTTATCTCTTGACAACATTGTGAAGACAAACGAACTAAGGCACTTTATCTGGCTTCCAAAAGCCATGGCCTGCTATTTAAAAGAAGTATGACGATGCAGCTATAATACACAATTTAGCATACTGCTGAATGGTTACTCTCAAGCACATGGAAGAAATAGTTGATTACCTAAAAGGTGAACTCAGTCAAGTATCTGTAGTGTTAAACAGTATTGCTTAACTCCATCTCCTATTTGAGATCCCTGCAATACATCTTTAAACTCATTTGTTGTAACACAATGTCTTCCTTGAGTATCCTTTATCATAATATCTGAATAAGATACAAAACATTTGTGTGTCATATATAATTTGTATCCATCTAATGATGCTCTCACTATACCTGTACATGAAATTAATAACGTTATGGCGTTAAATTACACTCATACCTGAATTATTACCTAGAGCTCTGAGTGGTATTTCTACACGGAGCCCTCATAACTGTGCTCTGCAGATCAATAGGTGCTAGACTGAAATAATGGTGCCCCATTTGACATCCAAGCAATAATATAGGTCCATCACTAGACTCATCTGGATACAACCAAATAATACATCTGTCTGGATTGCTAGTGTCAGTAATGACACATATAACAACACGCATCATTGAAGCAACAACTTGCAGCTCAAGGTGATTTCCCCACGTCCCAGGCTGTGACATTTCAGTTAAGTAGTCTTTCCATGATGATGCAGTAATGAAATGTGACAAATGTGTTCCATCTGACTACAGTAGTTTAAATAGGCAATGATATCAACTTATTTGTACACAGCAAGAAGTTAACTTACAGTGTAAGGATTATGGGCCATGAACTCAACCACTTCCTTCTGTAATACATTGTGTCGTTTTCGTGTGATTTTCAACCGAACCAGTTGGTCACAAACAGCAGAAAAGACAGTTTCCATCTCCAAGGACATTGCATCGTAGTTTTAGGCCATAATGTTCAATGTTTTGCAGCATAATGGTACGTCTTTCAGTCTCATTGCCACTATGAGGCTCATTCGTCAGCTGGTACAATGTAGGTGAGCACAGCTCTTTCCCTTTTACAATTGCATATACATTATACATGTACCATATATTCATTTAAAAAAATACTAACTTAGATCTTGAGACTCAGTAGTGTGGTAAGAGCATCCACCTTTTTCCTTGTGAGAACCAGAACGTCCTGTGGAGCTTGCTTTTCCCTTTTCTGCTTCATTACCATCTGTCAATTTAGAACTTCTTGTATCACCTGTGGACCCTCACTTGTCTATTTCCATACCATCTGCCAAATCAGAACTTCCTGTATCACCAGTGGGGCCTCCTTTTCCCTTTTCTACTTCCATACCATCTGTCAAATCAGAACATCTTTTATCAATTGTGGACCCTCACTTGTCTATTTCCATACCATCTGCCAAATCAGAACTTCCTGTATCACCAGTGGGGCCTCCCTTGTCTACTTCCATACCATCTGTCAAAGCAGAAATCCCTGTACAGGGAAAAGGAAAGAGATGTAATGATTTCTGGCTGCCAAATCAACTAGGGAGACACACATTGTTTATGTCTATATTTTCATGCTTAGGGTAGAACGAATTACCCCACATGCATTAGTAAACTTTGTTGCTTCATTATGTAATATGGATATCAGTTTACTTTCTGGGTCCATGGAGCTGGAATTGGATGCAGTAGCTTTGTATATCTTGATGTTTCTGATTGATTGGTTCACTTTAAGAATACATCCTTTCTTATTTTTAAGGGTCACCTTTATATGTAGAGAACAATATCTTATGGCTTATGAAAAAAATAAATACCTGTCCCTTTGTTGATATTGTTTCAACCATATATGGCCCCAGATATCTTCTATCTAACTTATTTCCTTTTCTGCCAGCCTGCCTCCTGTTTCTTAAAAGTACAAGATCCCCAACTTTTATAGTGGATGCTGTCTTCCCAGCTGCATGACGTTTCCTATGCAAAACAACTTGTTTCATCTGCGCAATTGTGATGTTTTCTTTAGCCTGCCATGATTAAAAGTGTACAATTAGTCAGAAATGCAAATAAAAACTTTTACCTTTATTGTCAACTTAGCCCTGTTTTCTTGTAGTTGCTTGTACAATGCTTCAAGAGCAGTCTCATTCAAGCTGGAAACAGTCCTGTGAACTTGCATTACATGCTCAAGAGGAAAGGTGACTTTTCTTCCAAATGCAACTTCATAAGGTGAATATTTGCTAGATGCCTGGACTGATGTACGAATTGCAAATAAGACAGATTCTAAAGCCTGATCCCATTTATCACATTGGTCATCAACAACTTTCTGCAATGATCTGTGGTACATGCATGTGTATAAGATGAATAGTAGTTATGACTGTGCAAAGATATTATCTAACCGGATTATAGTCTGATTCATCCTTTCACATAACCCATTGGATTGTGGATGATATGCTGATGTAATCCTGTGGTCCATTTTGAATGTTTTGCATAGAACATCAACAATCTACATGTCATTGAAAAATATCCAGCCATGAATATATGTATTTGTTTGAATTTGTACCTGGTTAACGAATTCCCGTCCTTGGTCAGTAATAATATCACCAGCCCCATAGCGGCAGTACAAGGAGTACAAAAAACTTGCAACACTGGTGGCATTCTTGTTTGGCAATGCACTTGCTTCAGGCCACTTTGAGAAATAGTCAGTTGCTACAACAATGTAGCGGTTTCCACACGTTGTTAGGTGTAGTGGTCCTATGATATCAACCCCCCATGCATGAGTTCCATAACCCAGTCACAGGAATTGGCTGCAAATCCAAACTAGGGCTTTTAATTGATGGGTTTGTTCTTTGGCAAGAATCACATTCTGATATCTGCCACCGAGAATTACATTAAAAAAAAAAAAAATCAGCAATAAGGATAATCGCGTACATTAATAAGCCTTGTAAATGAACTAACCCATCGGCGAATATCGATCGACATATTTGGCCAGTAGTAGGTTTTCATTTTCCCCTCCGTACGGTCTCTTCCTTGGTGACCACCACTTGCCGAAGCATGGCATTCATCAAAGGCTCTCCTTCTATCTGTAATGTCCAACAACACAATCTTCTCGCAATGTAGCTTCTTTTTTTTTGTACAGCATCACCCCTTCGCGGATAACAAAATCCTTAGACCTTTTGCGAATCAGGCGCTTCAAATCCTCTGTAGCACTGGAAGGATATGAGCCATCCATTAGATAGTTCTGGACGTTGTACAGGTTTTCGTCGCAGGTGACCTGTCGATCGCGATGCATTTTTAAGACACGTGCTCAAGTTGCTAGGATACTGTCTTCAGCGCATGCGCTCAGGTAATACTATATCTATCATATATGCCTTCTCTGTTCAGTATTTATATAAATATAGTTTTTGTTGACAGGCAGCTGGGTCCGGGGGGGACCAGGCTGCCTAGGCAATTGGGTCCGGGATAATTAATTTTGAACATCTAGGCATCTCGGTCCGGGGGGACTCAGATGCCTAGGCAACTGGGTCCGGGGGGGACCCAGTTGCCTAGGCATATGGGTCCCCCCGGACCCAAAATGGGGGGGGGACCCACATGCCTGTGACACCGGAAAATTATCGCAGGTCCCAGGATGACCGATGCGTCGATATACGAGGACACGTCGTTAATATGTTGCCTGGGATCAAAGGTACCTTCGCTTGCATTGCTGCACGCCGGAACGCTTCTTCGAAACGGGATGCAAGTGCCATTCCGAATAGTGCCAGCACCGAACGTCGGGTCATCGGGTGGTACTTTGATGGGTAGGCAGATATCCGTCTTATTGCAGCAGTCGCACGTCGTGATCTCTCCTAGTTGAGGAGTAAGGGTCACTTTGTGATCTAAAAACTGCCCCCATTGCATCAGCATATGGCTAACATTCATCTCATCGAGGGGCTTGTCGAGGACAATTTTATGACTGACGAAGCAAACGCTTGGGTATAAGGGGGGTCGAACGGTTCTATCGTTGGCAGGTTCCCATGCATAGTTCTGAAGATCGCCTCAGATAGAGCTAATACCGTCCTCGTATTGCGGTCGAAGAATGCGCCGAAAAGGGGTTCCAGCTGCACCTCTGAGCGGGTACTCTCGATTGTTGCATGTACCATCTACGGTTCTATTGATGGTGGGCGAGTTGCAGTTGGGGGTCGGTAGAAGGTCCCGGCAACCGCTCGCTAACATGGTCTTGTTCGTCACCTCCGCTGTGAGGAGGGAAACTGGTGAGACCGATTGGCCTGCTTCAGCTAGTTGTTCGATGCTTAATGCGATAGCCTTTTCGGGATTGATTCGACACAGTAACTTTTCTGCTCGACGAACCATATCTTCGTACATGAGACGCGCCTTGCCGTGCTTCCTCGCCCTTTCTGACGATTTCTTGTAATAGTTAGACGTTACTCGCTCCTGATTAGTGTCCAGGTCTTCATCCTCCTCACCTTGTGAGTCCTGCTGGTCGAAGAGTTTTTTGCTTTCAGCAATGGCAGTGTCAACGACGGCTCTGCGTTCTGTTATACATGTATATAGGAGATAATCTTTAAATTTAACGCATGCATGCACTATGCATGCATGAATAATAGTCCTGAAGCTTACCGTCTTGGCTCAGTCCTTGTGTTGTTATGAAGGTGGCTGCTTCGACGGCGACCAACAAAAGTGTGACACTCACAAAATCTTTCATTATGCCTGCATGGGGTTAGCGTATGATGTAGCTATATAGATTCTCCGGTGGATTCTACAGCCTTATATAATACGAACCATGCACGTGACGACGCGACGTCGGATACAGTAAACCTTTGACATTTTTGTTTATACTGCATGACATACGCGGGTAAACTGATCTTGCACGATTCTATTTAATTGGATGAAGGAACTAGCTATATATAACTCATGCAGCATCTTTAATGAAGGTGGCGCAAAAGCCCACACTCCCAATGGAGACTTTCAGGCTGACCTGCTCGAAAATAAGTGGAGCACGAGCCAAAGCCTATATGAAAATGTTCTACCATGCGCACACATTCAAATACAGAAACAATATCAATTACCTGCTGCCCAAAAAGGAGTCTCAAGCTTTCGAGATTATCACTTTCCAAAGCATATGTGCAATTCAATGCTATACTATATACGATAACCATGCACCCTTTAATTGAGGCCCTCCCTGGATTGTCTCGAATCGGTATACATCACTGCACATGCATTTATCATGCAAGTTATCAACAAGGCTCAAGGGTGTACCATCTTGCTGGAACAATGGTGGTGCAAGCAGTGATGCCGCGGTTAGCACGCCAACAGTCAAAACCGTCAAACTAGGCGATACGGTTGGCTTGACCGCGACCGTGACCATACGGAAAATATATACACGTATAGTTCGCGAAACCACGTAACCATCGGTAATAACCGTGGACCGCCAAAAATTTTGACGGTCACTGCCGGTCAGCCATAAAGAAAATTGGCATGGAGCTTGGTTCGTGTACCTTTAGACCACTTCATGCGCTTTATCTACTCACCTCCTTTGGGCATTTTATTTGGCAGGATTTTATTGCAAGTCATGCAACATGCTTACAAATTAACCTAACGAGTACATCTTTTGGAATTTGCACCAAACGATCACAAATACTCAAATGTCTGAGATCTTGACTATTCATTAACTCGTATACCGCGTTTAGAAATACGACCGACAGTTAAACATTACTACGACGTATACGTACGTCCGAATTTCTAAACTCTGCATACTTTACATATACATTCTGCACTCCTGCACTAGGAGAACGTGATTATTGGGTTTTCGAAACCAGAATTCAATCATAGCTAGCGGCCAGTAGCGGGAGTGGTCGGACCCTGTTTATTCACTGCCCCTGCTCCCCCAGCCAAATATATATCCTTGCCAGTTGGCATCATGCCATATAAGATGTGTTTCTCATTCCCGCCCCAGCGTCTCTAATTCTATGGCCCGCCTAAATCTTTAATAGCTACCCACTGACTAAAGCCACAAATCTTAGTTTTAGAAATTGTTAGTAGTCTTTCAAAACTTATTTACCTTTCATGTGGCTGATTATTTACACTGATATAGGATGGTCCGTGTACCATACACTAGGCAACATGTAGCGCGCAACTCAATGAATTTACGTAAAATTTAATAGAAATCCATCATCGTAATTTACCGAACTTTTACTGATATTCATTTGATTTGCACACAACATGTTGCCAAGTGTATGGGCTCCTTAACATGCACTTTATCTCCTTCGAGCATTTTGTTTGGCAGGATTTTACGTGCAAGTCATGCAACATGCTAACCAACCTAACGGTAGTCCATCTTTAAAAAAAAATCTGTTTAGCAGGCTACTTACTAGTTAGTGAAAAAATTGCAAATCACCATCATAGCCTATATCGCAAATTTATTTTAGCTTTGGGTTTAGAATTTAATAAAGGTTTAGAAGAAAATCCTTCCAGCTAATTGTATATTTATTACAAAAATTAAAAATATA
>OX442429.1:5190385-5263821 GCA_949361645.1 Spongilla lacustris | reverse complement strand
GTTGTATTATAGCGCCCCCTTACCCTATCCTACCCCACCTCCTTCCAGAAATGCTGGGGGCGCCATTGGTACTGAGACTTGCACTGAGGTTACCCCTAACAACACGTTATGGTGTACTTAGATTAACCCCTAACGCCTCCATGTAGGTGGAAGAAGACATGCACCAGGTTGACCACCACCATGGCACCCTTGCCGGCCTGCTGTGCCTCATCAATTAAGATGAACACCTGGCAGGATTTGGCCCCCAAACAGACACAAGCACTGGGTTATAGAAGGTAGTGGGCAGGATGGCCGTGGGGGCTGGTCCCAGTGTGTGGGGCACAGTCACTCGTTCCTTCTGGCAGCCATATACCATTATTCTAACAGCATGCTTGTGCGGTCCTTCTGATGATAACAAGAGAAGGGAACTCAGTTACTTTGCTCTGTAGGGAAACTCAGGCACAGTATCACAACAAAACAAATTGATTGACCGTTGAGTGTTTTTGGCAAATTGTTAAGAGTCATCTCTGTACACCTTATGTATGTGTTGTTAAGGGGTCACCTGTACACCATACATATGTGCCATTCAG
Source organism: Spongilla lacustris (assembly GCA_949361645.1). Classification (NCBI taxonomy): domain Eukaryota; kingdom Metazoa; phylum Porifera; class Demospongiae; order Spongillida; family Spongillidae; genus Spongilla; species Spongilla lacustris. The sequence goes on along the minus strand of OX442429.1, from coordinate 5,263,252 downwards.
AGTCATCTCTGTGCACCTTATGTACGTGTTGTTAAGGGGGTCACCTGTACACCATACATATGTGTTGTTAAGGGGACACCTTATTAAGTTCTTTTTAGAACTCGCCACACAAATGTGTGGCATTTTAAAATTACAATTTAGATGTATGCATTTGAATGTCACATGAATTGTGTGCTTGAAGGCGTCAGAATTAATGCACCACACAAATTGAGTTAGCAGTTGGATTAGTTGTATTATAGCACCCCCTTACCCTATCCTGCCCCACCTCCTTCCTGAAATGCTGGGGGCGCCATTGGTACTGAGATTAACAACACAAGGAAGGTGCACTGAGGTTACCCCAAACAACACGTTATGGTGTGGCTGTTGTGGGGTTAAATCCATAGTCCCATTTACATCTTGTGCTTGTGTCTGTTTGGGGGCCAAATCCTGCCAGGTGTTCATCTTAATTGATGAGGCACAGCAGGCCGGCAAGGGTGCCATGGTGGTGGTCAACCTGGTGCATGTCTTCTTCCACCTACATGGAGGTGTTAGGGGTTAATCTAAGTACACCATAACGTGTTGTTAGGGGTAACCTCAGTGCACCTTCCTTGTGTTGTTAATCTCAGTACCAATGGCGCCCCCAGCATTTCTGGAAGGAGGTGGGGCAGGATAGGGTAAGGGGGCGCTATAATACAACTAATCCAACTGCTAACTCAACTTGTGTGGTGCATTAATTCTGATGCCTTCAAGCGCACAATTCATGTGACAATTCATTCAAATGCACTAAAGTTTTTTTTTTTTTTTTGGATAAAGCAAGCCTTGTTCGTTTGTTTAAATAAACCAACCACGGGTGCAGACCAACCACAATCAGTACGGATAGGGCAGGTAATTATATTCACCACTGATGCATGGCTTCCTGGATAAGATAACTCTGTACATGTGTACAAACAGATACACAACACAAAAAGTGTGCAGATACACAGACATGTACAAATGAACAGAAGGCTACTTCAGTGGTAGTGTTTTCATTTGTCCAATAGGGGCTGGTAGCTCTACTAGTAGTTTATGGTTCCCTTGACAGTAAGTCCAATTGTTGTGTGGGGGTTAATGGTTACACAGGTCAGTAGTGGGTTTGGTGGCTCCATTTGCAGTGAACAGTGATTGTACTGTGTGGGGCTAGACTTGGGCTGATGATTAACTTGCAGTGAGAGGGCTGGAATTTCCACTGGCAATGTAGAGGCATTGCATAGGTAGTGTGTGCGGAGTGTGTGTGTGTGGGGGGGAGGGGGCATTGGCTCCTGGACTGCTGACTCACCTTTACGATAGGGGGCCATTGTGGCTGGCCCAGTGTCCCTCCACTTGCTGATGTCTCCATTGGCAGTGTTGTGAGGACCCCATTGGATCCTGGTTATGTGGCAGCTGCTGGTTGTGTAGGTATACTGCTGACTGAACATGCAGCGTGAGTCTATCATGTTCACTTGCAGTGTGGCTCACTGATATTGCAGAGCTGGTAGGCGTTGGCCCCTGAACTGCTTAAGCGGCATGTTTGGCTCTAGTTCCTGAGCTCATGGCTACCCTGAAATTGTGTGTGCATGTAGGGGGGGGGGGGGGGGGGGGGGGGGGGGCAACTCCACCTGTAGTGTGATGGCTGGCATGATCTCCACCAGCAAGTATTATTGTGGGGGTCCACAATGACTCCTGGGGAGATTGGCAGCTGGTGACTCCCCTGCCTGCTGGTAGTCTGATAACTCCATCTGTAATAGCTCCATGCTAACTGGACCTGCAGTGTGGGGCTATTTTAAGTTCACTTGCATTAATGGTTCCAATGATAATGTCCGCTCGCTGTGAGGGAGATGGCCATCACTGTGGTCCCTGGGCTGTTGGACAGGTAGTGGGCAGGAGAGACATGGGGGCTGGTTGCAGTGTGTGGGGCTTATGCAGTGAAGGCTAATGGTTCCACTATTTGGACAGGGGCAGGTGTATGTACAGTACATGAAGAACATGGCTTCGCCTGAAATTGTTCATGAGGACTAATTGTAGTATAAGGGCTGGCATCTGATCTAATGGCCCCTGCTGGCAGTGCAGGGTCTGGTAACCCAATCTGTAATAGGGCTGGTGGCTAGTGTTTCCTTGGATAGTGGGGGTATGTGTGGCTCCAGTTTATGGTTCTCAAAAAATGGTGGAGGTGGGGGGTGGGGGGGTGTGCCAATTCCAACTGCAGTGTTAAAGCTGCCATCTCCACCAGCACGCATTGTTGTGGGGGCCTCCAATGACCCCTGGGAAGTTTGGCAGTTGGTGGCTCCCAAGCTTGCATGCTGGCAGTCTAATAACTGCATCTGAAATGGCTCGACTGGTGCTAACTGGATCTGCTTTAAGTCCACTTGCAAAAATGGTTCTACTGATACTGTCCGTTTGCAGTGAGAGAACTGGTAGGGGTATGGCCCATTGGTACCTGGGCCATTGAATCAACGTACAGTGAAGAATAGGTAGTGGGAGATTGGGCCATGGGCTGGCCCCTATATGTGATGGTTCCATGGGCAGTGAGGGCAAGTGTAGCTCCAGTTCATGGCACCCTTGAAATTGTGGGGGTACCGATTTCTGATAACTCCATCTGTAATGGCTCCACTGGTGCTCACTGAACCGGCAGTGTGGGGCTTGCATTAATAGTTCCAATGATACTGTCCACTTGCAGGGAGGGTGCTCAGATAGCTGGATGGCCCCATTGGTCCTTGGCATGGGCTGTTGACTCAATGTGCAGTGAAGGACAGGTAGTGGGTAGGAAGGCTGTAAGAGGCTAGTCCCAGTGTGTGGGACAGGGCTAATGGTTCAACTGGTAGCGTTTGGAGAGGGGCAGGTTAGTTGATGGCTTCTTCTGAAATTGTGGGGACTACATGTAGTGTGAGAGCTTACATCTCTACTGGCATCATAACTATTCATCCAGGTGCTAGTCAGGGCTTTGGGTTCACTACTTGCAATGTGGAGGTATTAAATATAAGTTCCCTTGCATCATGAGGCTGTTAGGTTCCCTTGCAGTGATGGGGCCTGGTGGTTCTGCTGTGTGGGGCGGCTCAATTGGCCCCATTGGCTCCTTCAAATTGCAGTGAGCGATCACTTATATCATGCACCTGTAGTGAGAGGGCTGGTAAATGCATGGCCCCTGAGCTGCTGACTCAACTTGCAGTGAAGGATAGGTAGTGGGAGTTAGGGCCCTTGTATGTGGGGGCTGCTACGAGAAGGCTAATGGTTCCATGGATCGTGGGGGGCATGTGTGGTACTAGTTCATGGCTCCCCTGAAATTGTTGGGGGTGCCGATTCCACTTGCAGTGTGAGAGCTGGCATTTCCACCAGCATGCATTGTTGTGGGGGCCCCCCATGAACCCTGGGGAGTTAGGCAGTTGTTGGCTTCCCTGTCTGCTGGTAGTCTGATAACTCCTTCTGTAATGGCAGCCCATTGGTATTAACTGGCCCTGCTGTGTGGAGCTAATAAGTCCATTTGCTTCAATGGTTGCAATGATACTGCCCCATATTGCAGTGATATGAGAATTGGTAGGGGGATGCCCCATTGTACCCTGGGCTGTTGACGCAATGTGCAGTGAAGAACAGGTAGTGGGCAGGAGAGCCATAGGGGCTGAATGAGGGCTAATGGTTTCACTGGTATTTTTTTGGAGAGGGGCAGGTGTACGTACAGTACATGTACTTCATGGCTTCCTCTGAAATTGTGGGGACTTGTACTTGTACTGTGAGGGCTGGCATCTCCTCCAATATAATACGTATTGACCCCTGTTTGTGTGGGCACCCCTGCAGGCAGTACAGGGTCTGGTAACCCCATCTGTAAGAGGGCTGGTGGTTCTACTACTTGCAGTGTGGAGGGATTAAATGTAAGTTCGAACTATCGTGAGGCTATTAAGTTCACTTGCAGTCATGGGGGCTGGTGGTTCTGTTGTGTGGGATGGTTCCATTTGCCTCATTGGTCCCTTGAACTTCCAGTGAATGATCAATAGTAGGGGTGAAGTGACCCCGGGGGCTGGATCCAGGGGGGGGGGGGGGGGGGGGCCTGGATCCAGCTGGTTCTGCTAGATGTACATGTAACCCTCACTGCCACGGTAGTGTTACATGTGAGGGGGCATGTGTGGTTTCCCTTAGTACAAGTGCATGTAGTTCACGACTCCCCTGAAATTGTGGGGGCTGCCAAATCCATGTGGCTGGTGTCACCCCACTGGTATTGTGGTGGCTGACCCCATTGGTTAGCTGGTGGCCCCTGTGTAGTGCCTGATATGGGCAGGTGGTTCCACAGGTACTGCTAGTTGGCTGGTGGCTCTGCATGGCATCAGATGGTTATGTGGGGCTGTTGTCTGGATTTGCAATGTGGGGCTATGAAGTCCACTTTTCAGTGAAGGGGCTATAGCCCCGTAAGTGGGGGTGGGGCTGGAGGCTCCTTTAGTGATTTAGGGGCTACCTACTCCCTACAACCAGCATCGTCAGTGGGACGACCGTCATCACTACCGTTCTCAATCTTCCCATCTTCATTGATTGTATCTTTAATATCGGTCGTCGCATTCGTACAGCTCGAAAACGTCCGCCGAATGAAGTACTACTTAGCTAGCTCGATCGTCTTCAGTAGTTTGATACGTCGCCATGTCGTTTATCTACACCGAAGAACAACGAATAACAACAGTGACAGGGACGATCGATTTTTAGAATACTTACCCAGCTCAGTGCAGTATAGGTGTGGCTATAAGTTATCGAAGTCTCAGCCCACAGGAAGTAGTTGCATATTCATGTGCTTCGGTGAATGGAAGCGGTTCACGCACGTACAACGGCGCGATTCGAGCGGGAAACTTGTACCAACTTTGCTCCACTGTATCTCCGTAACGGATTTGATAAAAATTAACGAACAGAACAAATCGATAGGTATAGGACCTCTCTACCTACAAACCGAATTTGAAGCGATTTGATTACTCCTACAGAAAGTTATGGCGGGTTTGAACCCGGTGGGGTATAGTACGTTGCAGTACTGGTACGGAGCAAGTGCAAGACACCAAAATGTATTTTACCATAGAGAAATGGTGTGGTATGAAGTGTTGTAAATACGAAGTAGATAGCCTAAACCGTTGGGAAGTTATAGCGATTCAAACATAAGGAAATTTTATAACATTATAAATATAAAAGCGAGTTATCATTTTCGCGTGAACTGTCCCATATGCAATACATGTAAATAATACATACATGTTTGAGAGTAATCTTGGAAGTTCTGTCCCCGCATTGGATCGGAGTGTTATACATTCATAAATACACAAACCTACATTATTTAGCAAATCTGCTTGACTCAACTAACGAAATGTGGGTCTGTAATTTTTATAGATTTATGAATGTATATGATTGATTTCCATAATCTCCTGTTTCCTTACTTTTTACAAGATATAAAAACATTCTCTCTGAGAAAGTTAGTGGTATATAGGATTTGAAGGCAAAGGTGGTGTAAAAAGGAAGGGAACAAGGGATCAACGATGGTACAAATTTTTTGAATAGTCCTATATTTAGCAACGTAACTGAAATGTACGTACTACAAAAGTGCTAAATGAAGGACTATTCAAAAATTTTGTACCATCGTTGATCCCTTGTTCCCTTCCTTTTTACACCACCATTTCAAATCCCTCAGAGAGAATGGTTTTATATCTTGTTTCATTCATTTTTTTTTTAATAAGTGACTACTAGTATATAGGTGTACATGTTCTTTGCAACCCGTACATACTAGTACAATGTTGAAGTAAATACGATTGTAAAATGAAATCCAGCCGTTGTAATTCCTATGTTTATTGCCTAGCAACACAATGTTTACAATTATGTTACACTAGACTTAGCCCGTGAAAAATCACGGAGCTGATTGTATAGAAGTCAATGTTTTTTACATACATGTACAGTAATCTACCATGGTACCACCTGTTGTAATATACGGTTACTACGCAACCTATTAAATAGCCCGCGCGCGCAATGAAATACTTCCAGTCTGTATGATAAATATGAATACCATCAATTGCCATTGGTCGTTAAGTAGCCTTACCCCGTGAAAAATCACGGAAGTGATTCTATAAGAAGTGCAAAATGTTTTTTTTTTTTTTTTTTAACATACAGTACTGAATCTACCACCTGTTGCAATGTACGGTTACTACGCAACCTATTTAATAGCCCGCGCACGCAATAAAATACATTACCCACAATTGCATACGCTAGGCGGAGTTTATAAATAGGTGGTTACGCGGACGTACGGGACGTACGGACGTTGTAAATTATCGAGAGTTACGTTAGTAACTCTCATATAGGATTTGACCCCGATTGTGAATATCATTTAAAAAACGGGACCCGCTTCTAACGGGACTCCTATCAATCGGATGGCTTAGCTAGTCGTCGGTATCGAACAAGAAATCAAAAATGAGCCGTTTCGTGTTTGTTTGATGTCGCAAAACCGTGTCGTTCAAGAGAACAAAAGGGATTCTGTTTTTCCTCGTCCCCAGACGGAACGGCGGCCATTTTCTCCTTCTTCCTTTATTTGTAAAGAACTCGAGATAAGAACCGTTTCAAAGGACGCGAATGGTGCCAGTACGTTCAGAATTTCAAGCGGTAGTGCCCTTTTGAGTCAGATACACGTGGATCCTATTGGACCTGGAACTGATAACATAAATACATATGTTGATAACTTTACTGGGGAAAAAACTCGACACAGGAGCTGTTTCAAAGAACGTCAGTGGTATCAATAGGTTCAGAATTTCAAGTTATATCCGTACAAGTGAGTATGTTCATAGGGATCGCTTGTTACAGTAGCTCTGGCTAGAAATGGTGTGTTTCAAGCCATACGGCCATGATAGATGCTGTAGCCACACCTACTTGAGCTTAAATATTAGAACTACATGTACACGTGAGGCTATTTCTCTGGTGTTCCTGTTCGTAGTTAAGGTGTTTATATCGTTTGCTTTTGTTAGTGAAGCTGTTTTTGTCAAAATGCGTTCACGTCAGCGTAAGGCTAGAGCTAAACGTCGAGCGGAATACCTCCAAAAGCGAGAGGAAATATTGAAAGTCAGAAGAGAGCAAAGAAAAAGCTCGAGAACGATATCATCGGAACCCCGAGCCAAAACTAACCGCTGAGGAAGAACGATATCAACAGAACTCCGATCAAAAGCAAACTGCTGAGTGGGAAAAATATCACAAGAACCCCGAGCCAATACTATCTTTCAAGCGGCAACGGTACAATGAGGCCATGAACAGTGCAGAACATCGCGACGATTCCATCGCTTCTCCTGCGAAAAGAATGCGATTGCAAGAACGACCGACAGATCAACATGCTGCACGAAGCAAATGCTACCGCAAGCTAAGGATAATGGGCTTAGAAAGATATCTACCAATAAACCCCAAAGGTACGTATGTTCGAGTTCGACTGAGTGATACAATACGTATTTTGAACATGTACATGCATGCGTGCATGTATTATAAAATAATGTTTATTAACCTTTGCGTTGCAAAGTCAACATGGACATAGTGCCCATATTACCAGGGCAACCTCATTCCTCCATCCTGCACATTCTCTCAGACGGTTCTATTCAGCTACTGTGTGGGGGAAGGTGTCATCCTACTGACAGCTCAGACATGTGTGGTTCTATCATTGTGGTCATACATACTATAGGTGTTACAGCAAGGTTGATGGGGGATCAAGGCAGATATGGAGTCAGCAAGCCACATAGTTCTGCAGAAGTCTAAGGGCATTCTCCATTTGAAGACCTGTTGAGGTATGCATAAGTGTCAATGGCCTGCCTGAGCATGCCATGACGTTTAGCCCTTCCCACTATTGTGTTCTGCCTGCATAATTTTATTCAATGTTTCTTTGAAGTGCACTGCGGTGACTGAATATGGCTTCTGTTTACCAAGCATGCTGTCCTGCTTGTGTTGGAGTCTGCTTGTATTGCCGACATGTCTCCTGTAGTCCTGTTGCTACATGTATGTCTTTGATTCTTCCATTCTGTTATAACATTTTAGAACGCTTCCTAGCTGAGCGGGTCACATGTGTAACTTTGGAAAGGAAAACAAAGGTATGGATATAAAAATCATGATACGCTATTTGACTGGTGTACTCCACGTATAGAAGAGTACATGAAGAGTACTGTACATCTACATCTATGGAGAAGATTGATATGGTCCTCCAGGGGTGCTGCAAAAGTGAACAATAAGTGTGTGGTGCTTATCCTGAAATTGGAAAGAGGATTAGTTTGGCAATGCAATGGTAGTTTAATGAAGGTAATGTGTGTGTCACATATGGAGATGCAGTCATCCTAATGACAGCTCAGACATATTTGACTATAAATGAGGTGGGAGGCAAAATTGTGTGTTATCTTTGTAATATAATATTTTATAAAAATTTACTATAGGTGTTACAGCAAGGTTGATGGGGGATCAAGACAGATATGGAGGCAGCAAGCCACATAGTTCTGCAGAATTTTAAGGGCATTCTTCATTTGAAGACCTGTTGTGGTATGCATAGGTCTCAATGGCCTGCCTGAGCATGCCGCCCTTCCCACTATGTGTTCTGCTGTTAGCTGATATGGCTTTAATGTTCTGGATATAGTGTAAAGATGTTGGTCCAATATCAAGGTAAATGAATGCTGCATTGAGTTGAGTGTATTAGTCATGTTTCTTTATCTACTCTGTAGAGATGTGCGTCAGTGTCTTCTGTAAGTTGCAAAAATGGTGGTGTGACATTTGGTTCTGAGCCTCTACCAACATCAGAAAAAAATAGCAGCTGTACGGAACACCACCAAGATACAGCAGTGGGTCCTACAGCTACCAATCTGCCTCACTGCAAATGAGCAATCAGCTACCATGGGAGAGTCACTCGTAGGGGAGCTACCAGCGCCCATATACCTCATTTCTCCATACACCAGTCATTTGTCAATTGGTACACAATGAAGCTACAAGCTGTAAATAAAGAAGAAAAAGGTAATGGTGACATTTACTGAGCCACTACCAACACCAGTTTAAAGAGCTTTGAAAGGAAGAACAAAAGCTTAATGGAACATCAGTAAGATACTGCATTCATCCGTTCGAAGTGACGTAAGTGTCTAGTAACAGGTGGGGAGAAGGAAGTGCCTGTATATGGGCTTGTAGAGTGTGTACCAGGTACATGTACAGCCATCACTTTGTAGATTGCATCCTATCAGTAATGCATGTTTGTATTCATTGCTTCTTTGAACATCTCAGGGGTGGATACAGGATTTCAGAAAAGGGGGGGTTGTTATAATTAATAATAAGACGAGTGGAGGGGGGGGGGGGGGGGGTGCTGTCCACCTCCGGTTGATTCAACAAGCAGGGGGAGGGGGGTGCTGTCCGTCCGCTTTCAGCCAATTCAATGAGCGGGGGGGGGGGGGGGGGGGGGTGCTGTCGCGTACAACTGCGAGCGAAAAAAAAGTGATTTTGGGCAAAAAAAAAAAAAAAAAAAAAAAGGGGGGGGGGGGGGTTGCAACCCCCAACCCCCCCCCCCCCCCCCCCCCTGCATCTTATCTGATGACCAAACATATATTTAGGTCTGCTGGTGTTGATATGGCTTCTGTTTACCTGAACTTACAAAAGCAATTTATTTACTCATGTATACATGTAACTTTACAGTGTTGCTGCAGTGTATGACACCATCAACACTTTTAAGATTCATTTGAACACTTACTGTGTGCAGGTCACAAATAAAAGTAAAGGTATGATATAAATATGATGATTCACTATTTCACTGGTGTACTCTACATATATAGGAGGATGACAGTAGTGTTTGAATGATGTTGGTCCTGAAATTTTTGAGAGGCTTAGGTTGGCAATGCAATGTGATGATGGCATGTACTATGGAGATTGTTCAGTGGATTTAGGGACCAGACTTGGTGATGGTTGTGTACAATGTAGGTACCTAGTGTGGAGTTAGTGATGGTGCATCACACTTTTCAGGGATCAGATTTGTTGAAGCTTCCTCCAGAATATAATAAATGGAGTGCTTATATTTGGTCCTTGATTGGAGTTCAGCTGACATGGCTGGTGGTGACTTGAAAATGTTGGTGTTTTGCGACTCAGAACGGACTGTTGCAGTTGTTGTGTGTATTGGAGCAGGATAGTTAGTCTGTTTTTGCCGCAGAATGTGAATTTTTGCCTGCCCCCTGCTCAAGCCTGTGTATGCCTATGGTGTCATGATTTCAGACATTGGTAGTAGGCTCTGGAAGTAGTTGCTGTGTTGTGTTGTATAGTGTGCATCATGTGACACTGACATCAATTGAGTAGCAGTAACAATGTAATATTAATTTATGACGCAATAATACGTTGCACTCTCAAAAAAGAGTGACTGAACTTTCCCGGGATGACAACTGTACATTAAAGGGCTAGCACCATACTCTCAGATCAGTGAACACGATGGGCTAAACAAGCGTATGGCAACAGATTTTAGCCCCCTATTTAAAATGTCTTTACCTTGGTTTTAGACACATGTCCCAGCCTTCGATACGCACGCATGAATCGATTAAGCTACCAGGCTCTCCTCTTTCTCAGTCTCATACCCAGACCCAAATGTACGTAACAATGATCATCGTTTGCACAGTCTTGCATGGGCTGTTTCCGCATAGTGGTGATGTATCCATCCGCTGCTGCGAATGGGTCTGGGGCCGAGACTAATAATCGGGTATGAACAAAAATTAATGAAACAAGTAAATAAAAAACATTCTCTATGAGAAAGTTGGTGGCATATAGGATTTGAAGGCAAGGGTGGTGTAAAAAGGAAGGAAACAAGGGTCTAATAATAAGGGAAAATGGAATAGTCCTATATTTAGCACACGAACAACACATATCCTACATGCAGAAATGTGCTAAATATAGGACTATTCCATTTTCCCTTATTATTAGACCCTTGTTTCCTTCCTTTTTACACCACCCTTGCCTTCAAATCCTATATGCCACCAACTTTCTCATAGAGAATGATTTTTATTTATAGTATTAGATTTGCTGCTGTTCTAGTTCCAAACTCGTGCGCCAAGCTTTCCCTCTTAGAAGCTCGTTTCTTGTCTGAGTTCAGTTCATAACGCCGCCTCTTAGAAGCTCGCTCGCACCGCAACAGAATTCTTTTCCTGTCGCCACCACTTAGAAGCTCGGTTCGACTCCAGATTTGCTTTGTACATGTCACGAGCTGACGCCCGCCTTTGTTCAGCATCAGCATCGTACCGAACTCGGGAGGACTCTAACTCATAGTCTCGATTTAGGAGGTATTCCTCGTCGCTTAGCTTTCCTCTTTCGTAGCCGAGAAGGCATTTTGACAAAAACAACTTCGCTAGCTAAAAGTGGTCGTATATTAATAAACAAGATAGAACGACTAATTAGATAGCGCTGTTTAGATTACAGTACATGTAGTCTTAGTCTAGAAGTTGTATATTGAAGTTTATACGACTAGAGGTAAAAAGCTAAGTCATCGTTGATTCATATCGCAGACATGCAAATTGTCTGTTCAAATCCTCTCGTGGTCAGTACACATACGCGGGACTAAAGATGTGGCACATATGAACTCGGTACCGTTTTAAATGATGACTTTTAAGGTGTTTTTAAAAACGTTATATTTCCACAACCATACATCCGTTTCTTGCTAAATTCAGGAAACGTATTGCCCCATCCCTTAAATACATATAGTACGATTTTGATTTTATAGATTCACTCCGCTGGCTGTATCCGAGGCCTGATAGGTCCCGGAGGTAAAACATATCATAACTCCAACACCGAAAATACTTCTAATGCCAAATTTGAATCACTGGTAGGAAAATGATGTCCAACCAAACGGTAACTTTTCGCAATACCTTTATAGCGATGGTTCAGGCGAGGCTTAGTGTCGAACTTAGTGCAGCGGTGAACCATTTTGTAAATTTACCGTAGAGTACCGCGAGATATCCCCCCCCCCCCCCCCCTCCGCCCCCACCAAAAAAAAATGGCCCGTGTTTCAACGAGCGTATCGACGTAATCATGAACGCAGCTGCGTGCTATTCTTTAAAATCCTGTTGGAATACCAGTTCTTTCCTGGAATTTAGAAACAGGTGCGCGGAAGCGTTAACGAGTACGAAGATACGCTCGTTTAAACACGGACCGTTTTTTTTAGGTGGGGGCGGAGGGGGGGGGGATATATCGCGGTACTCTACGGTACATACGTGCCACACCCCCATTTCTACGTGACGTCACACGGAATAAACACGGAAGACTTGGAGAGTTCAGGAAAGCGAATCAGAAGATAACTTTGATGAGGGATCTGGACTTAATGAAGATGGCACCGAATCAGACGACGATGGAGCGGGAATATAATTGTGATTTTATCTCTTTGACCGCCAAGTGCATATATATATACTAAAAATTAATTCGCGTTTACCGCCAAGTGCATATATATATGCACACATATAGAAAACCAGTCTGTGTCGCACGGTTACACGCTCCGTGTACCAATAAGCCTTAGTGGCATAGAGCTATGACCGGAGCGTTGGTTTTTAATGGAAAGGAAAGCGGGAACGAACAGCTGCAGGCCGGTGTACACGTAATGGCGTCTCTATCGTCACCAGCAGCTTCGAATTAGCACCCGCCTTTTCTAATAAAACATAGGCGAGCGAAGCTTTTTAAAACGTCTGGACGTTAGATGTAACAACAAGGGATAGAACTATGGTGTTTTTATCGACTGCTTCGTAGTATGCGCAATATACGGCTTCGAATTCCTGCCCGCTTCGCTCGACCTAAATCGGGTCTTGTTAGCTGCCGATTGTTTTCAAGCTAGTACACCATACATCATAACAAACATCATAAAACACTCTTCTTTCATAGATAGTATCTTTTTTAAGGAGGCTAACCGCGAGCTTCTTCGAGAACAGCGACTACTAAGCAACGGCCGTACGGGTAGCCATAATTAAAAACATTACTGGCAAATAATCAATTAACTACGTTATCCGTCTTGACTGTCAAAGAGTTATAGAGGGTTCTCACAGTGACGTCACAAAACGATGAATTTTAACAGCCGCCATCTTGACAGAGTAGTGGTGTGCTATTCTAATAATAGCGATGCGGAAAGCAGCTTAGGTTTTATAACATACAGGCAATATTGGATCATTTAGACAGTAGGACGCGTGTTTTATATATGCACAAGAGCACGAATCGATAATGGGCTATTCCATTATTTAATCGTACACCCCTATGGATGACAATAATTGCAAACAACCCCCCCCCCCCCCCCCCCCCCCCGGGACAATATATTTAAAAAACCTTGGACATGCATTTATTCTGCTACCACCCCCCGGGACAGACTTGTAAATGCCCCCCTGGACAAGCTCCTATTTTATTCCAACCCCCTGGACACGCTTGTGTTTTGTTCCATCCCCCCTGGACAAGATTCTGTTATACCTTCTAGCCCCCCGGGACAGGCATTTAAATGACCACCCCCCGGGACATATTCCCAATACCCCCCCCCCCCCCCCCCCCCCCTGGACACCATTTATTGTCATCCATAGGGGTGTACAAAAGCCCAATCGCTATTAAAGACCGTAGTACTCTAACCACCTATGCAGTTGCACAAAACCAAGTCTATAGGCGTATGCGGTGATCATTTCATCAAAGTTTTACATACCATACGCTTACTATAATTTGCCGGTGTCACAGGCATGTGGGTCCCCCCCCCTATTTTGGGTCCGGGGGGACCCATATGCCTAGGCAACTGGGTCCCCCCCCGGACCCAAATGCCTAGGCATATGGGTCCGGGTCATTATTTGTACATCCAGGCATCTTGGTCCGGGTAGGGGGCGGAGGGGGGGGGGACCGAGTTTCCTGGTGCGTTTTATTTACTGGCACCGCCGGTTTTGATACGATAGACACATTTGTTGTTACTTTCTCAACAGTAAGTTAGCGTCTGCCAGCCGTTACATTTTGCCGTAACAGCCACTCGGCTTGCCATCTGCATGCTTTTTAAGGTCACTCAGTACTTATGTTTTTGGCAGACGTAGTCTGGTGCTATCTCCCGGCGTAGCATAGCAAGAGCTATTTTGACGAGAAGTCTGCCCCATTCATTTGAGTAGCCTATGTCTGAAACATTAGTTAGGCTTAGGTACTTTGTGGTAGTCTGTAATTAATTAGTTATTATTTAGTGTGTTATTATTGTGTAAATTTTATGATATGAAAAATAAATAAATAAACATGTTGAGCATATACAAACAATGAATGGGTCATGTTCAACTGTTTCTTCGTATCATACAGGACTTAACTTGATGATTGACCTGTCGATCGCAATGCAATTCTGAGACACGCTAGGAAACTATATTGTGCTCTGCCGGGTAATATATATACATCTGTCAAAACATGGGCTTGTATCAAGGGCTCCGGAGGCAACGTAGATCATTACATCAACCAGCCCTCCCGCGCGAGACGCGGAAGCTTTCAGTGCAGTGCATGGAATATTTCTACATGAAAGCCACATGCAGTTTCAGAACAAAATCAGTGCTTCCGACAGAACTATAATAAGTACACTGTTTTGAAGTCACAAGCAAGCTTAAGCCATGCATTGTTATTGAACGGCATATACCATTCAACGAGCGATATACAATGGACGGGGAATCACTGGCTCGTAGTCTCCATGCATGTCGATTGTTGTGCCGTTCAATAACAAAAGTAGGTACTCAATGCAATCGATTGTTAATCGCTATGGATATTAATTAGTTGAGGTACGCAGGGGAGGTGGGCATACGCACCCCCTCCCCCCCTCCCCCCCTTGCGTCTCATCGAGCGGACGCCTATGGTAACGAGCTTTCTCTGTAAAATGTTTATACATAAGTATATATTTTGCTAACAGGCAGCTGGGTCCGGGGGGGACCAGGTTGCCTAGGCATTTGGGTCCGGGATAATTAATTTTTTACATCTAGGCATCTCGGTCCGGGGGAACTCACTTGCCTAGGCAACTGGGTCCGGGGGGGGGACCCAGTTGCCTAGGCATATGGGTCCCCCCGGACCCAAAATGGGGGGGGGGGGGGGGGGACCCGTATGCCTGTGACACCGGCGAGCCTGCAAAGCTCTGCGGTAGGATGAATTAAATCCTGACTGCATGGGTCATCAGAAGATTGCTCATTCTGCATGAAGTTATATACAGTTCGAGACATGCATGGTCCCATGGATCGATATGATAGGTTCCAAGCTCGTCGCCGTCATGTCAATACATGTATGCATGTCGATGATGATGACAGCTAGCAATTAAACTGACGAACCCAGATAGATAGAATGTTGTAGGTACTGGTGTTATAATATATATATATTATTATAATTATATATATATATATCTGGTACTGATTATTAAAGTATATGATGCAAATATATACTTCATTGCATGCACAGCTAACATTGGAAGGAATGCTTTTGTCCGGCAAACTCGATAATATACATGTACATTGTTTCATGTCAGACAGATAAGCAAAGCATCTATAACAGGCATGCATATCATGGAAGAAGAATCGAAAAAGCATGAAGTTATATACTATCAATTAAAAGGTTGAAGATGGCTTTGGAAAAAAAGAATTGTTAGTCTGAGCAGTTCTTTGATGGAGACGATGACAAGAATGATCTACTAGACTATACTGCTGGGATTGCCATGGAAACCATATCACACTGTTAGGACTTCATAAAATGCTTGGACATGCAGGACATGCTATACTTATAGACATTGTTTATCCTCATTTCAGCAACTGATTGCTTTGTATATGAGACTGAATGTTCCACTGCAAACCTATATATGTTGCTGCACTACTTTTGGGGTTGAAGTTCATGCATGCTTGTCAAATTTGACATGCATGCATGGACTTCAACCCAAAAGAGCAACTACATAGGGTAGTAACATAGGTACAAGCCTAGCTAGCTCATAAACCTGTAACATAACGCGGTTGGCAACTCGAAGCCGGGATAATTTTGTTCGTTTCTCCAGACTTCATGCATGCATTGTATGCTTGTAGGCCCTTGTATTCTAACGTATACGCCACTGCAGTAAATAATAAATAGTTGACGATATCCGGACAGCTCACAGCCGGAAGTAGTAGAGGCTCTACCCGCCGGTAGTATTACTAGTACATCGTCACCAGTAATATAAAAGGATCGTTGACCCCAAAATCAGAGTACAGATCCACAAAACTTATACAGGATAACAAGAAAGCTTAGTTCGATATCTTCGGGTCGAAATACTTGTGAATCGAAGTTATCGAACGCTGGCACTCAATAGGTCGCCATATAAGCTACTCTGCCAAGATGGCGGCTTTTGTGGTTACCATGGTCACGTACCATTTCTGAGAACCCTCTATTGTCTGCCATTTTGTTTTCATTAAAGTAAGCTTTACCCGAATTTGGCAATGTCAGCCTTTATTTTATGAAGCGTCTTTTCTACCTAAACACTGACAAATACACATTTCTTTTACGTGGAATCGTGCCTTAGCCATCCATTTATTTAATAAGCAATAAATGTTTGACGTCACGTAGAAATGGAGGTGTGGCACGTATGTAAATTTACAAAATGGTTAACCGCTGCACTAAGTTTAAGCATCGCCTGAACCAACGCTATAAAGGTATTGCGAAAAGTCACCGTTTGCTTAGACACCATTTTCCTACCAGTAATTAAAATTTGGCATTAGAAGTATTTTCGGTGTTGGAATTATGATACGTTTTACCTCCGGAACCTATCAGGCCTCGGATACAGCCAGGATGGGGCAATACGTTTCCCGAATTTGGCAAGAAAAGGATGTGTGGTTGTGGAAATATAACGTTTTCAAAAACACCTTAAAAGTCATCACTAGTACAGTTTACGTGATCCAATGGTATCTTACAGTAGGCGGCCAACGAACACCATAAGTACCTCTAGACTGGCTTGCCAGCAGTGCTCTGATCGATAAGACTAGCGTATACTGGAGCTACCTCAATCGTATAATAAAGAGCAGCGAAATGATACATCAGAAAACGCGTTGCTTACCTACCATTTTGCTGCACATGTCCATAAAATTATTACCCGCAACTTATAAAATTATTACCCGCAACTTATTAATTTTCGTAAACACGTACAAGTACACATACAGTATACTTACACACAGACCTAGACAGGCTAGCTCTACCAAGGAAGATGTCTAATGCTCTAAACTTTTTGACTGATTTGCCACAACTCGCAGAACTGAAGGCTAGGTAGTCTGAAGGCTAGCTGAGTGAAGGCATTGACTGCCTCATAGGTAGTCACAGGTAGTCTGAAGGCTAGCTGAGTGAAGGCCTCACAGGTAGTCTGAAGGCTAGCTGAGTGAAGGCATTGGAATGTATTGCACCTACAATACCGAAGCATGTTATGCTCAGTGAAGTGCACTATACTGTCAGAATTACCAACTATATACATGTATAACTGTAGGTTCAAGTTTTTATTTCAGCGAACTGTATACAACACGTATTAAACTAGCAGAATACGTAATCCGACATCCTATATAGCTAACGGTCCTTTCTCACTACCCGGTACACTTTTGGCAAGGCCGGCACACTTTTCGCAACCAAAATTGTATCGCCCGGTACAATTTTGGTTGCAAAAATTGTACCGGGCGGTACAATTTTCGCCCGGTACAATTTTTGCATGACAGGCCACAGTGATGATACAAGTAACAAGATGCTCATCGAGTCTATGGTTGCAGTCCCAATGTCATTGGCTGAAAGAAACTGTGCGACGAAAATTCAACAGTGACAGCGTAGGCGGTAGAGCGGTGATGGGGCCTTTAGGCTCCTGAGTTAGGAAAAATAACGGTTCGATCACTTTCTGTCCTCTCTATTTCACGCTCAATCTCACTTACCTCTCGGCAGAAATCACTAGGCCAACGTCGTAACCAACTAGGCAGAATCAAAAAGGGGAGCCGCCTCGCAGCAATCGAAGATGCATGCACGCTAAATTGGATAATTGGTGCTCAGCAGATTGTAATTATAAATACTACAGATTGTAAACGTAATATGATTTATCGGATTTTAACAGGATGTATTACATCCCGCTACAACTTTCATCTAACGGATCAGTAACGCTTATCTGATCCGTACCGGTTGGAATTTCTGATCCGTAACCGTATGTTTGCCA
This sequence comes from Spongilla lacustris, assembly GCA_949361645.1. Classification (NCBI taxonomy): domain Eukaryota; kingdom Metazoa; phylum Porifera; class Demospongiae; order Spongillida; family Spongillidae; genus Spongilla; species Spongilla lacustris. The sequence continues at coordinate 5,245,131 of OX442429.1, read as the reverse complement.
AAGTCAATCCGTTACGGAGCAAATTTTTTTTGGTTGTGTAAAAAATCGTTTGTCTCGTTCCCAGACGCTATATGACGGCCACTTGTGATAAACATTGCGTCATATTGGTCTGGGAACGAGACAACATGGCCGTACATGTATGTATTGAAACACACCATTTCTAGCCAGAGCTACTGTAACAAGCGATCCCCATGAACATACTCCCTTATACGGACATAACTTGAAATTCTGAACCCACTGATACCATTGGCATTCTTTCAAACAGTTCCCGTGATGAGTTTTTTCCCCTGTAAAGTTATCAACATATGTATTTCTGTTATCAGTTCAAGGCCCAATACGATCCACGTGTATCCAATCCGCAAAGAATCTACCGCTTGAAAGTCTATACATATTGGCACCATTCGCGTCCTTTGAAACGGTTTTTATCTCGAGTTCTTTGCAAATAAAGGAAGAAGAAGAAAAAAATGGCGCTGCTGCGTCTGGGGACGAGGAAAAACAGGATCCCGTTTGTTCTCTTGAACCACACGGTTTTGAAACATCAAACAAACATCAAACGGCTCTCTTTCGACTTCTTGTTCGATAACGACAACAAGCAAAGCGATCCGATTCATAGAAGTCAGTCCCGTTAGAAGCGAGTCCCGTTTTTAAAATGATATTCATAATCGGGGTCAAATCCTATTTGACAGTTAATGTAACTCTCGATACAAGTTAAACGTTAGTATATAATAGCAATTCTGAGTTGGAGTTCAGCTTGGTCATGCATGTTCATCATTAGAGTGGGAGCATCAATAGTTGCATGCACAATACGGGCCCTATAAATTCAATATTTTATCATTTTGTAATCGCTTGATTATCCATTACAGCGACATTACATTAACAGTGCTGCAATATACATGTAGCACATCAACAAGGCACCACGTCATCAAAAGTGTTGGTTACGCAACCTGAAATTCGCCGGCAACATCGTGATATAGGGCTGATTTCTTGACAGGACAATGATATTCATTTCTATCGTGCTCTTTCCATGCTGCCAGATTAACAGAGGGAAGACTGCTGCACGGTATGCGAGGCTGGGTAGCGACGAAAGCGTTGGGTTGAGCTTGGATGATTCCATCCGAATTGTCGCAGATAACTCGCGAAAGAGACGCCTTCGACAGTTCGTGAACTTGCAGAGGTGTAAAAACTCCGGGCCTTTCAAAGTAAAAAGCATCTCCGTCCCTCAGATTGGAAAACGCATTGGCGAAAATGCAGGCAAACGTCGCGCCGAGGCGAGAGTTGGGAAGACTCCTCTCCGAGATGCCGCCCACCCATAGGTCGGCGGTATCGAGAGACCCGTACGTCTCGATAAATTTAGCGAACGTCGACTCGCGATCAAATGGAGAGGAGACACCTTAAACGTTCTTGCAAAAGTTCTTGTACACCGAATAGGGTGCAACGCCGTGGTCTCGACCCCGTTGCATATTCCTTGACGCGAGGTCCGTCTCAGTTCCTGGAGGACCTTCGAAAAGGCGATTGGTAAGAATATTACTGAGGAATTCATCTCTGCGACGAGCAGGAGTGGTAAGAAGGCCTCGGAGAAGAGGATCCGTACCAAAACTGCTGTTGTAGATGTCTATCATTCCCGAAAAAACGAGCTGGAGGTCTCCTCCAGGGATTGACGTCTCGAAATCGGACTCCAGACGAGGGAAATTCGGTCTTATAAAGGTGTGGCCTACTCTAAGAGCGGCGGTCGATAATTGTGTGGGGAGGCTCGCGTCGGCTTTAGGATTGTAGCCTTTGTAGGGTCCAATTAGGGCGTTGAACGTGTCTGAGCCCATTATGGTGGGTAGCCATTCGAAGTATTTGACCTTCTGAAACTCGGCTCCGATGATTTTTCTTGCTTCTTGGTACAGCCGCTCGTCGTTCCAACCAGGATTGATGGACGCCAGTTCATCGGCTATCCTGTTGTGTTCCCGCATCCATAATGTCTGGATTATCATAAGGCCGGGCTGTTCGTTGACACGTACGTCGCCAGCTACGAAGCCAGTAGCATCGCTGTTCACGGGCAAACTTGGTTTCGTGTTACCCGGCAAAATATAGCCGACCCGAAGACGACCGCCGGAAAATTCTCGTATCGAATTTGCAGTGGCTAGATCAGGTCCCAGGATGACCGATGCGTCGTTGTACGAGGACACGTCGTTAATCTGTTACCTTCGCTTGCATTGCTGCACGCCGGAACGCTTCTTCGAAACGGGATGCAAGTGCCATTCCGAATAGTACCAGCACCGAACGTCGGGTCATCTGGTGGTACTTTGATGGGTAGGCAGATATCCGTCTTATTGCAGCAGTCGCACGTCGTGGTCTCTCCTAGTTGAGGAGTTAGGGTCACTTCGTGATCTATAAAAACTGCCCCCATTTGGCTAACATTCATCTCATCGAGGGGCTTGTCGAGGACAACTTTATATGACTGACGAAGCGAACGCTTGGGTTAGGGGGGTCGAACGGTCCTATCGTTGGCAGGTTCCTATATAGTTCTGAAGATTGCCTCGGATAGAGCTAATACCGTCCTCGTAGTGCGGCGGAAGAATGCGCCGAAAAGCGGTTCCAGCTGCACCTCTGAGCGGGTACTCTCGATTGTTGCATGTACCATGTACGGTTCTATATCGCGGATTGATGGTGGGCGAGTTGCAGTTGGGGGTCGGTAGAAGGTCGCGGCAACCGCTCGCTACCATGGTCTTGTTCGTCTCCTCCGCTGTGAGGAGGGAAACTGGTGAGACCGATTGGCCTGCTTCAGCTAGTTGTTCGATGCTTAATGCGATAGCCTTTTCGGGATTGATTCGACACAGTAACTTTTCTGCTCGACGAACCATATCTTCGTACATGAGACGCGCCTTGCCGTGCTTCCTCGCCCTTTCTGACGATTTCTTGTAATAGTTAGACGTTACTCGCTCCTGATTAGTGTCCAGGTCTTCATCCTCCTCACCTTGTGCCTTAGTCCTGCTGGTCGAAGAGTTTTTTGCTTTCAGCAATGGCAGTGTCAATGACGGCTCTGCGTTCTGTTGTACATGTATATAGGAGATAATCCTAACGCATGCATGCATGCACTATACATGCATGAATAATTAATAGTCCTGAAGCTTACCGTCTTGGCTCAGTCCTTGTGTTATAATGAAGGTGGCTGCTTCGAATGCAATCAACAAAAGTGTGACACTCGCAAAATCTTTCATTATGCCTGCATGGGGTTAGCGTATGATGTAGCTATATATAGATTCTCCGGTGGATTCTACAGCCTTATATATATATACACCTATACGCAAACAGCAAATACGAACCATGCACGTGACGACGCGACGTCGGATACAGTAAACCTTTGACATTTTTGTTTATACTGCATGATATACGCGGGTAAACTGATCTTGCACGATTTTATTTAATTGGATGAAGGAACTAGCTATATATAACTCATGCAGCATCTTTAATGAAGGTGGCGCAAAAGCCCACACTCCCAATGGAGACTTTCAGGCTGACCTGCTCGAAAATAAGTGGAGCACGAGCCAAAGCCTATATGAAAATGTTCTACCATGCGCACACATTCAAATACAGAAACAATATCAATTACCTGCTGCACAAAAAGGAGTCTCAAGCTTTCGAGATTATCACTTTCCAAAGCATATGTGCAATTCAATGCTATACTGTATATGATAACCACCCTTTAATTGATATGGCCCTCCCTGGATTGTCTCGAATCGGTATACATCACTGCACATGCATTTATCATGCAAGTTGTCAACAAGGCTCAAGGGTGTACCATCTTGCTGGAACAATGGTGGTGCAAGCAGTGATGCCGCGGTTAGCACGCCAACAGTCAAAACCGTCAAACTAGGCGATACGGTTGGCTTGACCGCGACCGTGACCGTACGGAAAAATATTTACACGTATAGTTCGCGAAACCACGTAACCGTCGGTAATAACCGTGGACCGCCAAAAATTTTGACGGTCACTGCCGGTCAGCCATAAAGAAAATTGGCATGGAACTTGGTTCGTGTACCTTTAGACCACTTCATGCACTTTATCTACTCACCTCCTTTGGGCATTTTATTTGGCAGGATTTTATTGCAAGTCATGCAACATGCTTACAAATTAACCTAACGAGTACATCTTTTGGAATTTGCACCAAACGATCACAAATACTCAAATGTCTGAGATCTTGACTATTCATTAACTCGTATACCGCGTTTAGAAATACGACCGACAGTTAAACATTACTACGACGTATATACGTACGTCCGAATTTCAAAACTCTGCATACTTTACATATAAATTCTGCACTCCTGCACTTGGAGAACTTGATTATTGGGTTTTCGAAACCAGAATTCAATCATAGCTAGCGGGAATGATCGGACCCTGTTTATTCACTGCCCCTGCTCCCCCAGCCAAATATATATCCTTGCCAGTTGGCATTATGCCATATAAGATGTGTTTCTCATTCCCGCCCCGGCGTCTCAAATTCTATGGCCTGTCACGAATATTTCGGTCCGCGTCTAATTTTGGTCCGCCCGGACCAAAATAGGCAACCGGAAATGGTCCGGGCGGACTAAAATTGATCACCTGATTTCGTCCCTCGTGTCACTTTTTGGTCCCATCTCCGATATTGTGACACGACGACGATCTTCTGGAGGAAAAAGAAGACGGATCGGAAAGGGAGATATGTGGTAAGCTATTAACCAAATCTAGCCTATAGTGAGAGAAAGGATGCGTTGTAGCACAGAGATGATATTGATCGCCAGTAGCGAGCCGCGTTATATTTGGCTATATCTATTGCTAACCTGTTGAGTTGCTATCTAGTAGTTGCTGAATAGAAACCAGCTGCTTACTGTGTTTTCTTTTACAATTAAGAAGCCTAGCTGGCACGTAAGCCGTGTTGTTTCGGATTAGTTGGGCGTAGCCACGTACTAGTACTAGCGGAAGGTCGGGTACAAAACCCGCACCGTTTTTGTACAGACGTATTACAGTAAGGTGCTCACAAATAATACCACGTGGTGCAATAAGATAATCGTGCTCTTATCTGTAAATGGTCTTAAACCACAAGGGAGCTTTAATTCGTACAGATAAACACCGTGTACAATGAGCAAAACTATGCTGCCTACATCGCTGGTAATTAGTTCTTAGTTCCAGTACTCTATAAGCTTTAATGTTTAGCTTGTCGTGTGGCTTTGGCTCAGGCATGCATGCGCACTGCAAATACAGGATCATCTAACTTGCCATCAGTGATGAAGCTACAAGTTGTGCCACTGGCAAGCAAGCATAACAGAGGCTTTTACCAAAACCCGTGGGTAGAATAGCAAAATACATCCCAGCCTTTAATTAGAGCCACAGTTCCTTCTACCTGTTCAGGCTTCATTGAAGAGTAGCCTAGTTCCATGGCTGTCTCAATCGCACACTGCACTACGGAATAAATACTTGCGTATGTTGATTAGGTGATAAGTTGCAACTTGTATACAAACTGAGCGGGTTTGGTACCCGACCTTCTGGCAGTATGCGAAGGTTGGGCTACACCAAACTAGTTTCGGGTCATGGTTACATCAACCATATAGGCATAGGGCGCTATTAAATAAATTGTAAGGATAGCAAAAATATAGAGAGCCACTCTACCCAGCTTTATTAACAATCCACTATGTATGAAATTTATCCTGTGCACAATTTGAAAAGCCACAGTCAGTGACACTTACATGTAATTACTCAAAACACAGATTGTAAAGCTGATTTGTGACCCTACCTCTGGACTTTGGGACATAAAAAGAACAATTCAGAGGGTAAGAGAATGATGCACATGGAAAAGGCTTCATTAAATTGGTAGGCTCTTTTTGGTTGGAATTGATATTTTCTAAAGGTATCATCCTGCATGTGAAGTGTGTCAGTCAATTAAAGGTATTCTGCAAGACTGGTAGTTGCTTATGAACTGCATCCTGTATATACAACATGGTATCATATAGTAATAGGTATGTCCACATGGGTGTTTGTATGTGAGTATCAAATGTTGCATACTTAATGCTGTAACTTAATTAGTTTGAGCATTCATTCTGATGAATGGTATGCACCCAGTAGGGTGTGTAACCGGTTATCAGGTTATTCGGGTTATTCGGATATTCGCAAAAACCTATCCGTTCGAATAGTAATTTAGCATTACTCGGAAAAATCGATTATTGGATTTGTTCTATTCGAAATAACCGATTTGTGAATCTCCATTCGGAGGTACTTAGGTATTCGTCGTCCGCATCGACAATTCGCCCATTATTCGAATACCTTTTTATGACGATATCCGGATACGCGTTTATGATATTACACGTACGATGATAATAACATCTAATTTGAAACGTAACATTAAATAACGTCATTATTGTTACTATTTATATATACGTGGGGACGAGATCAGGTGCAGTTTACACGTACGGGCAGTAATTCGAACTAGCCAACAGATCTCCCTCTTCACGAGTCATGACGACGGACAGCTCCAGCTACAGATCAAAGTTAGTTCGCTTAGTGCATTTCGAACTAGCTGGTTTCTTGCATCACTCTCTCTCTGAGCTGATATTGCCGCGATCGTACTATAGTTAGGCCTACTTAGTTACTAGTATTTTAAAAACTCGCGATGGTGAAATGGAGGCTACATGGCCGGCGGTGCGTAAACTACATCTGTGGTTCTACTCTTTTGGCATCGGGTGCGATTTGAAGGTAGACCTCAGCGTGGCCACGCTAACTTAGGTCAGGACACGCCCATCTAGGTATGTGGTTAGGCCAAGCGATTTAGGCCTATATAGGTAGCTGTGGTTGTGTGCTGAGTGCATCTGGTGTGATGTGGGTAGCTGTGGATGCATGCTGTACTGATCTGGTGTAATGTGGGTAGTTGGAGGGTGTCTGACCAGTGTGATGGGGGTAGCTATGGTTGTGTGCCTCATGAGGGCATCTGGTGTTATGGTTTAGCTGTAGGAGGGTCTCTGGTGTGATGTGTACATTTAGGTGGCTCAGTGAGCTGAAAACCTGAATAACCTAGGTATTCGGCAGGCAAATTGTCAAAACCTATTCGGAAAAATCGATTTTCTTTTTTAAAGTATTCGGAAAAATCGATTTTCTGATCCAGAAAAACCTGAAAAATCGATTAGTGTTTTAAAAGTATTCGGAAAAATCGATTTTCATTATTCAGGGGAGGTTACACACCCTAGCACCCAGATACATCATTACTTTAAGTGATTATTTCTCTAGGTCGGTTGAAGCTGTTCTTACACCCAGCAACGAAGCCCATCAAGTAGCCAATACACTGCACAAGGTTATATATGGTACATATCCATTGAAATAGAATTTTATGCAAATGGAATTGCCTTGAGTCATGAATACTGATAATGGTTCCGAATTCAAGAATGAAAGTAAACTACCATCCACAGGTGCACCCTTATCAAAGGATTATTTTGTTTATTTGTATCATTGCCTATATAATATTATGCAATAAAACAGTCTTGACGAAATGTTTAATCAAACATTGCAGTGGATGATTGTTAAAGCACTAAATCACTTACATGATGAATTTATTGATTTAGAACGTCTACTTACAACATGTCTGAGTCCACTTGCTACACTATCTCACGTTTTGCAACAGCTCTGTTTCGTGTTGCCAACCAGGAAAAGGTACCTGAGCACATGACGGTGTTGTGCAGTGAAAGGCAGGAAATGTTGCAAATCGTCAAGAAAGACATTCTTTCTACACAGGTATAAAATGTTAGTATACTTATATTTGCTCTTTTATTGTCTTTAGAAAAAGCAAAATCAGCAGAATGATGCTAAACATGCCAGGGCCAATCTATTCCTCAATGGTGCCAAGGAGCTAAAGAAAGGAAAGGTGGTAAAAGGCAGTCCACTCCACCATCGCTATGCCTAGACTCTCCTCAACAGGCTACTCCATCAGCCTGGTTTTTGTAGTGTCATATTTCCACAAATGTTTGTCATACCACTAAGCTATGGGTGGGGTACAATTACTTATTCTGCGTGAAGTAATCAGTTTGAATTTGTCTTTGTCCGCCTGTATAATAACAGCAGCGTAGAGTCAAATAAGGCAGTCTGTTTCGGTCCTAGGACCAAATCAGGCTGCTTGCTTTTGTCCGCCTATATAGGACCAAAATGAGCAGCGTAGGACCAAATGAGGCAGCCTGTTTTGGTCCTAGGACCAAATTAAGCAAAGCCTGTAATAGTCCGCCGGACCAAAACAGGCTGCCTGGTACGGACCTAGGACCATTTCAGGATAGCCGTGACAGGCCCGCCTAAATCTTTAATAGCTATACATGGTATTGTGACTAAAGCCACAAATCTTAGTTTTAGAAATTGTTAGTAGTCTTTCAAAACTTATTTACCTTTCATGTGGCTGATTATTTACACTGATATAGGATGGTCCGTGTACCATACACTAGGCAACATGTTGCGCGCAACTCAATGAATATACGTAAAATTTAGTAGAAATCCATCATCGTAATTTACCGAACTTTTACTGATATTCATTTGATTTGCACACAACATGTTGCCAAGTGTATGGGCTCCTTAACATGCACTTATCTTCTTTGAGCATTTTGTTTGGCAGGATTTTATGTGCAAGTCATGCAACATGCTAACCAACCTAACGGTAGTCCATCTTTTTTTAAAAATCTGTTTAGCAGGCTACTTACTAGTTAGTGAAAAAAATGCAAATCACCATCATAGCCTATATCGCAAATTTATTTTAGCTTTTGGTTTAGAATTTAAAAAAGGTTTAGAAGAAAATCCTTCCAGCTAATTGTATATTTATTAATACAATTAAAAATATAGTACACTCACCACTATTAATTATTGTATATAGAGATAGAGTACATTATAATTGGTTTGGAATTCGCTGGATCCGCCCTTGTATAGTCTACCGACCATAAAACCTCGATTGTTGATCAACCCTAAAATGTATGCTGTGTTTATGAAATTGAAATTTGTAGAGAGTCATAATACCGGTACTAATGATAACACAAAAAATATATTACATGTAGGGATTGGCGATTTAATCGCTGAAGCAAGTACAATTAACAAACATCGACGCGGTAATATCTAATTAATATGGTTATTATATTAATTGCACTTGCTTCAGCGATTAAATCGCCAAAACCTACATGTAATATATTTGTTGTGTTAACATCAGTACCGGCATTATGACTCGCCACAAAATATCAATTCATATTCAGCATACATTTAGGGTTTATCAACGACTATATTACCAGATTTATGTACCGTATTCGGCAAACCGCGGTTTGTAATTATAAGCCATACGAATTCAAGTGTGCATGGTTATCATACAGTAGCATTGAATTGTGTGCCTAGGCCCTGGAGGACATATGCTTTAGAAATGTGCATGGCAGAACATTTTCGTATGGGCTTTGCATTGGCTCTTGTTCCACTTATTTTCGTGCATGTACATGTATATACGCGAAGTCCCCATTGGGAGTGTGGGCGTTTTTGTGCCGTCTTCATTATATCTCCAATTAAATAGATCAATGCAAGATCTGTTTACTCCCGCGTATATCATGCAGTATAAACAAAAATTTAAATGGTTTACTATATCCGATGTCGTGTCACGGGGTTCGTATATTGGCTGTTAGCGTATATATAGCTGTGTATAAGGCTGTGGCATCCATCGGAGCATCAGCATAGCTTCTTCACATGCTAACCACATGCAGGCATAATATAATGAAAGATTTTGTGAGTGTCACACTTTTGATGGTCGCTGTCGTAGCAGCCACCTTCATAACAACACAAGGACTGAGCCAAGATGGTAAGCTTCAGGACTATTATATGCATGCATGCGCTAAGTACTACATAGATCATGCACCATTCTATATTATATACATGTATAACAGAACGCAAAGCCGTCGTTGACACTGCCATTGCTGAAAGCAAAAAACTCTTCGACCAGCAGGACTCATACGGCGAGGAGGATGAAGACCTGGACACTAATCAGGAGCGACTAACGTCTAATTATTACAAGAAACCATCAGAAAGGGCGAGGAAGAACGGCAAGGCGCGTCTCATGTACGAAGATATGGTTCGTCGAGCAGAAAAGTTACTGTGTCGAATCAATCCCGAAAAGGCTATCGCATTAAGCATTGAACAACTAGCTGAAGCAGGCCAATCGGTCACACCAGCTTCCCTCCTCACAGCGGAGGAGATGAACAAGATCATGGTAGCGAGCGGTTGCCGGGACCTTCTACCGACGCCCAACTGCAACTCGCCCACCATCAATCCGCGATATAGAACCGTAGATGGTACATGCAACAATCGAGAGTACCCGCTCAGAGGTGCAGCTGGAACCGCTTTTCGGCGCATTCTTCCGCCGCAATACGAGGACGGTATTAGCTCTATCCGAGGCGATCTTCAGAACTATGGTAACCTGCCAACGATAGGACCTTTCGATCCCCCTAACCCAAGCGTTCGCTTCGTCAGTCATAAAATCGTCCTCGACAAGCCCCTCGATGAGATGAATGTTAGCCATATGCTGATGCAATGGGGGCAGTTTTTAGATCACGAAGTGACCCTAACTCCTCAACTAGGAGAGATCACGACGTGCGACTGCTGCAATAAGACGGATATCTGCCTACCCATCAAAGTACCACCCAATGACCCGACGTTCGGTGTCGGTACGATTCGGAATGGCACTTGCATCCCGTTTCGAAGAAGCGTTCCGGCGTGCAGCAATGCAAGCGAAGGTACCTTTGATCCCAGGCAACAGATTAATGACGTGTCCTCGTACATCGACGCATCGGTCATCCTGGGACCTGATCTAGCCACTGCAAATTCGATACGAGCGTTTTCCGGCGGTCGTCTTCGCGTCGGCTATATTTTGCCGGGTAACACGAAACCAAGTTTGCCCGTGAACAGCGATGCTACTGGCTTCGTAGCTGGCGACGTACGTGTCAACGAACAGCCCGGCCTTATGATAATCCAGACATTATGGATGCGGGAACACAACAGGATAGCCGATGAACTGGCGTCCATCAATCCTGGTTGGAACGACGAGCGGCTCTACCAAGAAGCACGAAAAATCCTCGGAGCCGAGTTTCAGAGGGTCACATACTCCGAATGGCTGCCCACCATAATGGGCTCAGACACGTTCAACGCCCTAATTGGACCCTACAAAGGCTACAATCCTAAAGCCGACGCGAGCCTCCCCACAGAATTATCGACCGCCGCTCTTAGAGTAGGCCACACCTTTATACGACCGAATTTCCCTCGTCTGGAGTCCGATTTCGAGACTTCAATCCCTGGAGGAGACCTCCAGCTCGTTTTTTCGGGAATGATAGACAGCTACAACAGCAGTTTTGGTACGGATCCTCTTCTCCGAGGCCTTCTTACCACTCCTGCTCGTCGCAGAGATGAATTCCTCAGTAATATTCTTACCAACCGCCTTTTCGAAGGTCCTCCAGGAACTGGGACGGACCTCGCTTCAAGGAATATGCAACGGGGTCGAGACCACGGCGTAGCACCCTACTCGGTGTATAAGAACTTTTGCAAGAACGTTTACGGTGTCTCCTCTCCATTTGATCGCGAGTCGACGTTCGCTAAATTTATCGAGACGTACGGGTCTCTCGACACCGCCGACCTATGGGTGGGCGGCATCTCGGAGAGGAATCTTCCCAACTCTCGCCTCGGCGCGACGTTTGCCTGCATTTTCGCCAATGCGTTTTCCAATCTGAGGGACGGAGATGCTTTTTACTTTGAAAGGCCCGGAGTTTTTACACCTCTGCAAGTTCACGAACTGTCGAAGGCGTCTCTTTCGCGAGTTATCTGCGAAAATTCGGATGGAATCACCCAAGCGCAGCCCAACGCTTTCGTCGCTACCCAGCCTCGCGTACCGTGCAGCAGTCTTCCCGCTGTTAATCTGGCAGCATGGAAAGAGCACGATAAAAATGAGTATCATTGTCCTGTCAAGAAACCCGCCCTATACCACGAAGTTGCGGGCGAATTTCAGGTTGCATAAACAATTTCAATCAAACAATTTTGATGACGTGGTGCCTTGTTGATGTGCTACATGTATATTGCAGCACTGCTAATGTAATGCAGCTATAATGGATAATTAAGCGATTGCATAATGATAAGATATTGAACAAATAAGGCCTGTAATGTGCAAATGCAGCTAGGATGGTAAGATTGGTGCTCCTTAACCCACTCTAATGATGAACATGCATGAAAATAGCTGAACTCCGACTCAGAACTGCTACTAAGTACTAACTCGTATAGTAATCTCAGAGCATTCAGCAACAGCCATGCACTTATCGTATGTAGTGCGCTGAAGGATATAATATCCGGTCGGATATAAATTTTAGCGCATTTTATCCCACCCTAGCTGGTAATAGCCATGCACCTCAATATAAATTAATTCAGCCGATTCACGGATAGAGCGAGACTTACATTTCATTTATTATTTATAAATTACATGTTGTAGCGTGCAATAACTAACTATAATAGAATTCAATTAACGTAAGGAACCGGAATTTTTAAAGGCTTCCAATGCTCTCCAATCAGTGGCGTATTTAGGGGGGGGGGGGGGGGCTCAGGGGGCTAAGGCACCCCCCTCCGACCCAAGAATGAATATAATTAAAATAATCAAATAACTGATGAGTACGCTCATAATTTCCCTTCGCAGGCATATACATAAGCTTTAGCGCGGTAATTTAATTCAATTCACTTCTATTATTAACATCACTATATAAGATTACCGTAAAGTCCACTCTGCCCCCACCGAAAAAAATGTCTCGTGCTTAAACGAGCGTATCTTCGTAATCATGAACGCAGCTGCATGCGTGCCGTTCTTTAAAATCCTGTTGCCTGGAGTACCAGCTCTTTCCTGAAATGCTAAACAGGATGTCGGGAAGCGTTAACGATTACGAAGATGCGCTAGTTTAAAACACGAGACATTTTTTCGTTGGGACATGTATATACGTAGTTGGATTCCGTTGACTGTAAGTCGTCCAGCAGCTGAAAAGCGCATTTTAGTTACTACTTCGTCAACCACTTGAAGCCAGGTGCTGATTACATGCACTTTTACAATATAAATGGCTCTAAATTTATCCTTGGCATGGATACAATTCAGAAGTTTGCAGATCTTCCATCAGCAGATTGTACCCACAGTATTTTAAAGCTGCATTGCTGGCAAATGCCAGAGCGCTTATCGGTATTCACAACATACTCAGCGGATCATTTAGTGTGTTAATGCACTCCGGCTTCGGCGGCTTCTGGATATATGTATGCGCTCGGCGCCATCCTTGGCGATTGCAGACATTCTTGCCGATTGAGCCGTTGTATTTCAGTTAAACTATACTGCTGAGTGGGCGTGGTTGCAAAAAATTTTGCGCGCGCTTCGCACGCTATCCGTTCGGCACCCCCCCCCTCCTTCAATTTCTGGATACGCGCCTGCCAATCCCTCCGGAAAAAGTGCAAAGTCTACTGAGCACTCGAAAGAAGTCTGTTTAGTCCTGCAACATTATAAACCAAACCATAGGACCGTTCAGGCAAATTCAAAGATATTGTTTTATATATAGTATATATACCGCCCCCGGCATGTACCAATTAAGAACAGTTAGTTTAAACCAAATAAGAGACCGTGGATCACATTTATGCCAAGCGCCGTATAGTGCATTTATGGATCAGTCAACACAGAATATCAGGTTTATATACTGCCCAAGTTACCTTGCATTACTTTGCGTTGCATGCGGCAGACTGTAATAGACCTTGGATGAATTCTATGGCGAGTAAATATACGATATTATCTGGTTTTAAAAACATCGACCTACTGTGGACATGTGGTAGTTTTGTAGAATACTTAAAGATGGCCACCAGGGAGGGCACACAAGTTGCAACTCAGTTTACAATTCAACGCGTCAAAGCGAAACTATTCGGTTGAGATATGCCACCACGAGTGGTTACTATTATAACGTTGATAATTCAACCAAACTCGACCTAGCATGGCTAAAAAAAACACGTTTAGGACGTAAAACGTCAATCAAACGTTCTAAACGTATTTTCTAGCCACGCTAGGTCGAGTTTGGTTGGGTTAACAACCGCACATGGCGGCGTATCGCAACTGAATAGCTTCACTTTGGCACGCTGACTTGGGACCAGAGAAAAAGAATTAGAGCTTGGCAATTTCAGGCCAAGCTCCAAAGGACCTGCACAATGAGCACGCACCGTCAAATGTGAAAGGATGATAAACTGACAGAACAGGAATAATTTTATTTCCTGCACACCACTGATAGTATAATGGTTATTGGCAGGTGGTAATGCTATTATTTCTTTTCTTGGCATGAACCATGCATGATCTTTGGTGTACACTGACAGACCGTTTTTTATAAATTTCTTCTAGGTAATAAAAATGAATAATTTGTTTTATGCATCCTAAAAATCATCTCACTGAAGACACTGAATAGCACACTCGTATTACCTTACCTATCGACATAGGGTGGAATTTTCCTGTGGGACTATACAGCTCTTAGATTTTTTCACACTTATTTATGTTCCTGATTGATTGGTTTGTTTTCAAGTTCTAAGTTATTAATCAGATCCACCTTGTATCAATGAAACTTGCATTGATACAAAATTGAAATACATGCACTGAAAGTATTTTCTCGTGAGCTTTCCTCCTGTAACAGAATTGCCAGCGGGATTCTATTACCAACGATCATGATACAGTACATACTTTACAGCTTATATAACCACAACCTAGAGAACTATAGTCCCATGATTCATTAGCATGTACTCATTAGCATTCAGCATGTACAATGGTCATCCCATGAATAGTCGTCATCACTTGTTACATATGCTCCCTTCCTCTGAGAATTAGTCTTGATTAAGATCACAATCGTCTTCTTATCCTGTCTGGATACCATAGAGCGGGGGCAGCCCCAGGTTCAGGTTAAGGTTCAGGCTCACGTTCAGGTTCAGGTTCTTCCTCATGCTCCACAGTGACCGTAGGACCTGGTGCTGCATCTTCTTCCAGTACCAATTCTAAGGTGAAACCTGCTGATGTCGGGGGCAGGGCTGGAGAAGATTCTGGTCTACCATTTCTTTGCTTCCGAGCTGGCAACTGGATGTCTTTTGGGCATATTTTCGGTCTGTCAAAGTGCACTACTGTAGATCTGTTGTTTCCCGTATGAGGTGACATCCGAGAGTTTGCAATAAACATGGTAGGGACCAGTCCAGGGTCTCACTTCCTGGACTGCCCCTTGCCCATAGCTGGGTTGAACAACCAAACAAGGTCTCCCACAGAGAATGGGTCGCCATGAATCTTCCGGTTATACAACTCCCATTGGTGACACTGCTTCATAGATACATTCTTCCATACCACCTCAAATGCCCTCAAAAATGCTTCACTTTGGTTATGCATGTACTGCCCATACTATAGTGTTGGTGTGCTGGCACCTCCAAAGTAGGCTGTTCGTGGCCAATGTCAATAGGCAGGCACGCTTCTCTCCCAAACATGAGGAAGAAGGGTGAGTAACCTAGCTGTTGTGCTCTGTACACTAGTGTTGTAGGCCAAGCACACTTTATGCAGATTCGTATCCCACTCTGATTGATGCTGTCCTGAGGAAGCAAAAAGCAGATTCAACAGTGTCCTGTTGAAGCGTTCCACAAATCCATAAGACTGTGGGTGAGAAGGCGTAGTCCTACTTTTTTCAATCTTAAGGAGGCGACACAATTGCTTGACAATTTCTGACTCAAACTGTGCAACTTTTCTGGCAGGGAAAAGCGGCAGAACATTTTATCGAGTAGTTTTTGTGCAATGGTAATGGCCTCTTGATTCGGGATTGCATAGGCTTCTATCCATTTGGTGAAATAATTACCTACCACAAGTATGTACTTGTTTTCTGACTGGGTCTGGGGAAGAGGCCCAAGGATGTCTACAGCCACCATTTGCCTGGGCGAGCCAACAACAATACTCTGAAGGGAAGCCTGCTGCGATAGCTGGCACATGCAGCCCAAGTTCTGCACCAATCTCTGACCGAATTCTAATAGCCAGGCCAATAGTGTGAGTGTTTCAGCTTCGGAAGGTTTTCTCTTCTCCCAGGTGTCCTCCACATAAGCCATCATGTGTCTCGTCTAGCACCCTCTTCCTCAGGCCAGCGGGAACCAGCAACTGATACCAAATTTTGGAAGGCTTCTTAATATAAATGTCAAAATACTTTCGGTACATCACTCCCTCACGCAATACCAGCTGGTCCCAAATCTGGCATAGTCTTTGAAATTCGATGCTCTTTCCTGTTCCTTTAAAGAAGGTTGAATGTTGGATTTCCTAGCTTCACCAGAACTTTCCACTCATTCTGTGCTTGCATCTTCCTTATCTCCTCAGTCCATGTTCAGTCCAGAGATTTGTAGAGCTGCTACCGGCAACACATCCTCTTCCTCTCCTTGTTCCTTAGCAAAGCCACACTGAGCACACGGCAATCTGGATAGAGCGTTGGCATTGGTGTGACGCAGGCCCTTGCGATGTAGACCAGACAGTTTGACCATTTTAGACTGCTGAGAACAAGGTCCATTAGTCGTTGAAAAGTCGCCGGGGCATTGCACAGCCCAAACGGCATTGTCACTGAAATTTCGGTCCGCTGAAAATTTTGGTCCCGGACTAAAATTTTTGGTCCGGTCGGACCAATTTTATCTGTAAAAAAGGTCTGTGTCCAGAAAAAAAGGTCTGGAGATGTCCACATGGTTGGTATTCAGTTTGCAAGTGATGGCGGAGATTGAAGAATTAGTTGAGGATGGTTCTGATCGTGATGATCTTGTCGAGGAGGCTTATGCCTATTTAACGTAGAAGTATCCTGAATGTGTCAGTGAGACCAAAAAGAGGGTGATTCGAAAAAAGGCTGCGAAGTTGACGATATCTGTTGAAGGAGCAGGGAAAGGTACATGTGAGGAGCGTTTAATTAATACTGCCATTATCGTGTTTGATATTTTTGGTAATGACATGTATGTATGTGTCCAATAAAATAGCCATCTTTAGAAAATGCTGTAGCATTACATCCAGAGTTTGGAAGAGTGCCAGAAGATCCTACTGGAATGTCACATTGATTCCACTTCTGGTTACATGGGTAAGACCAGGACACTGTACAGGATCAAGGAACGATTCATGTGGCATGGCATGGTTAAAGATGTTGTTAGCTTGGTGAGCTCCTTATTTAACTGGTACTCCTTTATGTTTATATTGGTTCTGTTATATTTCTGCAGCTTTCAAAATGTGATGTGTGTCAATGCATGAACAGAAAGCTAACTACTGGAGTGCCTGGGCTTCATCCCATTCCAGTCAAAGCCTCCCTGGTACATGGTTGGCATTGATTTCATTGGCCTTCTGAGCCAAGGAAGGAAGTCACTAAATCCTCACTATCAGTGATTACTTCACAAAGTGGGTTAAGGTTGCACGTACAGTCAACAAAATCGCATCCTCAGTGGCAAGTTTACTGTTTAAGGTTAGCAAGTGTACAATTATTTATTTGTACATGTAGTTCTTTGTACATGTAGCTTTGGTTTAACTAGATCTTTTAGTTTGATCATTTTTGTGGTGTAAAGCATGCTCTAACCACGCAACTGATCATATGTTTTGGTGATTTCTAACTCTTGCATCCCATGAAATATTTATTGTCATGTCCTTAGTTTAACTACAGCTCTTTATGCGAATGGGACTACCATATGTATTGCTTTCAGACAATGGCAGCAAGTTCTGTATGCACTGAATAACCAACTATCAGAGAGGCTAGGAATTAAGAGGAGGCTAACCACATCTTACCACCCTCAGGTTTTTCCCTTGCGGAATGCTATTGTGTAATATACATATTAAAAAGTGTACACACTAACTGATATCATCCAAACTCTCTCAACTCTGACTTGTAGGCCATTGGTCTTGATGAGCACTTCAATCTGATGCTTCAAAACATACTGGTGAAACCTTCGCATATAACACTTCCCAACATGACTCAAATTAATACACACCATTCATGTTGATGTTTGGTCGCTGAGCAACTCTTCCAATTGATGTTGAGTTTGAATGGCAATGTTCTAAAGATCTGTGGAAGACATTTTGGGAACTTGAAGAACACCCCTATCCTGCTGCATTTTCAGAGCACGCATGCATATTGGAAGAGGCCAATCACTGCACAATTGAGGCAGAAAGAAGTATACGACAAAAATTACTGCAAACCAGGCCAATTTCAGTGTGACCAGTTGGTATTGCTGAGAAACTTCTCCCATAAAAGTTCAAGGGTGGAAAACTGACAGAAAGATTTCTTGATCCACACACAATCATAAATGTGCTGCCACATGGTGTATATGAGATGCGCAAGGAAGGAGGTAAGACTGCAGTCACTTTAAAATGTACAAGTCAAGATGTATTGAAGATGAAGATCAAAGTTCTTCACAAGGAGATTGTGTAAGTAAAAGTTTTATTTAGTGTGTGAATATCATACAATTAAGAATTACTTGTCAGTCTTCCCACTCCTAAGAATGTAATAAGTGATACCATACATGTAAGTTAAAAATACACGGATGTATGCAACTCTTAGCCACCATGGAATTTGCATTGTTTAAAGGTTACTCCATCTGGTACTCTGACAAGCCCTCATCTTTCTGTTGAGAATGGCAATGGGTTTGAAGGTTGTTTGTCTTGTATATCCTTTTTCACTTTCTTAGAATATAAGACTTGGTACATTTTCAATAGACCATTCATCACCCTCTAATTGCACCTATCAAAATGACTGTGTTGAAGTCAGTGGTGCTCACAGTGGTCGCACTGTACTAGAGGATTGTTCAGTTTCTGAAAAACGAGATATCATTCGTAAGGTACATGTAAATTACTTTCTGTGTATAGCAGAGGAATTTAAAAACAGATCAAAGCTTCTGCTCATTTTGATTTGGATAGCACTCAATTATTTATTTTAAGAAACCATATGGACATTAATTTTTGTAAGATACAATATTTATGCAAACAATTCGTATGACAAACAACCCCATGCTCTGCATTATGTATGTAAACTGATGATTTACGATTTACTTTTTTTCCAACAGAGGAATTGCCCTTTCACAAGTGAGATGAAAAAATAAATAGTGGGCAGTGATTGGCTTACTGATGAGCATACGTTCTATGCACAAGAGCTTCTCAGAATGCAGTTCCCCTCGATTGATGGATGGCAGAGCACTCATCTAGCTCAAAACAATGGGTTTCTTCCAGCCAAGATGGATGCTATTCAGATTCATATAGTGTCTGACTCCCCCTGGGTAATGTCAGCACGACTTGGTGGTACAGTCACTCTTTTTGACAGCCATAAGGTTTGAAGTCATTCGTCTTCAACCCTAACCCATCAGTTATGCCAGGTGTACAGACCAACATTAGCTTTGAATGTTGCTACTGTCCAAAAGCAGTGGTGGCAGTAATGATTGTGGGGGTTTTGCAATAGCCTTTGCGTTACACGCTGCCCAGAAGAAATCGAGTTCGACCTGGCTACTATGCGAAATCACCTCCTTTTAAGTGCTTTAACCAGGAAAGCCAACAGAGCATGTCATACCTACATCATGAATATAGATGTGTTTTGCAGCTGTCAGATGCCTGCCACCTATGGGGATATTGTGCAGTGTGGTCGTTGTGAACAGTGGTTTCACATCAAGTGTGTTGGCCTCCACTCTCTTCCATCAAGTGCAGAAGAATGGAATTGTTCACTCTGTACATAATTTTGGTATGTTAATGAACTTTACCTTTACTGAGTATTTATATACAATGAGTTGCACAAATGCACTACCATGCACAACTAAGCAGACACATCAGGGCCAGGACATACTGTATGGCCTTGATGCAAGCTCCAAAAGGTTTTGAACCCTATATTGCATCTAATAGGTTCTATTACATGCAATAACAGATCGAGACGAGAGCATCAGTGGTTATATATTCACTTACCACTCAATCCCGTCGATGAACTCAAGAGCTACAAACATCATTAGATAGTTACATACATGTATGTACTATGCAGATGGTGATGAACTTCATCATAGACTTAGAAAACAACGTCTGGACCAAAAATTTCAGGGCGGACCGTATTTTTTTAAATTATCACGGGCGGACCAAAGTTTTCAATTTGGTCCGGGACCAAATATTTTGGGACCAAAATTCCAGTCCGCCCAGTAACAGGGCAGCCAGTTTCTCCTCAACCGTATTCAACAAAAGGCAATTGCAAAATTCAATAAACACGCTGTCGATCTGTATGCCACCACCATGCAGTTTATATGGCAGCAATATGATTTCCTAAAAAATCAATGGAAATGTGTACGGTTTTGCCTGAGCAAAGGGCTAAAAATCGAAATTCTCCATACGCCCATTATTCTTTCATCCATTAATTCATGGCTGAGAAGTACAATAAACCTAAACCGGGCTGAACTGGTGCATCGTTTTACATGTCCAAGAGGCCTCTTAGAGACCTTGAGTGATTATGAATTTATTCATGTAGGCAGTACATTTACAGGCAGTTTGTGTAATATTTTGTTATTTTTGCCTTCGATATTTTTTGCTATAATTACCTATTGCAGAAGACCAATATGCAATTAATTTTTCAGCACCCCAAAGAAAAAAAGTTGTCCACATGTACAGCCCTGAACCTCCAGCATTTCTGTCCGCATACGACTATACTATACGTAATTTTTCAGTCTCGCTACTGAACGGGCGTAAAATTCATTTGCCATCGGGGCTCGGGGTACATTTATGCAGGGTTGCCGAAGACCAGCCGGCCTGTCAGGCCGGACGCCTGGCCTATCAGGCCAGACCACGCCCCCTCGATGTATCACTACATGCATGCAGTATATGACTACTTTATTTGTACGTGTGTATGCAAACACATTAAATTCACTTCTTGTTCAGTATTCAGCTATTATAGTAAGGTGCAACAGTAAACACTGTGTAGCATTAGTGCATTCTACACTAGCATTATGTTTATTAGTTATTAATCATGAGAAGTAGTGCACACTTTATGTGGCCATCTTGAAGTAGTCTTGCTAGCCAGACACAACTGGACTGGGAACAAGGGAGCTGTATTGAAAGCACTTCCAAGTATCCAAAGTACGTCCCTCGTTTCCATTTCATTGAATTTGAAAATCCAAGTACATCGCTAATTTTGAAGGAACATGCTGAGATGCATGCAACAAATTCAGTGTCAGAAAGATCTGGGGGGGGGGGGGGGGGGGCAAATTTTCCCACCATGCAAGAGCTAAGTGTAAGAGTTTCGTGGTTTTGTCATGCTGATGCAACTTTTTCACTTTTGTGAGAGATGGAATATACTGCTCAAGCTGCCGGAGATTTCTTGGCTGTTAAAATGGTCTTTTCTTGTTTGGCACAAACTACTGAGACTTCGGCATTTTTCATGTGATCAATGTGTCTTTCTACAGTGGAGTGCTCACTGGAGAACGGCTTGTGTCAATTAACTAACCTTTCTCTTTCGATGTACATGCGGCTGTGTTTGTGCTACTGCTAAACTTTTGCAACGGCGTGAATCTCACAAGTTCCTCAGGTTTGTATTCCTTTGAGCCGCTGAGCAGATGGTATAGGTCAGGAATCGTTTAAACCGACGGAGATGCATAAGTTACACGCTAAGTTGATCGACATCGTAACGTTACGTAATAATTGATTAGCGTTTATTGATTAAAATGGCCTGCCAGGCCGACCTGTCAGGCCGGGCTGGCAGGCCGGACCCTTAGCCGGCCTACGGCTACCCTGCATATATGCCCTGCAGGTTTAGGCTGCTACGGAACAGATTTAAGTTAAGAACGATGCTAGATACGTTTGAATTTTATCACCGTCCTTAAACTCGTACCAGGACCCAAAATGGTTCACTGGTACACTATACAATATGTCACTTACCTAGGTTAATGGTTTATCAAAGTTGTATATGTCGCGGTGCTTTTCATGGATTCAGGACGAAAGGTCTAGTTCTCGCACGCCCTGAAGATGGCAGTTTTCGTGAATGAACTAGAGGACATCAGCGAGGTATTAGAAACTGACATCGATGCGTCCGAAACCCCGCCACTATGCCACAAACATCGCGTGCACACGTATGGATTGTCGATCCAGGTGGAAGAGTCGGTACCATCCTTATCGGGAGGCTCTCACACATTGGCTGAACGTAACGAAGGAAGCAAAGACGAAATGCGGAAGCCTAAAGGCATTGAGATATTGTTGCGAGGAACTCTAGAGGAAAGATATATATACCTCGTTACCTGGTCAGTTGCATGAAGAACAGGAGAGAAAGTGGGAAGACAGGTTACATGCAATGATTGGCAGTTCCTGCTACATTCTCTGTATTTCTTTTTCATTGATTCCCCTAGACGAATTGCTGTCCTAATATACCTTTTTATCATGCCACTCCAATCATGTTGTTTTCACTGCTTACCCATCCAGCATTCTCCTTCCTATTCACCTGTAAAACTAATTTCAGCTACCATTTCTCTACTTTCTCTCCTTTTCAGGCTCTCCTGCCACCTCTCCTCTTAATTCTCATCTCTTGTCTCATTTTTTTCACATCTTTTTTCCACTGTCTTCCCTCTGCTCCCTCTCCTTACCCTCTTTTGTCTTCAGTCCCCTCTTCCCCCCCCCCCCCCCCATTCATCTGATCTGTACTGCAGTCTTCCCTTCTTCACCTCCCTTTCTTCTCTACAAACTGCGTCACTGGAAATTTCTATGCCATCTGATGTTTGCATTCCTTTTTAATAATCTTGCATTCAACCATTCATGTTTTCAGGATCAGAAGGGTAAAGATTGCTTTTCTATCAATATTCACAGTTGCTTGTGCAGTAAGTGAACAAATGCATGCTTAACATTACATAGTAGCACTGGTAATAACCTTTTTAACCTGGAAGCTAATTATGCTATTGAGAAGGTTCAACTTTGACCATTTGTGACTTGAAGGGTTCTCTCTATTGTTCTTAACAGATCCTCTATGCTACCAGTCCAGAACAAGAAGTTGCTGCAAAGATCATATACTTACAAAACTCATCCCAAAGTATCTTTCAAATAAAATTATACTGATATGTCTCCAGTAATGTGTATGGCATTAAATACATGCATTTTAGCTCAAACTTTTCCTTAGCACTCCTTACTTTGCAGCTGTATTTTACACTGGAAGTGAAGCATGGGCCTATGTCACAGTTAATCTTCATGGACCCTTTTCTCGTAAGCCAAAATTCCTGTCGAAAATGTTTGAATTAAAGAATCTTGAATGCGGAAGCATTGCTATGTTAGTATTCTATAACCCTCACAGAACTAAGCTTTCAAGAGAAAAACGTTACATGTTCTAGCCTTCTTTTCTTTTGTGGTCCCAATTTGACAATACAAGACCCAGGTCACTGCCCTGTGCACAAGGTTGGTAGAGCTGTTTACAAGTGTTCTAATTAATGTCTATGTGAATTTCTTTGCGTGCATTCACGTACCCTGCGTACTCATACATCGTATTACACATACGCACACTCATCATCAATGCAAATTGTGCGCGCGCGCGCACACGTTCATGTGTACCATGCATATCACAGAATGGAAGCGATGCTAAAAGACTCAACTGCCAGTCGGTGCAGATTCTTAACACCACATTGTCGCATGAGAGGACACTCGAACCAGTTGTGAGAACACTCTACACAGTGGCAGGGTTAGCCGATAATATTGAGCTTGCATTTAGGGGCAGACTGATAAATTTTGTGTACATGTATGCATGCATTGTGTGGGCAGAGATTTTTAATATAAAGAACATAATTGTGCAGCATCCCAAGGCAGTTTAGGATAATTGAGATCACTTGTTGCTGTAAAGTTCCAATATGCTGGTTTTACAATAAGGACGAAGGCTCAAGGGGAATATTGTTATGTAAATAGCATCACTGGCCTAATGTGCATCCCTTTGTAGACAATATGTAGTCATTGCTGGTACAACTGTATATTGTAGCTTGGCTAATACTTTGTAAACCAGCCATTAGTGGTAGTAAAGTAGTGTGGTGTAGTGGTTGAAGGTAGATACAATTGTATTTAACCCATGCTTAGTTTGATGCCACAGTTGCCTCATTGGTGACCCTGAAACTGTTAGAGGCTACCTCTGGTCAGTTCTCTTTGTGTGCAGGTGGCTGTTAGGCTCCTTTCACTCTGGTGTTGCCATCAGCATGAATGTCTACAGATGTGTGCAGTCAGACAATGATTGCACTACATAAAGCCTGAGTGAACCTCAGAGAGTGGAAATTAGAGGCTGATGTTGGAATGCACTCAAGTTTTAGGGACAATATTCCACAAATCTTTCGCCAACCATACCTTAAACTTAGTAGCTACTACAGTACATTTTTGCCAGAAAAATGTCACCTCAAAAATATTTTTCTTGCAAGCCTATTTTTCTGGGACATGATACTCTCTGTATTTTGTACTGTCATTTGAAGCCTTACTGGATGACTCAATTTCACCTCCATGATACAGCCTATCAATCGGTTAGCCACATTGTAGCATCTGTGATATCCATCCTTAGCACAACAAGGACTCATATCGTAGAATATTACGAAGCAATCAATTTTTCAGGGTTTTGTATTCATTACATCAGGAAATTCAGATTCATTAAAATACTTTTCTATTTTAATGCTTGTGGGTTTTCTTAGCTTCTGGGATGTTACATCTATGTTTTAACTTAATATGTTATTTGTCAGAGGAGTATATACTGATGCTACTTATCCACTTGCAGTGGGAACTTCTACATCCACTTGTTTACCAATTACACAGGCAGTATTGCATTTACTGTGTCAATAACTGGAGAGAAAATCAATCGCGGTGGTCAAGCTGCAATTGCAGTCTTAATACTAGTTTTTGTCTATGTTCTTATCATATTTGAAGTAAGTTATACATCAGAGTCCTAGCAGAAAGAGCTGCTCAATGTATGTGCTGTATGTGCAGCTATTTTTTAGTGTGGTTGATCTTTGTAGCATAATGATGCATTTAATATCTCTGGTTAAGTTTTATTAGCTGAAATTGTTTCATGTTACTTATTGTTTTTTTTTTTTTGGTCTATCATCAGCTTATCCACCGTACCTTGGCCATAATGGTGGGTAGTGTCTTCGTTCTTGGCATATTGTCCGTGTTAGGCAAGGTATGTGTAATGCACATATGCAAGTATATATTTTATGGGTGTATGCATAAGTGTGCATATTTGTGTATGTGTGGGTGGGTATATAAGTTATGAAAATATACAAAAATGTATCCATTTTCGGAGGAGGGAATGACCTGCCAAGATAATTAGAAAATAGCAAGAAAAGAAGGGGGAAAAAACTACATTGAGCTCAGTACAAAATTCTCTTAGAATGTGACATGTACAGTGCATCAAGACTTGAGAATTGATGATCTGAAATGTTCTCTGTATGTTCTACACTGTCAATCTTTGTTGTACTTGAGGGGGAAAACCCTAAGACAGATCCACTTATTTTGTTTACGTTTGCACCAAGGTGAACTAACTATTTTCTCTTCGATTCCTTTGCAGCGACCTTCTCTAGAGACTGTAGCTACCTGGGTAGATGCCGAAACTGTATCACTGCTGATAGGAATGGTATGCCAATATTGGCCCACCTCAATTCTGTTGCATTTCAGTCATGCATTCATCTGACAGATGATCTTGGTTGGAATATTTTCACGAACTGGGTTTTTTGACTACGCTGCAGTAAAGGTACTTCAAAGCTTCTAGTAACCTTTTACACCATGTGATAAACCTTTACCCTAGGCCTACAAGATGGCCAGAGGACATGAATGGCTGCTTATCATTCTTCTGTGTGCTTTAACAGCATTAGTGTCTGCCTTTTTGGTGAGTGACACAAACTGCCTGATGCTGATCATTTAATAATGGTTGCAATGGTACGTAACTAAAAACAACCAGATTTGTTTACTCTGATTATGAGGAAAGGAATTCTAATACCAACTGGAGTTAATTATTTTAAAAGCAATTATCAAACACCATTTTTACAAGCATGGTCTGATAACAAAATTATTGAACCACCATCAGCAGCAAACCTTTGCACAGAGCACAAAGAAGCACATCAGGTGTGAACCTGACGTGCGTCAGTCAAGACATTTCATTATAATGGAGCACTTACTGGTTGAATTTATCGCCAAATCATGGCTTAAAACTATCATTCATCCTGATCAGATTCTGATCTTTAATAACATGTAATACTTCAGTAAGATTTTAATTTTGTTCTCTTTCTTGTTGTAGGAAAATGTAACCACCATTCTCATTATGGTACCTGTCTCAATCAGGTTTGTGGAGTCAATTGTTATTATTATTATTTTGGACTGCTTCTGGGCATGGTTACATGTGATGTTGCCATATTGGGAGATTGGGATGAGGTGGAATGTTGTCAAACTGGGACACACATGTGGTATATATTGCATTCTTCTCCAAAGTATAATACTTATGCTGAGTCCCTGTTATACATTGATGACCTATATGTGCACTATTTGCTTACACCAACATGCCAAAGGCTGTGTCAAGTGCTGGATCTAGATCCCACACCAATCCTCATTGCTGAAGTTCTCTTTTCTAACATCGGAGGAGCTGCAACAGGTGGGTGATGGCAATGTGTGTGCACATGAAAATGTAGATCCTATGTTTATATTGTCTTTCTCCCTCTCAATTTCATCTAATTTCACTGCAAAACTTGGTCCCTTGTGTAGTAGTTGACCTTTTGTCTTTTTCCAGTTAACTAGATATATCAAAATAGTATTAATTTTTTTAAACGTTCTATGGTGATGCTGTTTTGCAGCCATATAGCTCAATAGAAGACAATCAATTGTAATTGAATTGGTGTTTACCACCAAACATAAATTAATGAATTATAATAGACAAATGAAAATCTGGGGGGAGGGGGGGGTTTTGACAATATAACAGGAAGTGAATATGGTAAGTAATGCATTGAAAGTAGCACACACATGCAGCTTCTACATAAGGTACATAAACAACATAATGTAACATAATGCAACATAGGGTTAAAGTGTCACTTTTTGGCATAAAGATAAGATCACAGATGTGTTGGCTGTATCTCTTTAGCAATTTGGATGTGTTTGGTCAGTAGCTGACCCCTACAAATATGGACAGAGTCCAATCATAGGCAGCTTGGACTTGACATAGGACAAAAATGCATCAGAACTGTAACATGGCTATGCCTATAACATCTAGAAAACCATTTTTAAAACTATATCAGTTGCTCAAAGGCAGAGTTCATAGGCTCATAAGTATTTTGTTCAAGCTACACAGCTCTTAATCAAGTGCCACTTTGCACTGGAGAAATCAATTGTGAGCAATACAGCACCTCATCACTTCAAAATTGGCCCTTGTGTCTGACTTAGTGCCAATCAGATTCTTCACTTTGCAAGGCCGGAATCATCTGCTGTTTATTTAAATTTATATTTTGATACTTTGTGAAATACTATGCCCTTGTAGATGCAATAGGTCACAGTGTACCCAGGCACTGGATCCATAATGGTCCTGAGCTTCTTGCGTTGAATTCTTTAAACATAATGGGATCATAAGCAGTCTTGGCCTCATGCTAGTTTGCATATGCACTAACTGTGTTACTATCCTGCAGTGGTTGGCGCCCCTCCAAATGCAATTATTTTTGCCCACAAGAGTGTCAAGGCTGCTGTAAGTGAACCACGCAACTAGGCCCATATCTTGATATGTTAATTATTTTTATCTTTTTCTAGGGAATTGGGTTTGCTGAATTTTCACTGCACATGTTCCTAGGTATTATCATGGTCATTGTATCAGCCTATATCACTATGGCGTAAGTTGTAAGTGCATAGTGCCCCTCCCCCTTCTTCCAGAACCCAAGTTGTATGACAAGTACACTTCATTTAATGTTGTGTTCATATTATATTTAACTGCAAAAAGGAAAAATCTTCATTCACAGTATATTCATTTTTGTTTATGATAGCTTTGTCAAGCTTAAGAGACTATAAAAGAAATTTGCCGCGGCACAGTTAGGTCGTACTTTTTAATATTAAGTTTGTAGTCCAGAGCACATGTAGAAGGTATCATAATATCACAACCTAAGCATTGCCCTGTCAGCTGCAACATGGTAGTAAGCTGCTACATAATGATATAATTACAAAAAATTCAGTTGTATTTTTTTTAAAATTATTGATTAAGGATTGTCCTAGGAAAAATATATATGAAATCACTTTCTTTTTAGATCAGAATATCAGATGTTTCAAAATAGAGGGTGCAATTAACTCCTCATTGAACCCTTCTTTCCTTTTTTACACCCAAATTGGTAACTCAGAAAGTTTGTATTATTTTGATTTGTTGTTGCACTCAGTGGATCACTGATCAAATTTTACCAATTTCGATTGGAAAATGCTATGGCTATCTATAGAATTCATCATAATGAGCTTCATTGACCCAAATTTCTCTTTGTAACACTCATGGCATATTACCTAATATATTTCTTGTTTGTGTCCAGATTTGCTTCCAGCTGGTAATTAAAATTTTTAAAGGACCATTGGACTTAATGAAAAGCCATAGCAGCAAGGTTGATGGGCACTCAGATATTGCCATTAAAAATAGTGTAATGGAGCCATTTTTGATGACATTGCAGTGCAAATGTTGAATGATGGATATGGAAGGACATTAAGCAGGGAGTATATCAGCAGTTACATTTTTTTTCTTAGCACATTCTATGTCATCACCAAATGAAAGTTGTAGAAAAGACAGAAAGGACTACGATGGTAGAGTGACAATCCATGAAATCTGATGACACACTTAATTTAGAAGCCCTGTACATTGTGTACGCATTCTTGAGTGCACATAAGTGTACATAGAGCATCCATCAACCCTGCTTGCAACCCTGCTTGCATGAGCACAGAGAGGGAATTCCTTTTTTATCAACTTCATTAAAGTACATTTTTAAATGTTACATATACACATATCATATTTAAAAAAGCACACACGAGTTTTTGACTGCAGCATTCCCACAATCATTATAACACTATCAAGGTTTTAATTGATGTAACTCCTCAGAACATGGGGAGGGCTTCTAATATGAACATCCTGTTGATGGTGCACTTGGTCGGGAAGCCAATTTATATATAATATATAAATATCTCAGAACAAATTACCATTAAATGGGGAAATCCCACAACAGGATGTGAGAACAAGAATTGCATTTGTTGCTATAATAGGGGTAACAAATCATTGCCTAAGGGGTCTCAGTCCAAATGGACAAGAAAGGGTAAAAGCAGCTTACTCATTATGACGTGGACTGGTCAGGAGAAATTTAGACTGTTAGAACCCATGTTGAACATGTGATTTTGCAGTTCACTTTCACATTGCCTCCATTACATTGACATGTACAGATAATTTGAAATAACTGCAGCAATTATGTGTGATTCAACATTTCAATGGTGTGGTGGACGTTATGGGGTCAGGTGACATGTTGCGCATGGAATAGGTCATTAGATGCTTTGCTGTACTGCTTACTAAAGTGCCTCCATTATCCATGGCAAGTTACAAAATGCACTGGTAAACTTGTTTTAACAGTAGCCTGAGCATTTATGCATGGAAATGGTTTTACTGAGCAACTTCCTTTATATAGAGTAATGTATACTAGCTGCTGTGGTTATGTGAGGTGGAAAAATAAGGAGGAGTCTCACATTGCTGGTAAGGAAGATGATTGTTCAAAAAAGAAGCGGACAGTATTATCCCTTATGGATTGTGTGATATATAAGATACACACTGGAAAAATAAAACATGCGTCATTCTTCCACTTAGAACTGAAAAGAGAAATCAATGTATTAGAAAGAACTGCGCAATCCCTTCCACTGGTTTCAGAGGAGGAAGTGATGCTTAGAGACAAGTTGAGGGCCGATGCAAAGAATATGAGGAAGCAGCTTAAGGAGCACAAAGTCAAATGGTCAGTTTTCAAGTCCCAATGCTAATGAACACTACAAAAAGATGATATTATTTACCACTTTAAACAAGTAGCTAATTTATATTGCCTCACAGCATATGCACTCACTCTCTCTTACTCTGCAGTGGGGAAGAGACTGTGCACAAGTTGCAGAGGACGTTGGCTGAATTGGAGCAACAATATTGTATCACTGACAAGATCCTTCTTGTGAAGTCCCTTTTTGTTGTAGCTGTGGTAATTGTCCTGTTCTTCCTGTCCAGCGTCATTCCAAGATTCCAGCTGGGATTAGGTACATTATCATGTTAAACATTGCAGTCAGCATCCCAGTTTCCATTCCAGAACAGTATTGAATTGCATGTACAATGTTGCACATTGCTCACAAAACTTTCTGTTATTTACTAATGTGCTTTGCCCACTGCCATTTTCAGGTTGGATTGCTATGTTTGGAGCAGTGTTTTTGTTAATTATGAGTGGTATCAGGGACATTGAGGAAGTGGTCCATGCAATAGAATGGGCAACAGTGCTATTCTTTGCCGGTCTATTTGTCCTTATAAAGGTGAGCGTTCCAAAGGGCAATAGACTATTAATAATTAATATGTATTGAATAATAGAGTATTAAGTATTGCATATTAAGTGCTGTTGCTTTGTGTAGGGTGTCACACTGCTTGGTCTGCTGGATTATATTGGGGAGAAACTGGTAGAAGTTATCATGGTACAGAGAGGGCTTTGGTGTTTAGTTATTAACAGCTGAAAATTTGCAGCATGTCAATCCTTCAAATCAAAATCTTGTTGCCATCATTCTCATCCTGTGGGTGTCTGCTATTGTGTCTGCCTTTGTTGACAACATTCCTTTTGTGACTGCGATGGTAAGCTAAACCAAGTGCAACATCTGTAAAATCTAACCACATCCCAACAGATCCCAGTGATAGTGACTTTGGCAGACTCACCAGATGTCTGTGTGGACTTGAGGCCAATGGTTTGGACCTTGGCATTTGGAGTTTGCCTGGGAGGTAAATTTCATTGAGAGTAACCCACTATTCCCAGCGTAGATTGCATTATAATGACATCCTTATCTGTGGCATCCCTCACAGCCAATTTTCTCCTTGTAAAATGATTTATTGTTGAATATGATGTCATGCATGGCTGAAAAAATGCTATAGTTAAATTCTACACATACATTTACTGGTATTTCATTTCTAATCACTTCACAGATGAGGGAAATTTCTCTGTCTTTCAGTATATATCATTTGATTTGTATATTGATTAGTATTTTCCTATCATTAGGCAATGCGACTGTCAATGGAGCATTTGCTAATGTGGTATGTGCTGGAATTGCAGAGCAAAATGAATACAAGATATCATTCAAGTACTTTGCAAAGTATGTTTAACAGTTTGTTTTTCTGTTGCCTCTTGTACATTTTGCCTCCTTCATCAGAATTGGCTTTCCTATGATGATTGTTACTGTTACAACAGCAATGGTATATCTCCTGACTGCTCATGCTGTTCTTGGCTGGAATGTTAAAAAATGTGCACTCGGTTTTAGCTGACATTGAGGCATCAGCAGTTGCCTAACTGGTATATGTATCTACCAATGTACTGTTATCAATATTATCCATTATAATGTTTGCATAATCCATGCAGCTAAACCTAGTGTTATACACAATACAGCTGCAGCTATCTGCTAAGTGTTATTACTATAAATGCATTGCTGATTAGTAATATTCTATGCATACACAGAACCTACTGTGCACAGTACAGTTTGTTTGGATGAAAGTTCAATTACTTCATTACAGGAAGGACACAGGAATAATTGCTCAAGACAGGTGCAAGACACCAATCCAGCAGATACCATTGAAAATTCCTTCCTAAATTGCTAAAAACACAATGATATTGCCAATGAATATTAGGCCTAATAACTGTCCATGGGGCAGATTAATGTGCATTGAGCAAAACATCATTTTGAAACAGTTAAATTTGACAGTTATATGTAGAGGGATTTTCATTTGTCATGAATGTGGCTACTGTTTTCTGTCCTGCTACAACAGCCAGCTAGCTCTAGGTTGGAGTGAGTAAAAAGGCATGCTTGGTTGGACCTTTATGTTGGAGCCAAAGAGGTGTTTGGATAGTATTAAAAATAATTTAATATCAAACCAATTCACTACAAACCAAAATTTAAAGTAGGCTTTAAAATTTCATGCATCTGAAGTTTGGGGCAGGGATGCACAAGCCAAAAATAAACTTCAAAATAATATGCATGGTTTATTTAATAGTCCCTGCATTCCCCAAACAGTGTCACAATGCATGATATAGCTATGTTTATCACAACAAGGTGAATTTTATTAATGAGTATTTTATTTCTCCTTATCATTTAACCCTTGACTCCTAGCTTTTTACACCACTATATCACCATTTCTCATAGAGAATGTTTTTATTCATCGTACATGAAAAGTGCAAAAAAAAGCTAAAATAATAATAACATAACATACATGCACATGTACACACTGCAATTTAAATCTTATGCACTGCTCATCAATTTTGTAAAAGTGTCTCACGAATTCCATCAGTAGAATTGTTGATGTTTAATGACGTTATCTCATACCTAGCATTTTCATTGGGGTCCTTTCCCTTCCATAAAGCTGATATGTCTCTGCACATCTTCCATGAGGGCATCACCTTTCCTGACCTCATGTATATGTGGGTGGCCACTATTATGACGAAGCACACAAATGCACTTGCTACCCCTATCAGTACAAGTATAGCGATCGGCTCTTGGATATTCTGAGTACATGTAAGATCAAAAAGACTAGCAGTTGAAATGCTAATTATGTTCAAATGAAAAAATATTTCCAGTATAAAAGTAGTCCATTTTTTATACACCTGGAGTCTTATTAAAAGCATGCTGTACATGTTGACAAAAATCAAAATTCCCAATGGGTGTACAGGTGTGCTGTTAGTGGATGCAAATAGTAAATAAAGTGGAAGACGAAACAAAAGGAGAACTCCAGCCCAGAATCGATAACGATCCTTATAAGGAGCGGCATAGCTATCTAGAAAAGGCTTTAGCTTGTTCACCCATAAAAAGATCTTGAGGTGAGACTTGGATTGCAAGCATGGCAGGAACAGAAGCATGGTGGTGTATGGAATAACAAAAGCAAGCAGGACAAGAAAACCAAAAGTGAAGAGTATGCTATGTTTGGACCCAAGGAACTTCACATTTCCATCGTACAACCAAACCAAAACAGTGCTATTTGTCTCAGTGTCAATCACAGAAAATGAAAATATAGTGATGATTGTTCTCAATATTTTTGAGTACGATAATAGTATTAGTGTAGACAGCACTGGAATAACATTATGTCGACACAGACGAGATATCTTTGAAGAACATCTCCCTGCAACAACAATGGCTCCCAGAAGTGAGAATAAGTATGTGGGAAATGCAAACTGTAGCCACGTTTTAGCATAGCTGTCCATTCCATCATAAAAACAGGACTCCATCCCTATGTCTAGGTTTAGCCAGGCTATGAATGTTGCAAGGAACTGAGCAGCAAAATTTCTGTTTCTTGAAAAGAAAATTGAGTCGTTAATTCTAACAATGTTGGCATAAAACAGCAGTCCATTTAAGGTGCCAGAGGACACTGTTAGATTGAGCATGAAGAGCACAAGAACCAAAGTGATTCCCATGATGGCAAATGGTACAATCATTAGAAGGTAATAATTGGTACACACCTTACATTGAGAGGTCCCAAAGGTCATACTTAGTCCATCTAGGCACTGGCCACATAGCACGTTAATTCTATTGTAGTTGCACTGACTGTTGAGGTCCAGTACATTCACCTTAGCTGCCTCAGTGCAGTAATCAAATGGACAGATGTCACAAAATCCCAGTATATGCTGTGAAGTATAACCAATCCACTTGTTCTTAGTTCCTTGTATGATCATGTCACTGATGTTGCATGTAATACCAAATCTAGGCAAAAAATGGTCACATTCACAAGTTATAGATGCAGTATTTAAAAGAAATCCAACAGGGCATGGTAGTACAGTAATAGATATGTTGAAAAATGATTTTTTGAAGTTTCCAGTGCTGAATAATGCTTGTGTGACAAGATATTGGCTAGAATTGACAAGGCCAAATGGAACCTTATATTCTTCACACTGCTTAGATGACCTCATTGCAGAGACGAATGATATCCCATCACCCCCAGCTCTGTAATTCAGCACTATGCTTGGAGATGCTCCATTCCTCTGCCCAATGGTGATGAATTGTACCAATATAGTCTGTCCTGGGTATATTGTTTTATTGATGGAGGTTATTGAGCAGGGATCTGTTTGTGGAAATTGTACTGTGTCATTACAGGGGCAAATATAATTAGGATCAGATGATATAAGTGAAGTGCTTTTGTCATGAAATCCTATACTAGCTATCGTATTAAATAAGTCAAATCCTTCATACCTACATGTATCAATGTTCCCTCCATACAACACACTGCCTGCTTCTTTGGCGTAGTTTCCATTGAAATACATTTTTAAATGGTTGTGGTCATTAACTGTAAGAAAGCAAATTCTATCAGCAAGAAGTAGGTCCAACACATAAATAGCTCCACCACTGATTTGTGCAACATTTTTAACAAAAGATATATGAGGTACACCATAAATTTCCAAGGCACTCCTGTCATCTATATAGATAGCACCTCCACTGATGTAGGCTACATTACCAATGAATGATACAGATGTTTGGTGTTTCAGGTTCAATACTGAGCTAAGCATATATATTGCACCACCATTAAGATTTGCATTGTTATTTACAAATGTCACATCGGAAAGATCCATTTCAATCCTAGAGTTCTTCATGTATATAGCTCCTCCATCATAAAGTGCTTTGTTGTTAGCAAGCGTAACATTGGCCTTAATTTGTAAAAGAGATGATTCCAAGTAAATTGCTCCACCAACAGCTGAGCTGCAGTTTAAAAATTCAAAATTTCCACTTATAATGACTTCGGGTGAATTTACCAAATTCAGTGGAGTTATCCTTTGCAGGTTGGTTATAAATTGACAGTTTCCACTTAAATTTGCTGCAGTGCTATATAATGTAATTGATGAGTCTAATACAATGCAACTTTGTAATAGATAAAATGAAACATAATTAATGACTAGATGTGAATTCATTAATTTTGTTTCAGCAAATACTACTTGATAAAGAAGATGAAAGCCTAAATACCCATAGTGTTGGTAGTAGTACTTATCCTCGATCTTAATATTTGTATTAATAAAAGCACAATTTTTAATGCGAAAATCATAGTAAATTTGATCTATCTCTGACATATGAAGTAAGATCTGTGAATTTATAAATTCCGAGTCAGTGATGTTAAAGGTTCTTGTGTACGATGGTGGATTCACTTCTTCAGATATGACTACATACAATACAGTACTCTCTTCCTGTCTGCTGAATGAAGTACCGCGGATACTAGAAATGTTATGAATCTCAATGTTACATAAATTTGCAGGAGTCTCTATAACAAAAATCTTTAGATTTGATCCATCTTGTGCATGGTTTCTGTATAATATTGAGCTATTAATAACTACTCTTGTTTCATATAAATTGTAATCAAATAAAATGCCCAATCCACTACCCATTGTACGGCAAGCTATGGGGTCATAATCTTCCGTTGCATCATATCCAAGAGTAAAGAGTGCATTCGAAATGATTAGATGATGGATACCATTAGAAGTTGTTGTTTCAACATCATTGTTGTGTATGAGTACCACATTTCCTCCTGAAATCTGAAATTGAAAATTTTTTGCACACTGATTACTGCCCACAAATGATGATCTTGTGATCATTGCTATTCCCAATAAATTTCTTCCAATCAATCCATACCCAGTGCTGTTCTTAATGGTGAAACCATCCATCTCAAGGTTATAGATAAGGTTCATGTACACAGCAGTAAAAGCGCCTACTTCTGAGGTCCATGAACCACAGTTGAGTATGGTAATATTAAGTAAAGACAAATTGGTAATCTCCTTAAAATAAAAATTTGAAGGATTTGAACACACCAGTTTGGTTGATGATTCCAAATATGGTATGTTGTCCTCTTCCCCAAAGGAATCAAAACCATACTGTTGAACATCCTCAGATACAGAGCGATGGAGTAGTATATCTGAACCTTGAAACTGAAAGTTTTGGAGGTTTTCGATGCGCACATCTCCATCAATGATCATGTGTGTCCCTAGTAAGAAAATGAAGGATGTGTTGGATATGAAGTACTGTGATGCATTCCTAACATAGGTCCCCAGCTCATAGCATGGGTATCCACTGGGACATGAGGTGTCGGAGGAGTTTGGAGTGACGTAAAAGACATTATCATACTGAGATGTAGTTATTTGTAGACAGTAGAGAGCCACACAAACAGAAAGTCGTACTATTGAATGATTGGAGAAAATGTGAGCACGTTAATTAATGTCTTGTAGGGCACATTAGTATTTTAAATGTGATCATCTTTGCCAATACGCCATCAGCACTATATATGTAACGTTTCTGAAATGATTGTGAATACCTTAATGCCTACTTTGTATAAGTTTAATATGAGTATTAATTTAGCATTGACCGTATTGAACACAATTTTTTTGTTTCATGTTGGCAGAATCAGTGTAACTATAATGCAGACAGGAGAATAAATTACTTTCTCACTGATCCGCAGATGGGCTGGTTCGTTTATTATTTCATCTTTGTTCACCCTTTTTATTGTGTTCAGTGCATTCGTATTTATCTTGAGTAAGCTGGATTTAGGAGTGCTCATATAAAATGGTAGATAATTTTGATTGTAATAATAAATATATTAATTCTTGTACTACACACAGAATAATTGGGCCCTACCCTTGCTGCTATAGGCAAGATTATCTTTATGTAATAACCACCAACATGTTTTACATCCCAACTTACTTTTCACAGTTTTTCTATACTCGTTTCATTAGTTTTATTTGTACAACGGTAGTCATGAAACTCCTCAGTCTTATAATACATCCCAATGTATACACGTGGCTTGATCAATTGAACACCTGGACTAGGCAGAAATTTTTTCCCACTTGCAAAATACTTTCATAGCCTCATATTTTTGTTCCTAAGCTAACCTCAAAGAAATTAGCAACACCGTATACTTTTGTTATATGTAATATGTTGCTGATTGTCTGCATGCAATCCTTCACACTTATTTACGTAGTATTCATCTAAGCCAATGTAGTTTTTCAACTGTCACGCATACATAAGTTTTGAGATGACTGATTATTAACATTAAATAAACCAACCACTCTACATTTGTCCTTTTGGCTATTAACAAATGGTGCATCATTTTATACGCTTTTGAGTGTCATCAGCAGTAGTATCCCATTTGAACACTCAGAATGAAAAAACCCATGAATCTCTATACTAATGTAATGTCATTATTTTTATTTTATACCAGCCATGCAGTTGACTGCATTGTTGTAATGGATCACAGCGTCCGAAACGTATCATATACCAAGCTACGACTGGCCAGTTCCTACAACCTGTATTTCTAGTACAATGTTATATATGTGTACATATATTCAGTCTTCTTTGCCTCGTTTTGAGTCTAATTATAGAGTTATACATGTAGCTCTTCCGTTGCATTGTGCGCGTGCACCGTCGTGTATTTCCAATTATACACATAAATACATGTGAAAAGTTATAAGTTGAGCTGAATACATGTACGTATATGTATATCAATCCACGCACTGCGCAGCTAAATGCACTTATATAACGAGAGCTCTGATCGGATGGCATATAGAGTGCTCCTGGGTCTAATGACGAGCCAGGTATTAAGACGAATTTTGAACAGAATTTTTTAAAGGATGCGTGTTAAGGATAAATAAAGATTTTTTTTATTGTACTCACATGTCTTCCCAATGTATGGAAAGAAAGGTGGCTTCGATTGGACCTTCCGTTTGGAAGTTACGAGTTGATATGTCGCACCCACTCGGGGAAATATTTAAAAACCGTCACGTTCGCTAGGGCGGAATAGTCCCCTATAGTGTCTGCGACACGATTAATATCAAAAACTTGCGACGCTGATCGTTCTGGAGCCCACGGTACTCGAAAGGTCACACTACCGCTCAATTAGTTACGATCGAATTTTATGTTTGCGTAACGTTTTAGAGCAGACTACGTTTACATCAAAGCTTCGCGGTATGTTAATATGCATGTCCAAGAGTGTGGATTCTGTCCTTGTCACTTTCAGCTTGGATGCGCGAAAATACAGGTATAGCTGCATACCAAAATGTACGACCCGGTCGGACTCACTTCATTATAGAGCGATATGAATTTCACAATCGACCACAACGGAATCCAGACAATACCATAATTATCCAGGGCTGTCGATGTAGCCGAAATCATTTTCTGTGACACAAGCATGTAATTCCAGATTGGCAGTCTGCAATCACATGCTTGCATCACAAAATTGTCATCGCAGCTAGGGCCGTATAGGTTAAAGCGAAATCCAGCATTGATTCGCAATGTGACACAGTGAATTAGCCAGGGTTATAGCCTAAACTTTGTCGCAAAGGCTGCCGGTATACCTGAAGCCCCATTGAGGCGATACACGCTACAACTGAAAGACATATACGTGGTTAAAGGGACGAGGTCTCCCAGCTGCATGACCTCTTGTTGCTACAGATGCAGCCATAGATTAATCCTGTCAAAGCTGCTTGTAACCGCTGATGAATTATGCACGCGTTCGTTACAATAGGCGGACTATACCCCCGCTCGGCAAAACTTTTATATTTTTTCCTATGAAAATAACTTTTCTCTTTTGAAGCTACTCACTGAAAGGGAAGTGATACGGGGTCATTCCTGGATAGAAAAAAAAAGGTATCATGCAAGCCCGTGCGGATATATATATAAACAAAGTACGAAATTCGTCTTAACTAGCGGGATCACCCTACATTGATTATGTTCCAATTTTTTTTTTAATGGCATAAATATTTGTGTACATAGTAAGGATGCCTTGACTGATGCACAGTACATTGAAAACTCAAACGACAATTCCAGTTGCATAGTGAATGGCTGTCTCGAAATGGCACGGGGTCATTAAAGTACGTGCGGTTGCAAAACTAACTCACAGCAACAACAACAAAAAACCGCAAATCAAGAAATCCCCTCTTTTACACCAGCCGATCAGTGTATCTATACTTTTTTTTTTTCAAAACCAAGCGAAACGTACCTTTTGCTCGGAATGCTTCGATGTATTATTCACGAATTACCTACCTAAATTATTAATAAGTGTCGTCATTGCAATTGCCTTTTTGAAAGCGCTCAAAGTTTCCCCCCCCCCCCCCCCCCCCCCCCCCCAACTTTTAAACTCCTTCCTACGCCGCTGTTGAACTCATAGAAAAACTATTGTTTTGTACCCGTACGATGGAGATCACAACATGCATACGTAACTGAATTATATCTTTGCGAACTTTATAAATGGTACACATGTATGCGACGAAAACATAGTAAGCTACACGATTTTTATTTTTTATTCTATATTTTTGCCGTTGCAGTATAATTATGCTAGCAAATTAATAATAAAGCAGATAATCATAATTTTTAAAAACGATAGAAGTTCAATATTCAAACTTCAAACACAGATCCTCTGAGCAGGATAGATCAATCGGATTAGCGATATATAAACAAATAAAAAGGAAGTTCAATACTGTATTTTATTAATGAGGTTGTTAAAACAAACTGAAATAGCCAATATACGTTTATACAGGCTACTTCGCATGCGCAGTACCAGACTGATCAGTCGCATTATATTATAATGCTACCGATCAGTCGGGTACCCAGACTAATGCGCATGCAGTTACGAGGTTCAACAAAGTTATAAAGTTGTATTGCAAACGTAATTGGTACCTAGGAACGAATGCCTCCTCTAGGAATTATTGTCTCCCATCTCTCCTCATTTTCGTAAGAGGAATGAATGTCCAGGGGACAGTTTATACCCTCCCAGAGAGATGATGTATAATGATTCAAAAATCCAAAACGTACTAGATGGGAAACAATCGAAGCACATAGGACTGATACATTTTTGCCGACGCATACGAAGTTTATTTTAACCCTTCATGACTAATTAACTCACTTCGCATTTCGGTGTCTTATTTGTGCTCTAGCTCTTTTAAGGCTTCACTTCGGAGATTCTATATTGTTTTTTACGTATCGCCGACTGCTAAATAGTTTATACGACAACGATATTATATAGCCCCACAGCTGTTTACAGTTTGAAATTCTGCATCCGTTTATAGGCTGCGCTGTTTAGCAAAATGCAACAATGAACAATAGGAAATCTAAAGATACTTATCACAATGTATACTCGTGATGAATAGACTTTCCATGGCCGTGTGTGGTGTATGCATGCAATAACAATGATTAATTTATCGTTTTATAGAACTGTAAGCAACCATATGCATGCAGGCTCATTTTCTTTCCATGCATGCAGGAAAGCAGTTCACAAAGTATCAGCGTTGCTATATGTATATAACACTTAAGCGCTCGCCACCTTGACACGCACGCTATCCTTGCAGTGTATTTGAAAGTCACCGACATGCAGGTGGACGCAATGGTCCACTGTTAACCTGGATGGCAACCCTCCCGGGATGCAATAAATGAACATGTGTTGCATGCTTTAGCTTCCATGCATGTTGGACTGAGATTCGTTAGCACAAGGAGGCTTTATTTCATTTTCCACCAATAACTGCAGCAGTCTCTTTAAAGGAGAGGAACTTACTCATCTCACCAAAGAGAATGATATTTTTTTAGCACACATGTAGTAATGCAAATGTTCATCTCTTTAATTCACTCCAACAACGTATAAACATATGAATAGCTTATACATGTATAGGGTTTCTTAACCATCCGTTGACCCCTATCCCAGAGGTGCAGTAGACAGCAGTACTATATGACAGGAATATGGCGAATATCAGACAAGGAATTACTATTCCTACACCACAAAGGTCTATTCAGAACACCTCATTGTTGTCCCTCGATCGTATTCAATGAAAAGCACCTGTGAGTTTGTCCATCCACATATAGGCCGCGGATACTTTTTTCTTTTTTCTTTTCTTTTAATGCATGCACGGCTGTACATAATAATGATACGTTTACTTGTAATTCATTTTCAATTCGTAAAAAGATGAGGTTTCTCTGCACTTATATGTCTTTCAGTATTTTATTTGATTTTGTATATTAATTAGTATTTTCCTATCATTGGGCAATGCGACTGTCAATAGAACATTTGCTAGTGTGGTCTGTGCTGGAATTGCAGAGCACAATGGATACAAGATATCATTCCAATACTTTGCAAAGTATGTTCAATAGACTTTGTTGATTACATTTTGGCTGCTATTTCATTAGAATTGGCTTTCCTATGATGATTGTTACTGTTACAACAGCAATGGTATATCTCCTGACTGCTCATGCTGTTCTTGGCTGGAATGTTTAAAAGTGTGCACTCGGTGTTATACACTAAGGCATCCGCAGTTGCCTAACTGGTATATGTATCTACTAATGTACTGCTACATGTATCTATATTCAGTGGATTATAAATGTTTGCATAATCCATTAAGCTAAAACTATAGTATGACAAGTGCTATACATAATACAGCTGCAACTATCTGATAAGTGCTATTATACTATAAATCCATACTTGGTGATTAGTAGTATTCTATGCATACATAGAACCTACTGTGCACAGTACAGTTTAATGGGATGAAAATTCAATTGCTTCATTACAGGAAGGACATAGAAATAATTACTCATTGCAAAGAAAGGTGCAAGACACCAGTTGGTTGTGTATCCAGCGGATACGTTCAAAATTCCTGTCCTGGATAATTGTATTGTTTTATTTATGGAGGTTACTTTATTGAGCACTGCTCCATATTGATAATTTGTGCTCAGTCATCACAAGGGCAAATATAATTAGGATCAAAAAGTGCTTTTGTCCCGAAATCCTGTGCTTGCAATCGTATTACATATGCATGCCAAATCCTTCATACCTACATGTATCAATGTTTCCTCCATACAACACACTGCCTGCTTCTCTGGCGTAATGTCATTCCTCTAGCTGACAAAGGCCAGCTTTAATCACGATTGGTATATATATGCACTTATATGGAACTTACTCACATCACCAAAGAGAAGGTTTTTTTTTTTTTTTTGATACACTCGTAATACGATAACTACGTACGCTACATTACTCCCCCTCCCTCCTCCTTTGAACGGTTCGACGTTACAAATCATGTCCCAATTTATCAGGCTTGCTTCGTGTTCCTGTTCACCATTAGGGGCCTTGTCCAAACGATTTTTGGAAAAAAATTAGCATCATTGTTATTCACAATACAGAAAGAACACAGGTACTGGATACACAGGGATACATGCACTATAACCACTACACGCTAACTGTGGTGCCCAATACAGAGGCAGCATTGCCGTGCTGTAGTGCAATGGACACTCTTTGGAGAAGGAAAGAGAGGGACTGGGGATCATGTGTCATGCTCTGCTGACGCCTGCTGATATCAGTGAGCAAACTGAGAGCATCAGGGCCAAGGGCACCTGAGGTCTCAATTGCAATTGGTACAAAATGGTGGGATTTGGACAGCAGAGCATATTTCTCCTTCTTCCTGGCTTCAGCAGCTGTGGCTACAGCTCTAGCTTCCCTTGCGGTATCTGCTATGTATGCATGAGGCTGTAAAGGTGTCCACACAAGTAAAGTCCCAAACAAGACACTCGCCAGACTTCCATGGGGGTAATGGAACAACCATCAGGTCGCTTGCCATCTGATCTGTATAGGCCGATGGGTACAAGTGTTGATGGAACATTTACATGTTTTGCTGCTAGAGACCTATGTATGATGGCATTGATAGCAACATGCCTCGAAAAACGACCTTGGCTTTTGATGCAGCTGAGCCCATGAGTAGCGAGGGCATCAACATGCATGGCCTCCACAGTGGTGCCAGATGTGGGGTTGACAGAGAGGTGTACCCAGACCAGAAGATCATATACAGACAACAGCTATCCTGGTTGTTAGCAAGTATAACATTCATTTGGTATTAATTTGCAAAAGTGATGATTCCAAATAGATTGCTCCACCGTCAGCAAAGCTGCATTTAAGAATTTTAATACAAATTCAGTGGCGAACTACCATTTCTTTCCATGCATCTATAAATCGACACTGTTTCCATTTTTAAAACGTGTAAAGCAACTACGTGCCAAGTCTAATACAATGCAACTTTGTAATAAAAAAGAAACTACATAAAAGATCTCAGTCTAGATGTGAATTTAACTTATCCTCAGCCTTCATATTTGTATCTACAACAACAATTCTCTATACTAAAATCAAACTAATATTTTCAAAAAGTAAGATCTGTGATTTATTAAATTCCGAGTCTGTGATGTCGAAGATTCTTGCATATGGTGGTGGATTAACTTAAATTTCAGATATGACCACATACAATACAGGAATACAATTTCTTCCTGTCTGCTGAATAAAGTACCTTGAATTGGATACTAGAAATGTTATGAATTTCAATTTACACATATGCATTTGCAGAGTCTCTATAATAACAACAATTTAAGATTTGATTTATCTTGTGCATAGTTTCTTATTATATTCAGCTGTTCATAACTACTCTTGTTCTAAATATACAAATGATAATGCCTAATCCGCTACCCATTGTATTGGAAACTATGGGGTCATAGACTTCCGTTGCATCATACCCAAGAGTAAAGAGTGCATTCGAAATGATCAGATAATGGTTCCATTAGAAGTACATGTATATGTTTCAACAACGATCTTGTAATACTTGCTATTCCCAACATATTTAATCAATCCATACCCAGTGCTGTATACAGCAATAAAAGTGCCTACTTCTGAGGTCCATGAATCACAGTTACGTTGAACATATTAAGTACAGACAAATTGGTAATTCCCTGAAATAAAAATACTGAAGGATTTGAACACACCAGTTTGGTAGATGATTCCAAATATGGTATGTAGTCCTCTTCCCCAAAAGAATTGAAACCATATTGTTGAACA
The DNA here is from genome assembly GCA_949361645.1 of Spongilla lacustris. Taxonomy (NCBI): domain Eukaryota; kingdom Metazoa; phylum Porifera; class Demospongiae; order Spongillida; family Spongillidae; genus Spongilla; species Spongilla lacustris. Next base: position 5,201,077 of record OX442429.1, on the reverse strand, counting down.
TCCTCGGATACAGAGTGATGGAGTAGTATGTTTAAACCTTGAAACTGGAAGTTTTGGATGTTACCAACCTATATCTAGCGTCATCAAACCATTATAAGTAATGTATTCTCAACTCCCCCCCCCCCCCCCCCCCCCAAAAAAAAGAGCTTATTATGAAATGAGAAATAACTTGTACAGTGGAAAACAGATTTGCCACTATAGCACTTTTTGGCTGCCATAGCAACCATCAATTGCATAATGATATTAAAATACAGAATGGTGGTCTCAAGCTACGAGTCTGTGAGTGGAGCTAGGCATTTGTTGGACCGAGGCTGGCTCTGTACCCCATAACAGTTGAGACTGGGTGACTTGTGGATGCTGGAATGCAGAAGCCACTGATTCAGTGTGTATATGTGCCTTGCATGTTATTGCATATGATTTTATTGTCATAAAACGAAACACTAAACAGGCTATTTAAATAGCTAACATACAGTTGGCAAGGGGCTTGGGATTTTGAACAGGCTGAAGTTCTTGACCAGGCTCTGTCCTCTGATACGCTTTGCCAGCGGAGTACCTTGCATGCATTTTGCCAGTATCGTGCAACTTTTTCCTCTACACAGGCAAATGATATGCTTCCAATCATCTATTGATCTAAAAGGCACACGTTGGCGAAGCAAAGTATGGAGGAATTTTGTTTATATCTATATTACAACGAAAAAAGAGTGGTATACAGGAAGAAGAAAAAATTGACTCGATAAATTTTGATTTAACATACCAGCATCATTTTCACTCTTGGTCTTCTCTATACAGCTGGAGGTAATGGATTGCGTATATATAAAGAGCAAGTCCCCAACTCTAACATTAATAGGAAGTGGCATAGGATTGAGCAAAGGGATTAAATACCCTGATGTTAAATTAGGCGGTTTGGTGATCATTACCCCAGAAATTTTGATGATCAGCAAAATCAAGCACAGCTAGCTCCCACTGAATGGTAGACTTTATATCTGCATGAAGTGACTTTATATCTGAAGTGAAGTGCAAAAAATGTTCTGTATACGTTATGACAAACCTCAATGAGGAATGCATCTCACACACTTCATTGCTTGTGTTTAGCACTGATAGGATAGGTTGCCAGCCATAGCATAAAGAAATAACACAGATCCAATTAACCCCCATTTGATAGGAAGAGCATTTAGCCAGCTGGATGCTCTTTTCTCAGTACAATTACAGTTGTAGTAAGTTTTAAAAAATAAATGCACACAATTCATAACATGGATGTAGCAGCGATCCCACAAGTAATCTATAGATTTACTACCTCTAGTTTCTTTTTTTCCGCTGTTCTCTGTACAAAAATGTACATATTTGGTGGGAAATCTCCTCTGACTCCCAGTTTCAAAGCTGGCATAGAATTGTTGAGTACTAAATGAAACCACTTCTTTGTCATCTCTGCACTAGGAGTAGCCACAGCAGTGATGCTACATAATAGCTTCTCCAAGAGGGCGTCCTCGTTCCCATCCAGATAAGCCATCAACGAATTGTACGAAATGTAAGATGGACGATAGCCAGAATTCAATACCAGAGTCAACACGTGCTTCGCGCAATCGCATGCAACTTTCGCCGCTTGGTACCTGTCAGACTCAGACTCGCGCTTTGCCCGCACATATAAATGAATAAAGTCTAATTTTAATGCAGTCGGGATACGTTTTATGTAGCTGTCATCCGTTTTATTTGAAAACAGTACTTGCATCAACGGCTTCACATACTTTGTCTCTCTCATACTTATCATATGGTCCAACGTATTCCATACGAACTGGAAACACGCCTCCGATTTACTGAAAGCTATCTTGAGTTGTGGCGGATTGCCTTCTGAACGTGCGGTGTCTTGATCTAATCCCATTCGTCCTTCCCACAATATGTCTGTGTCACATTGTGTGTCCAGACCCTTACCCTTGCCGGTTTCCAGTCTCCATATCTCCAGAACAGTCAGGGTGTCAAATAGCTGGTAACGTGGGACTGTGGGCAAGCGAAGCAGCTCGCTCATTGAGTAGTCTCCTATCAGTACGTAAGAAATGACTGTAGCGTAACTCAAATCCTTCAATGACCGCACCTCCATATCCCCATACGGTGTACCGTATATGATGAAATTATTACGTCCGATACATTGCCCCCCCCCCCCCCCCCCCACCTAGTCTCGTACCCAGACCCAAATGTATGTAACGATGATTATCGCTTACACTTCAGGGAGGCATGGGGTGGGGAGCAGTATAACAACTACCCACCCCCACCCCCCCCCCCCCCCCCCGTGCATTAATTATGCAATGCTTTTTATTCAATTGCTTTGCATGTACGCATTTCCTTTACATGTAGGATAAAGGCAAGGCCTTTTCTAGTTCGAACAGTTCATATTCTTTCACAGCAAAGATAACTTTTGATAATTCAGCCTTGTAGTTATTTGCTCATCAATCATTTTATAAAACAAAAAACTAAAATACAAAACACAGTCAAAGTTAGAAATACGTAGCAAACTGCAGGATTTACGAAGTATTGATTAATCAATTCTCAAAGCTAGTGCTAATCAACCACAGCAAAGGCACACTATGAATACTTTAGCATAGTTTTTACATCATAACTCGCTTTTACTTTTGTATTCGATTCGCAAGTAGTACATGTATTGAATTAGGAGTATTCATTGACACTTTGCCTTTTTTTTTTAAATTCCTTTTTTTATTTTTATTTTAAGAACAGGGTCAGAACTGTATCCAGCCTCCTCATTTGTGCTGTATTCCATCTAAGAATTTTCTGTCTTAAATCATATTATGTACTGTGCTGCATGTGATTTGTTAGGTAAGTGGATAATCTTGGACTAATTTAATCTGTTTGCACATTGTGCATTTGAAAGCTTCAAATAGAATCGAGGAGTGGGCAGAAACATCTTTGGTCTGTGTTCTTCAAGTTGGATTTGTTGTTAACAAAATGCCAATTATGTAAATCTTTAATGCATAGGATTAATTTATATTGATAATTCTAAATTAAGGAATATTGCATTCTTTTGTGGATCTTGGTATTTTCAATGCAACTGTATTGTAATTAAGCCAGTTTATACCTTATGTGTACATTGGTTGCAGAACATGCAAGTTCCAATATATACCCCATTGGGGTCACCAATCTGTTCTGAATTATGTGGTGTATTCTATTGATTTTTCCTGTTTATTAATCATATCCATTATTAAATACTCTACAACTGAACAAAGTATGTGCACATCATCCCCTTAATTGCAATGATCACATCATCCCATACCCTCAATACATTATATTAGTCCTCATTTTGCCCTGTACCATATACAGACAGTTATGTTGTGTCATGTTTTGTATCATGTATTTTTCGAACTTAAATAATCTGAGTTACACAATTTGGAAATTAACTACATGCTCAACGCATTGGCAGATGAATATCCAACGCAACTCTCTCCTGTTGCCTCCCACATAACTCTTGCACCCTACCCACTCCCATGACAACACATTGGTGTAGCGTTGGCTGTGCACGACACCTAACATAGATTTGTAATTCACAAATACAACCAACACTCCACAACAAACACATACAAGCACACACACACACACGGCAGGGACCAACTACCTACATATACATCTCAATTTTTAGCCAAATTTATTTACAGCAGTGGGCCCACACCAGCGCAGGGAAAAAAACCCTCACATAGTGAGGATAAAACCCACACATACAACATGTAGTACTGCTATGAACACTTGAATTCCATTGCTAGTAATCTTGCGCTTTCATCAGTGTGGTCAGTATGACAAAAACATTTCAAAATACATACATGTTGAAGTTTCCCCAGTGTCACACGTGCTGTGACCTAGACTGACCAATCTTCCTGCACTCAATTGCAAGGCTAATATACCCTCCACCATGTGGCCAGGCCCACGTGCCACACACTTACACCATATGTACCCAATTGCAATTGGACAGAGCATAGTTTCTGTCTAATTCACTACGTTCAAACAACATAAATGTTTATTTACCTCATAAGATAGCAACAATCATTTGTATTGAATTGTATCACTATCACTTCAGCACTTGAAATTAGGAATCTGCAACTAATTAATGTACTCTACCATTTAAGACTTATGTAAGCAGACACCTCTATCAAGTCCACAGAGTACACTGCTGCAGGGCTACCTATCCCTGTGATAGATGGAGTGTCATTGCTGAATGCCTTCAGACATGTTAGCAACCTTTATTAAATGTCTAGGTTTTATAAATGTTAAGCCAAGGATTAAGAATCCTTGAGGGCTCTGGGATGTAAATCCCAAGGGGATATAAGATCAGTTTTAACTTATTTAGACTTACCATATAGCGCTACATAGTAGCAACCATTAAACGCAGTGTGGGTACTCTAAGTGCCAGAGGACAGGTACTGGTACCCACCCTCTGGCACTTTGAGGACCTTATGAGGTCAATATGTTAAATGATTTATCGTAGCTGATGCCAATCCGATAATGAAATTTTATCACACACTATTGACTCATTATTGCTCTACCTTCTCAAACCTAATCTTCAAGGACTATGCCATAATTACTAATGACTTCAGCTATAATCCTACTTTCAAGAAATATGGGAACCTTTGAATACCAAGGGCAGTTGGAGGCTTCTAATAAATGTGTTTGTAAATAATAGCTGTAGTTCTCTCCCCAGATTAAGTGCTATGTACATGATATTATTTTTACCTTTGTTTTTTGTCATAGATTGACATATTGATAGATGCTTTATTAAGATTTGCACATATTGCATGTTACAAATTGAAGAATGGGGGGGGGGGGGTTGCCAAGCCATGACAGACATGCAGGCAAGAGGGCTGCAGCACCCTAGTAGTTTCAATTATGATCCATAGTCATGTGCAATAATAACCACTAACCATACTCAAGCAATTGAATGAGGAGCTGGGGAGGGGGGGGGGGGGGGGGGGGGATATGAATCATTCATTCCATATGGTGGCCCTGGAGGTTGGGTGGGTAGGAGAGATGAGGTCGATGTGAGACTTGCGACGCTCAGTGTCAAAGACAGGAAGTTCCACTGCTACAGGGTACTTTGGATCTCTGACCTTCCTCTTTGGTGGGCCTGGGTCTGGGAACCTGCAGGTGAGGATCTGCCGAATGGTCAGCACTCCAAATCAGAATATGTCCAGCTTCTTGGAGTAGACTGGAGGGGTTTCCAAAGCCTCTGGAGACATGTAGGGTTGCTATAATTGAGTGCCAGAATGGCTCGTGCCATTCTGGCACGAGCCATTTTGGCACGGCCAGTTGCAGAATGGCTCGAGCCATTTTGGCACGGCCGATCAGAATACTTTAATTAATTAGTGCCAGAATGGCTCTAGCCATTCTGTCACGGCCAGTTGCATTACTTAAGTGCCAAAATGGCTCGAGCCATTTTGGCACGGCCAGCTACTACATTTGAGTATCATGCAGAATGGCTCAAGCCATTCCGGCACTGAAAACCGGCCGTGCCAGAATGGCTCGCACAGATTATATTCATAGTTAGTTTATCCGTCCGGGTACGAAAATTCATTATTTATTAATTAAATCAGCCATACGGCTCACTAGAGGCGCGCCCTATTAAGCCATTCCTGCACACGAGCCACTCTGGCACGCAACACCAGCGTAGATTGCATTATAATGACATCCTTATCTGTGGCATCCCTCACAGCCAATTTTCTCCTTGTAAAATGATTTATTGTTGAATACGATGTCATGCATGCCTATAAAAATGCTCTAGTTATAAATTCATTTACTTGTAATTCATTTCCAATTATATGATGTATCTATGTCTTTCAGTCTATCATTTGATTTGTATATTTTCCTATCATTAAGCAATGCGACTGTCAATGGAGCTGGCATAGAATTGTTGAGTACTAAATGAACCCACTTCTTTGTCATCTCTGCACTAGGAGTAGCCACAGCAGTAATGTTACATAACAGCTTCTCCAAGAGGGCGTCCTCGTTCCCATCCAGATAGGCCATCAACGAATTATACGAAATGTGCAATGGACGATAGCCAGAATTCAATACAAGAGTCAACACGTGCTTCGCGCAATCGCATGCAACTTTCTCCGCTTGGTACCTGTCAGACTCAGCCTCGCGCTTTGCCCATCGTAGGCCTACATATCTTGCATCAACGGCTTCACATACTTTGTCTCTCTCATACTTATCATATGGTCCAACGTATTCCATACGAACTGGAATCACGCCTCCGATTTACTGAAAGCTATCTTGAGTTGTGGCGGATTGCCTTCTGAAGGTGCGGTGTCTTGATCTAATCCCATTCGTCCTTCCCACAATATGCCTGTGTCGCCTTGCCGCAGTGGCGTATCCAGAGAGGGTGCTCCGGGTGCTTGAGCACCCCCCTCGGCCATAGGTGCTAACATTATTAAAAATTATACTTTAGTATTATTAATCGTAAATTAGCCGCCGCGCGTATTCGATCATGTCGATTTTGAAGCACTTCCAAATATCAAAAGTAGTGCCACGAAGTGCCGCGACCTCATCGGCTGTTTCAAGTGACGATGCCTCTTCACATGGCCAGCAATTGAGGACATGAATAATAAGTTACTATAGGATGATGATATTAAAATTCTGGGTTCACCAATATATTTTCCTGATTTTTTTATGATTTATCATACTTTCAAAATGGCTAATTATTAATTAAAATTAATTAACTTTATTTACAACAACAAGTTATTTTATGAACGCCGCATAGTAGGTAGCTTATAAAAGACTAGTCCTGTATTTTTGGGTGCTAAAACTCTCGTTTTGTAGCCAATAAACCTAAATACAACAAACGCATGCGCAAAATTAATTGAATCGTTCCCAGACTCATATAGCTCACGCGACGCAGGTTCAAAATTATGATCCCTAGTGCTACTAAACATTTAGAACCTTCCGTAAGTTGTGAAGTGAATGTGTGTTGCTTAGCTTGCAAGGATGCTCTAAAAGCAATTCGTCGTGTTGGTGTGGCTTACATTGCGCAAGTGCGGAGTTTAAAAATGGTCTTGTAGGTGTTCTAGTTACTAGTAGGCATAGCCCGACCTTCGCGTTTAGCGGAAACGTTCCAGGTACCACGTTCCGCCAAAATGCGAAGGTCGCGCAAGCCCAACTAGCTTATGCAAGAAAGTTTTAAGCAACTCAACCATAAAAAGGGGCCTGTGCGTGTGTTCTTTGTATTAAGAGTGTGAAGGGTTAATCAACTTAACGGCAAAATAGCCCTGTGGGTGTGGTCTTTGTAAGAGTTCGAAGGGTTAATCAACCTAGCGGCAAAAAAAGTCCTGTGGGTGTGGTCTTTGTAAGAGTGTCAGGGGTTAAGGCACATAGCCGAAAGAAACAGCCTTGTGGGTGTGTTAAGAGTGTCAAGGGTTAAAGTACATAGCCGAGAGAAGCAGCCCAGTGTGTGTGTTAATAGTGTCAGGGGTTAAGCGACACAGCCGAGAGAAACAGCCCAGTGAGTGTGTTAAGAGTGTCAAGGGTTAAAGTACATAGCCGAGAGAAACAGCCCAGTGAGTGTGTTAAGAGTGTCAGGGGTTAAACGACATAGCCGAGAGAAACAGCCCAGTGAGTGTGTTAAAAGTGTCAGGGGTTAAACGACATAGCCGAGAGAAACAGCCCAGTGAGTGTGTTAAAAGTGTCAGGGGTTAAACAACATAGCCGAGAGAAACAGCCCAGTGAGTGTGTTAAGAGTGTCAAGGGTTAAGAAGCAGCCCAGTGGTTTCGTTAAGAGTGTCAGGGGTTAAACGACATAGCCGAGAGAAACAGCCCAGTGAGTGTGTCAGGGGTTAAGGCATGTAGCCGAGAGAAACAGTCGTGTGAGTGGTATGCTTTTTTAACAGTGTCAGGGGTTATGGCATGTAGCCGAGAGAAACAGTCCTGTGAGTGTGGTGTGCTTTTATAACAGGGTTAAGGCATGTAGCCGAGAGAAACAGTCCTGTGAGTGTGGTGTGCTTTTATAAGAGTGTCAGGGGTTAAGGCATGTAGCCGAGAGAAACAGTCCTGTGAGTGTGGTGTGCTTTTATAAGAGTGTCAGGGGTTAAGGCATGTAGCCGAGAGAAACAGTCCTGGCGAGTGTGGTGTGCTTTTATAAGAGTGTCAGGGGTTAAGGCATGTAGCCGAGAGAAACAGTCGTGTGAGTGGTATGCTTTTTTAACAGTGTCAGGGGTTATGGCATGTAGCCGAGAGAAACAGTCCTGTGAGTGTGGTGTGCTTTTATAACAGGGTTAAGGCATGTAGCCGAGAGAAACAGTCCTGTGAGTGTGGTGTGCTTTTATAAGAGTGTCAGGGGTTAAGGCATGTAGCCGAGAGAAACAGTCCTGTGAGTGTGGTGTGCTTTTATAAGAGTGTCAGGGGTTAAGGCATGTAGCCGAGAGAAACAGTCCTGGTTAGTGTGGTGTGCTTTTATAAGAGTGTCAGGGGTTAGGGCATGTAGCCGAGAGAAACAGTCCTGTGAGTGTGGTGTGCTTTTATACGAGTGTCAGGGGTTAAGGCATGTAGCCGAGAGAAACAGTCCTGTGAGTGTGGTGTGCTTTTATAAGAGTGTCAGGGGTTAAGGCATGTAGCCGAGAGAAACAGTCCTGTGAGTGTGGTGTGCTTTTATAAGAGTGTCAGGGGTTAAGGCATGTAGCCGAGAGAAACAGTCCTGTGAGTGTGGTGTGCTTTTATAAGAGTGTCAGGGGTTAAGGCATGTAGCCGAGAGAAACTGTCCTGTGAGTGTGGTGTGCTTTTATAAGAGTGTCAGGGGTTAAGGCATGTAGCCGAGAGAAACATTCCTGGCGAGTGTGGTGTGCTTTTATAAGAGTGTCAGGGGTTAAGGCATGTAGCCGAGAGAAACAGTCCTGGTTAGTGTGGTGTGCTTTTATAAGAGTGTCATGGGTTAGGGCATGTAGCCGAGAGAAACAGTCCTGTGAGTGTGGTGTGCTTTATAAGAGTGTCAGGGGTTAAGGCATGTAGCCGAGAGAAACAGTCCTGTGAGTGTGGTGTGCTTATATAAGAGTGTCAGGGGTTAAGGCATGTAGCCGAGAGAAACAGTCCTGTGAGTGTGGTGTGCTTTTATAAGAGTGTCAGGGGTTAAGGCATGTAGCCGAGAGAAACAGTCCTGTGAGTGTGGTGTGCTTTTATAAGAGTGTCAGGGGTTAATGCATGTAGCCGAGAGAAACAGTCCTGTGAGTGTGGTGTGCTTTTATAAGAGTGTCAGGGGTTAAGGCATGTAGCCGAGAGAAACAGTCCTGTGAGTGTGGTGTGCTTTTATAAGAGTGTCAGGGGTTAAGGCATGTAGCCGAGAGAAACAGTCCTGTGAGTGTGGTGTGCTTTTATAAGAGTGTCAGGGGTTAAGGCATGTAGCCGAGAGAAACTGTCCTGTGAGTGTGGTGTGCTTTTATAAGAGTGTCAGGGGTTAAGGCATGTAGCCGAGAGAAACATTCCTGGCGAGTGTGGTGTGCTTTTATAAGAGTGTCAGGGGTTAAGGCATGTAGCCGAGAGAAACAGTCCTGGTTAGTGTGGTGTGCTTTTATAAGAGTGTCATGGGTTAGGGCATGTAGCCGAGAGAAACAGTCCTGTGAGTGTGGTGTGCTTTATAAGAGTGTCAGGGGTTAAGGCATGTAGCCGAGAGAAACAGTCCTGTGAGTGTGGTGTGCTTATATAAGAGTGTCAGGGGTTAAGGCATGTAGCCGAGAGAAACAGTCCTGTGAGTGTGGTGTGCTTTTATAAGAGTGTCAGGGGTTAAGGCATGTAGCCGAGAGAAACAGTCCTGTGAGTGTGGTGTGCTTTTATAAGAGTGTCAGGGGTTAAGGCATGTAGCCGAGAGAAACTGTCCTGTGAGTGTGGTGTGCTTTTATAAGAGTGTCAGGGGTTAAGGCATGTAGCCGAGAGAAACAGTCCTGTGAGTGTGGTGTGCTTTTATAAGAGTGTCAGGGGTTAAGGCATGTAGCCGAGAGAAACAGTCCTGGTTAGTGTGGTGTGCTTTTATAAGAGTGTCAGGGGTTAAGGCATGTAGCCGAGAGAAACAGTCCTGTGAGTGTGGTGTGCTTTTATAAGAGTGTCAGGGGTTAAGGCATGTAGCCGAGAGAAACAGTACAGTGAGTGTGGTGTGCTTTTATAAGAGTGTCAGGGGTTAAGGCATGTAGCCGAGAGAAACAGTCCTGTGAGTGTGGTGTGCTTTTATAAGAGTGTCAGGGGTTAAGGCATGTAGCCGAGAGAAACAGTCCTGTGAGTGTGTGGTGTGCTTTTATAAGAGTGTCAGGGGTTAAGGCATGTAGTCGAGAGAAACAGTCCTTGCGAGTGTGGTGTGTTTTTATAAGAGTGTCAGGGGTTAAGGCATGTAGCCGAGAGAAACATTCCTGGCGAGTGTGGTGTGCTTTTATAAGAGTGTCAGGGGTTAGGGCATGTAGCCGAGAGAAACAGTCCTGTGAGTGGGGTGTGCTTTTATAAGAGTGTCAGGGGTTAAGGCATGTAGCCGAGAGAAACAGTCCTGTGAGTGTGGTGTGCTTTTATAAGAGTGTCAGGGGTTAAGGCATGTAGCCGAGAGAAACATTCCTGGCGAGTGTGGTGTGCTTTTATAAGAGTGTCAGGGGTTAAGGCATGTAGCGGAGAGAAACAGTCATGTGAGTGTGGTTCTAAAGAAGCCTTACAAATTATCTCCAACACAGTCTTTAGGGA
>OX442429.1:4975625-5190185 GCA_949361645.1 Spongilla lacustris | reverse complement strand
CCGAGAGAAACAGCCCAGTGAGTGTGTTAAAAGTGTCAGGGGTTAAACTACATAGCCGAGAGAAACACAGCCCAGTGGATGTATTAATAGTGTCAGGGGTTAAACTACATAGCCGAGAGAAACAGCCCGGTGTGTGTGTTAAGAGTGTCAGGGGTTAAAGTACATAGCCAAGAGAAGCAGCCCCGTGGTTGTGTTAAGAGTGTCAGGGGTTAAACGACATAGCCGTTTCTGTCACCTAACTCAAACAATAGACAGTGAAGTGTTTCCCCTACTCTGGGACATGATTGGGACAGTATGTGATGTTTAGGTAGCATAGCAGTATGCATGGGTCATATGTTTGGGGGGGGGGGGGGGGGGGGGGGGGGTAAGTGACTTTAAAAATGTCTATCACCTAACTCAAACAATAGACAGTGAAGTGTTTCCCCTACTCTGGGACATGATTGGGACAGTATGTAATGTTTAGGTAGCATAGCAGTATGCATGGGTCATATGTTTGGGGGAGGGGGGGGGGGGGGTAAGTGACTTTTGTGTAACTAAAAATGTCTATCACCTAACTCAAACAATAGACAGTGAAGTGTTTCCCCTACTCTGGGACATGATTGGGACAGTATGTAATGTTTAGGTAGCATAGCAGTATGCATGGGTCATATGTTTGGGGGGGGGGGGGGGGTATGTAATGTTTAAGTAGCATAGCAGTATGCATGGGTCATATGTTTGGGGGAGGGGGGGGGGGGGTAAGTGACTTTTGTGTAACTAAAAATGTCTATCACCTAACTCAAACAATAGACAGTGAAGTGTTTCCCCTACTCTGGGACATGATTAGGACAGTATGTAATGTTTAGGTAGCATACACATGTACATGGGTCATATGTTTGGGGGAGGGGGGTGGGGGGGGGGGTAAAATCTTTCTAAATATCACCACACTCCAGTGAAGTTTTCCCCCTAACTTTACTCTGGGACAGGGTTATGCATGGGTGATATGTTGGGGAAGGGGGGGGGGCATAATGACTTAAGCATGTTATCGTGTAACTTATTGGAGAACACATTAATAGGAGGTGTGTGATAGTAGGGAGGGGTGTGATAGTAGGGAGGGGTGTGATAGTAGGGAGGGGTGTGATGGTAGGGAGGGGTGTGATGGTAGGGAGGGTGTGGTGTAGGGAGGGGTGTGGTGTAGGGAGGGGTGTGATGGTAGGGAGGGGTGTGATGGTAGGGAGGGGTGTGGTGTAGGGAGGGGTGTGGTGTAGGGAGGGGTGTGGTGTAGGGAGGGGTGTGGTGTAGGGAGGGGTGTGATGGTAGGGAGGGGTGTGATGGTAGGGAGGGGTGTCATAGTAGGGAGGGGTGTGGTGTTGAGAGGGGTGTGATCGTAGGGAGGGGTGGATGGTAGGAAGGGGTGTGGTGTTGGGAGGGGTGTGATAGTAGGAAGAGGTGTGATGGTAGGGAGGGGTGTGATGGTAGGGAGGGGTGTGATGGTAGGGAGGGGTGTGGTGGTAGGTGGGGTGTGGTGTAGGGAGGGGTGTGGTGTAGGGAGGGGTGTGATAGTAGGGAGGGGTCAGGTGTGAGGAGGTTGTATGCTAACATCTAGCTTCGTGGGCAATGTACTTTACATGTAATTAAAACGAGCGCAACTATTACACACTCCGGTATTTGGTTTTGGTCATTAGTTAGGCCAGCTACCCGGCCGGGTAGGCTAGGACCGGAGCTAGCTAGATGGAGCTCGAGTGGTATACGGTAATTGTAAAGTGACCTCTACGCGCGCGAAACGGTTACCCAAGCCACACCCACTGGCTAGCTCGACTGCCTTCCTTACGAACCACGCTCATCACCTTTAGACACCTTCTCTTTGTCGGTGATATTAGAAAAGGAGTGGTTAATACGCAATAGTATGCCCTGTTTTGCCTATACAACACCACGCATCTTGGCTACTAGTATGTCGACTGGTACTACCGGTAGTACCTACTCCTTTCGATCGCGACCACACATTTGTAGAGTGCTTCAACCACAACCACGAATGTATCTGTAAACGTTAAATGCGTACCCACCCGGCTATGTCGATGCGAATCTGCTTTTAATTACTGCGCACGTCACGTACTGGTACTGACTCGACACAAACCTAGCGCTAGCTGTAGCAAGCTAGAGTTGACAGTATTATGAATCAGCGCTAGCCGCTTGTACAACGTGATCGCTTTACAGAAGCTAGCTATCATGGATGTTGGTCTGATCGCAGCTAGTCCCGAGTGTGCATGTTCGCACGCGCACCTCGTACGCCCTACTTTTACTCTTGCTTGGTGCATGTACGTCCACTACCGACAACACGGCTAGCTACATTATTAATAGTACCGCCGTGACGTATGCATGAATTACATCATATATTTGTCCCACATTTTACAGTGGAGTCCACAAAGTTGCCAAGGGAAATTGTTGCATAGGGGGCAAAATTATACTAATTGTGCCTAAAAATGTCTCGGTGGTTTAGGTTTTATAAACCACTTGGTAGACTTGAACTTTCGGTCTGCGTGATTGGAAAGAAATTGAAGAAACATAACAAATGCATGTTCCATGTACAAAGGTATGCAGCGAACACAAAACGGTGTATGGAAATAGCAGTGAACAGATTTTAACGGAGACCAGAACACAAAAAAGATGGGCTATCTTCTTCTGTATCATAATCCGTCTAGTAGACTTAACATTTATATTTCGTTTAAGAACGGTGCGCGTTGGAAGACATTTCTCCATAGACTTCCCGTTCAATTAATTTTTAACGCGTAACGCGGGTAATCAATTATTCAAGTCCGCAATTGCTGGACATGCCAGCGCATGCGCAGGCCTTTCTAAATTTTAATCAGCCTAACAAATAACCTTTTTTGAAAGTTGGCAGCTGGACTAGATAATAGGAGTACAATACCAGACAAAGGGACAATTCGCTACATTGTAGTTTTATTATTTATTTAATAATATATTTATTTTAGAGTTGTACATCGCTCTTGCGCATTATAGCGCTTTTACAGGAATACCCCTATATACCGTTCGGTGCTTCCTAAGTCGCAAAGCAGTCTGATTCCACTAGTCAGAACCAAAAGGTTCGACATTTCCACGTAGCGGTGATGTAATCCATCCCGCAGCTGTGGAAATCAGGGTCTGGGTACGAGACCAGGCTCAGGGCCAGTGAGGGGCCTAGGGTACAGAGAGTTTGAGGCCCAATACATGTAGGTTCCATGTACCTTGTGATTAACTGATACAGGGGGTATTAGACTATTAGTCACGCGGAGCCACACCTATGACACCCTATTCAACGTTGTTTGATTCGTGTCATGACCTTATATAGGGCCTACCCGCGCGATTTCGTCGTCAATGCGTGTCTGAGTACGGTACCTAATGGCAGTACGCATTCAGAAACAAGAATTGCAAGAGTACAGCAGCAGTGGCACAATGTACACAGCGGTAGGTCCCGACGAAAGCCACAACCTTTCTCAGGTGACACGGGAGACTGACCGCACAAGTAGTACCGCCCGCCGCTGCCACGATCGTGGAAACTTGGGCTACGACGCGTCGAACGAAAACGCCGGTGGCTTAGCGGCTGATAGTCCTTCAAACGGTCTCCTAGCCAGCCTGCCGAGCACCAGAGCCCGTGCTCGTCGAATTGCGAGCGATGGTGTTCAAAATGGTCACGCGCCCAACGAGATACCTCGCTTAACTGAATCCGGTTACAAACTGGAGCTTGAATATAGCGTTGAAGCGATTGAGAAAACACAGAAAACATCGTTGCAGATGTACGGAGACGTTGTACCGCTTCGGGAGGAAGAGCAACTTTTGAACCGGGATAAAAGCGAGGAGTTGCCGCTGACGCAAGCGAAGGTGCGGTGGTCCAGTGTACTCGTTCATAGGTAAGCATCTATATTGTTAAAATCAGTGGATGCTAAGTATATATATATATATACATGCAGGTTGAGGAAAGCGAGGATCGCTGTTCTCATGCTGATTGTAGTTGCATCGGCAGTGAGTTCCCTGCCTATCTAGAAACAATTCTAATTACTTTGTTTGCTGCCGGTTGCAGGTGGTGTTCGCTTCAAGCAAAACAGAGCGGACTGACCCCGCATTTGTCACCCTCGATAAGAATATACACAGTATCCTTCGTTGAGAGATGCATGGTTGCCATTCGTCTCCATGGTGTACAGAATTTCCCCTCAATCTCAAATAACTTTAACATAACATTAGCTGAATGGTACAATGATTCCAATGTGGAAAAGTGGAAGTTTGTGACCTTGTCACTTTATGGTCCATTTCAAGGTATGTATGCATGCATTCATGGGTACAGACAATTAGTTTCAGACATACATGTAGGACCAATGATATTGATTTTATTGACTCTTGCTAAGTATTTAATAGTTAAGAGACACATTGTCAGTATACGGTTTGATCGAATAATTGATAAGTCAGCTTCGATTAGCATAGCATACTGAAATGATATCAAATTTTAATCTTCCTTTCCAGTTCTGACAACACTATGCATGATGCACGAAGTAGCAGGGCACACATTTAAATGATTTCCTTGCATAATCCTCCTGCAGACGTATCATACCACTCCTACATCACTAACTCCACCAGTGAGCCATCATGTGCTCAATACCTCTTCCTGTGTGGCCCCAGTGATACCACTCCCAGTGACTGCCCAAATGAGGTGTGCGGCACAATGCATGTACTTTTAAAATGCATGTACATGTGTATTTAACCTTTCCATATTCTGTGTCCATTGGTAATTTTACTCTCTTTTACAATAGGTACCCCCTCCCCCCATTGCTTGTGACACCTGCATTCATATTACATGTGTACCCCATCTTGCACAATTGACCATTGTACCAGTGTACTCTGGGTAAAGAAATAAGCAGTATGGGCAAACTAATGATACTCTCTCATACAGATGGAAGCCAATTGCAAATCTGTAAAAATAACTGAAAGCTCTGACTACACGACTATCATAAGAATCCTTCAGCTCAACAGAAGGTTTGTTCTGGTTTCCTGCACAATTCTTTCATTTCAGTAATATTTTTGAATTATCATTTTCATTTTCTTTCCAGTGCTAGCCCCTTCCATGTGCATTTTTCTTCACTTCATCAAAAGAGGATTGGGTTCCTGGTGACCATACGAGGAGAACTAGTCAGTGAAGTTGGACAGGCTATTTTAGCTGCATTCATCCTGATATTTGTCTACCTTTTAATTGGATTTGAAGTACGTTGACGATTGGTAGTACACATAAATACATGTGTACATCACTATTGTACCTCAGCCCATCAAAAGCCTCTTCATGTCTTAGGTTATCGACCGAACATTGGCAGCAATGATTGGAAGCAGTTGCGTTTTAGCTGTTCTCTCTCTATTGAATAAGGTTTGATAGCAGCATTGAACAATCACGAGTTATATGTATAAATCATGTGCACATGTGGTCACTGGAGTAAACTGTATGCTGTAGGTCACACAATCATGTTAATTTAAGCACCATTTCTTGCTTCAAAGAGGCCATCTTCGGACGTTGTTGTGAGCTGGATTAATTTGGAGACAGTCAGCTTGCTTCTGGGAATGGTATGTGAGACGTTATCACCAGATGGTCTTACATGGTTCCCTTTCAGATGATCCTGGTGGGAATATTATCAAAAACAGGCTTCTTTGATTTTGCTGCTGTGAAGGTGTGTTTTTCTGAATGGCCCTATTTGAATAGATATTGTGAGCTAGCATGATTTTCATATAAGGGTTCCATTCAATGGCTAAAAGTACCTGTGTTGACATTCAATCAGAACATAGCATTCAGGTTGTGCTTTTGAAGTATCTTCTAACACAGGTTGATACTTTTTTTCTGTGGTAGGGTTTTTCCCCCCTTATACATAAGAGGAAAGGAATATGACACCATGATGCAGAAATATTGTATTTAAAACTGTACTAATCTTGCCATTTATAATGAAAATTAGTTTAAGATTCACCATGATGCAGAAATATTGTATTTAAAACTGTACTAATCTTGCCATTTATAATGAAAATTAGTTTAAGATTCATCATTCTTCCATCGCTATGTATTTCCCTTCACTTCCTCAGGCCTACAAGGCAGCCAGGGGACGGGCATGGCCACTTATTCTACTCCTGTGTGGCTTTTCAGCCTTTTTGTCAGCATTTCTGGTCAGTACTGTAAATAATGGCTCTAATTGGAAACAATACCACCTAAGTAACAACACCAAAATAATGGTGGTCTATCACTGTCTATGGCAATATATATGCATTGTGGTTTGACTGTGCATGGGAAGATGGCCTGGGTGCTAACAGTCACTATTGTATTGCTATATTCTGAATGGCATCTTCTTACCACAGGACAATGTGACAACCATCCTGCTAATAGTACCTGTATCTATAAGGTCAGCTAATATAATTTAGAATCATGCCATTTTATTTTACAGGGTACATGTTTGATTTTGTTGGAATCAATAGTGGCAACATGGTGTTGTGAAGCGTCCATGGGTAAAACTGTTTCCTCTTTCTTGTGCCTAGGCTGTGTGAGGTCCTTAACCTGGACCCTAGGCCTGTACTAGTGGCTGAAGTGATATTCTCTAACATTGGAGGGACAGCCACAGGTACATTATATGCTATTGTGATTGCATAATTTTTCCAATGGAAACAAAAATTACATTTCATGCCAAAATACCGGTACATGAACAAATTCAAAAGCAATATAATTTCCTTCATGCAAACTATGGCAATTCCCAGAACTGTAATTAATACTTTCTGTGTGTGTGTGTGTGTGTGTGTGTGTGTGTGTGTGTGTATTCTACAGCTGTTGGAGATCCTCCCAATGTGATAATTGTTGCCCACAAGAGTATTATTGAAGCTGTAAGTGCACAGACAGCAGGTTAAGTAACCCGTATTTTAATCAGCATGCCATTGGTTTGTATTGTGTGTGTGTGTGTGTGTGTGTGTGTGTGTGTGTGTGTGTGTGTGTGTGTGTGTGTGTGTGTGTGTGTGTGTGTGTGTGTGTGTGTGTGTGTGTGTGTGTGTGTGTGCTGCATGGAAGGTATCCTTTTGAACTACTAGGAGTGCACACAAATTATAGGCCATATTACAATGCCTACGCAAGATTTCAACCTTTAATAATCAATAATGTACTGTAGACTGGATGCTTTCCTTGGGCAAGCTGAATTACATGTATGCCAGGACATTTTTAAGTATTATTGGGCATGTAGAGTTTTCTGTATTGGCATTATATAACCTCTTTTATTGTACTAAAATAGGGCATCAGTTTCTCTGAGATAACGTTACACTTGTTTCTGGGAACTATATTTGTAATGGTCACAGCATTTATAACTCTAAGGTGAGGTTTAAAAAAAAAATACTTGTGTTCATTGAGGGAATCTTTATGCTCTCTCTCTCTCTCACTTAGTGTGATGTACACACACTGTTTCCAGTATGTTATTCTTAAGAATAAGGATCTTCCACATATTGCTGGTGAGCATAGGAAGTAAATGAATTACAATGATTTAAAGTCGTTTTTCTTTTAAAGTCTTTAAAGGATTTTATAGCAAAATGAATGCTATTTAGCTTTTTTGCAATGTTCAAAATTGTGAATTTTGTTTCTCAATCAACACACTTATACCCTGTGTGAATAAACAATATCATTGCATGAAATGCAAAAGAATTTACCCACAAATTCATTTAATGGATCAAAAATTAATTATTGCAGATTCTAACAACAATCATAGTAATATTGTAAAGCATATATTTTTATCATGGAGATGTGCTTTTATTATACAGAACCTACTGTGTATTACATAATGATATTATCCTTGCTATTATAATTATCAAATGATTTATCATAAAACACAGAATTGAAACGTGAAATCAGTATTTGGGAGCGCACAGCCAAGCAGCTCCCTGCAGCATCTCCTGAAGAGAGAGCTGTTCAAGAGGCGCTGAATGCAAAAGCCATAGCAGTCAAACTGCTCCTTCGTCAAGAGGAGCACAGAAGGTTAGCACCCAGATCATAGTGGATGGTATGTTGCTGTGCAAGCGAATACAGTTAAATAACACATTGATCCAGAATCACATATATTAACCTTCATTCACATGATTAGAAAATAATGCAGCAATCCTGCACTCACAAAGAGCCCTTTGTTGCAAGGATGCCTTTTAGTAGGCATACGATCATGATGTCATTATTCATTGCCCTCTTCCTTTGATCAAAGTTCAATGCTGACTACGGAGTCATGGCAGAAGAATCTGTCTGAACTGGAACAAAATTATTGCATAACTGACAAGATCCTACTTGTCAAGTCCATTGCTGTGCTGGTGACTGTGGTCATCCTGTTTTTCCTGTCAAGTATCATCCCAGATTTTGAACTTGGCCTAGGTCTCATCAGTTGCAATGGTCCAAGTATTACTGCTCATGTGATGAATGTTCATTTCAGGTTGGATTGCCATATTTGGATCAGTGGTGATGATGATTCTGTCGGGCATCAAGGATCTGGAGGAGGTGATGCACAAGATTCAATGGTCCACACTCCTCTTTTTTGCAGGGTTGTTTGTCCTCATGGAAGTGAGTTTAGACCAGCACACTAGAAATGTGTCTGCTTTTATGCAATGATGGAAACAGTGTCTTCTCACAGCAGTAGATGTTTATTCATTTAGGCAGACCTTGGTATTCATGCTATGTTTCAATTTCATATTTGTAAAATCATACTCAGCTTAAAATGCTGGATTATCCATCTTACTTCTCCCTCCTCTCTTTTTCAGGGATTGAATCAAATGGGCTTAATCAATTTTGTTGGGATGAAAATGGTTGACAGTATTAAGGTCACCATTTGGCAGTTCAAATTTTTTTAGTCTTACTTTTTTTTCCACCTTAAAGCTGGTTCCAAAGGAATACCAAATGCTGGTTGCTATAGTGGTCATTGTATGGGGTTCTGCATTTGTGTCTGCCTTCATTGATAACATTCCATTCGTCACAACTATGGTGAGTATGGAAATAGAAGCATTGGATTGAAGTTGTGTTCTCCACAAAAGATTCCTGTGATAGTTGAATTGGCAGAGTCTCCAGAGGTTTGCTTATCTCTTAGGCCTCTGGTATGGGCCCTGGCTCTTGGAGGATGTCTTGGAGGTGCAGTAACAACAATGTTTTTGCAACATGTGCACAGTTACTCAAGTACTTGACACATGAATTTGCTACCTTTGTTTTCTGGCTTTGATAACTTAAAATAAGTATCATTCCCATCATTTCTGTACTCAGAAAAAAAAAAGGAAGCAAATTCATGTGTACTAGTGGTATTCCATCACATGTTATTCCTGATTTGTGCACAGGTTAACCAACATTTATATAGTACCAGTTTCCTAAATTAGCTCCATTTTAACTATAACTTGTATTTATGATCCTACTAGTACAGTACATGAAGAAAATTAATCCCATTATGTGTAAATAACACAATGAAACAAATGATCAATTCAATGCCTTTTAGGGTGGAGTTCAGCTGTGCATTGTGTGCAAGCCTTTTTAAATAAACGACCAGGAAGCAAACCCCTTTTAAGTTCTTTTGTAAAGGCTATAGTTGTGTGCTGCCTCAGTTTTGGGGCACATTTCACCAAATAAATTATATACATTATACAATAATCATATTTATATTATATTATAATATTATAATCAATCATACAAAGTGTTGTATTGTGCCAACTACTGTTCTTTATTTTAAAAAATTGGGAAGGGAGAGGAGCAGAAATATAGTAAAAGTTAATTCCAGGGAGAAAGAATTAATCCTCCCTGTTCAAGGTTTGAAATTTACTGCTCGACTGACATGGATGTTACTTATTTCTGCAGGCAATGCAACACTTATTGGTGCCTCAGCAAATGTTGTATGTGCTGGCATTGCTGAACAGAAGGGATACAAGTTATCATTCAAGTACTTCATGAAGTACGTTCTGTATGGGTCTGATATTGCCTGCTGTTTGAATAATAAACCACAATAGGATTGGTTTTCCAATGATGGTTTCAACTGTATTCACTGCCATGATATACCTTCTCATTGCACATGCTGGTGCTAAGTGGAATGCTCCTGACTACAGTAAATGTGTCTGATGCCAGAGTCAGTACTGTTTAGTGTGTTATTAATTATTTTCTCTGTTCTTTTTATGTGCATAAAATTTTGAATAAATAAGTGTTTTGCGGAGTGCACTGCAGTAGACAATCCTGACTCCACATGGCAGCAGGCACAACTTAGTCTAAGTCGTGGTGGTCTAGGCTTGCGTCATGTCTCCTACCACTCTCCTGCAGCATATTTAGCCTCAGCTGTCAATTCAGGCTTATCTTATGAGGTTTGTAGGTACTTGCACCACGCTGTAGACCTTTATAATAAGCTTGTTGATCCACTAGACTCACTTACTCCTGATTCTATTGACAGCAGCTGTTCCACATTCACTCAGAAGTTCCTGTCAAAGAAAATTGAGGATTTGTCAGTTCAAGACACTTTTGATAACTCCACTCCAATCGACAGAGCTCATCTATTATCCATTTCATCACCCCATGCCTCAGCTTGGCTATCAGTTACTCCATCCCCTTTCATGAGCCTTCACTTGGAGCCTTCTGAATTTCAGGTGGCGATAAAATGGTGGCTCGGTATCCCAGTTGCTCAAGGTCAAAGTTGCAGCAATCTAAATCTAAAGCTGCCTTGGATGCGTATGGCCATCATGCTCTGTGTTGCAAGTTGGGAGGTGATGTTGTCTCTCGTCACAACAGGTTGAGAGACATCTTCAATGATTTTTGTCACTCTGCGTGTCTTGCTCCACAACTAGAGATGGGTGGGTGGTCTAGGGATCGTACTCGTCCAGTTGATGTTCTTGTTCCAAACTGGGTCCTGCATGGGTAAGCCAGCAGCTTTTGAACTGTCTGTCACATCAACGCTAAATGCACAATTTTTTTTTTTTGGTTTACCAAGGGCCCAATTGGGTAGCAAAATGTCTGTGGGGCGTGAGTGGTCATGGTCTGAAGTAAGGTTGCTGCCCATCTCCACCTTCACACCCAAGTGGGCTCTACGGCAAGTCTCCACCAACACATTGCGCAGATGGTTGTGACAGATGACCACGTTTCCTTTTTTGCATGTTGTAGCATGGTGACCAAGATAATCTAATGCACTGTGAGGGCATAGGGCATTAGAGGTGTCCAAACCAAGCCACCACTTGACAGCTACCTGGAATACTGAAGGCTCAAGATGAAGGCCGAGACCTTCAGAAGGGACTACAGACAGCCATGAAGCAGCATGTGGGGATGAGATAGACAACAGACGAGCCTTATCAGCAGCAGAAGAAGCAACAGGATGCTATTGAACTGATGGGTATCAATCTTGCTCAAAAGTTGCTTTTGATGGACTGGAGATGAAACTAAACCATCAGTCTGAATCGCATCAGAAGGAGATACGGATGCATTAAATGTCTGTACTGCATGAGAGACATGGTGGTCTGATATGGAGCCATAGCCAGAGGAGCATAGAGATGCAATGAATGCTGCAGGTGAGTGGCAGAACACACTGTGCCAAGAAGAAGTTTTACGGCTATGCATAACACATGTTTATGTTCTGCTTACATGTGTTGAACGCCATGTGTAACCGTGGTGTATACAGCGTACGATAACGAGTGTAAGGAGACTGACTTACACTCAAGAGTAAGATGAGTGTATAACATATATGTAAAACGCCGTAAATGGAGAGGATAACACGTGTATAACAATAGGATAACGAGAGTATAACATTAACGCGAGCGTATACTATCGATGAAGTTATCTGCATAACTCCGTATATTTATGTGACGTATCATGATGTAGCATGACGTATAATGATGTAGCATGACGATTCATGTTCCTAGCTCTTATTATTATTATTATTAAAATGATAAAAATATTAAAATATTCTTGGATTGCATATCACATACATAGCGCGTATGCATACACTAAATGATTAAAGTTTCTATGTAGCTGCGTTCACCATCCATGCTGGCAAACCATCTGGGGGATCTAGCTGCCGAGGAGGTCCATCCACCCTTTCTTTTCTCGCCACCTTCCACATGTCTGTCCCCCGTCTGTCCAACTCATCCAGCCATTCGTTCATCCGCCTTGATCTCCAGCTTGGCCTCCTTCTTGATATTCTGCCATCGTCAGTAGCCTCCTCCTCTGACCAGTGTTGCCGCGGCCAGCCTTGGCCGTCCGGCAGCCGCGAAAATGTGCCAAAATTTGTGCTGATCGCCATCGGCCGCGGGCCGTCAATGTGTCTGGCCGTCTGAGCCGTCAAAGTAGGGTGACCGTCAGAATTTTACGGCTGACCGTAAAAATATTATCCGGTCACTGACGGTCAATTAGCTAATGCAATATGGCTGACGATATCGAATTTATCATGATTGATAGCTTCCCAGAAAGCACAGACAGGCTCATGCCAGGTTCAAGGAAGAGATTTAGAATATTGCTGGTATGGTACTGATGATGCACCTGCAGATGCCCAATTATATTATAGTATCTATGGTCCAATTGAACGGAGATGACATGCACAACAATTGCATTGGATGCCGCTTTTTAAAACTGAAATGATTTTGATAAACGCGACGCAGAGCGTTTGGCTGCTGATCCTATTGTGATGCAGATAACCATGCAGCAAAGAGATGGTAGACGATGAGTTTCGTCGAGACCTACTAAAAAGCAAAATCCACTAATTGGCGTGTAAATAATGTCATGGACTGGTGGAGCATTATTTAGCAAAGATGGCACTAAAATATTTGGCTGTTCCAGCGTCAAGTACACCTTCTGAACGTTTGAAGCTAATCCTTGACAGAAAGATCGAGGTACATGGAGAATTGAGGCAGACAGGCTTGAAAGGATTTTGCTTTACGCTGCATCAAGAACTTCAGTGCCAGCCGTAATTTCCATCCTCACCTTCTTAATTCTCTTCAGGCGCGCTGTTTCCATTATGTCCATATATATTTGTATTTATCCGCTGAATCATCTATACACATGCAAACCGATGACCAGCAGTGCATGCCGAGTTATATACGCTGCCAATACAGTAAAATAGTACACGTATGCAAGTTTTGACCGACTAAAACCGTCTGCCGTGACCGTTAAGTATGAACTGGCGGTTTTTGACGGTCCAAAACTGACCGTGACCGTGCCGGATAGGTTTCAAACGGCCTGCCCGTGATCGTGACCGTATGGACTGGTCACGGCTATCTCTAGCCGTGACCGTGACCGCCAGAGGTCTATTCCGGTCAACTGGCCGTCCGTGACTTCCTCCAACCGGTCAACCGCGGCAACACTGCCTCTGACATCATCGCAGTAGTTATGGATATCCATGTATTTTTTTTCTTCACTCGTGAGGACCTTGCTGCGGCGTTCCCAAAGCTGATTCATGAAACTTGCAGCGGTCATAACATTATGCACACATATTACATATGTCATCATTTACCCTTTGTTGTCTTGCCCGCACGCTTACAAGCCGCACATGGTCCTCACTACCCGCTTAAGTGATTTCCTGTAAGTACTGAGTGCAGCTGCATGCACACCATACATTTAAAAGCACTCCTATGTGGATGTGAATGAGTAAAGCAGACTCACACTTGACTTGCTCGTAGGGAAATTCACGCAACTCTTCGTGAAGTTTCTTACAATCGCTTACGTTGTGCGGACTATCAATGCTGTGTATATATAACAACATTTGTACATTTAAAACATGCATGCACATACATGCATGTTGCCTAATTATTCGCATCATGCAGCAACGGACTTAAAACCACATTTAACTCAACGCTTACTTTTCTGAAGTTCTCAACTGTGCGTCTTCGTTGAAAGACTTCATAATTTTATGAATTCTGTTCTATCGAATTGAAACCGCGTATTATAGAGGCTAAGAGCGGTCGACTCTACAGACATGAGAGGTAATATATAACACACCTGCAGGCACAAAGGAGTTCTTCTTTTCCGTTTAACAGCGTCTTCCGGATCCTTTGGTGCCACTGTTTCTTTGTCAGCCTCTAGAACTAGCACTTTAGCTTCAAGGGAACTCAGTTTTTGGCTGATTCCCTCAATCTTTTTGTTCATTTTTGCCATTTCATTGGCGATAAGTGACTTCACGTCACGCCACATTGCAGCTGGATCAACGGGTGCAGCTAGTCTCGTACCCAGACCCAAACGTACGTAAGCATTATCGCTTACAGTATAATACAGCGTACATAGGGTCTGGCCAACAAGTCGAAGAAAGCTGTTCTTGGGAATGTGTTCGATAATTAGGGTTGTCATAGCAACGGCTACGTCATCACGATAAAACGTGAGGTTTGTTAAGCAGATCTGTCTTGCTTAAGCTACGGAGAGAAAAGGCTACCACCGCAATGATACTCTCAGAGTGGTGAACGCGATGGGCTGGAAAGCGATTAACGACAGATTTTAGACGTACTTCGTAATGACTCCTTCGATATTGAAATGGCTTTCCCTTCGTTTTAGACACGTGTCCATATATCACAACCTTAGCCGCGCACGCACGATCAAGCACCAGGCTCCTCTCTATAGTGTGGAATGCTATTGGAATCTAATTACCGTGACGTCACGCGGGCTCTCGATTCTGATTGGAGCGCCAACATTCCGGCGCACCAGAACAACTTCGATCGACTTGTTGGCCAGACCCTCTGTACGTGATGTTATACTGTAAGCGATAATCATCGTTACGTACATTTGGGTCTGGGTACGAGACTAGGGTGCAGCCGGGGGTCGTACAGAACGAGAGCTGAGGGGTGAAGTGAGTTCACTGTTGCAAGGTGGGGCTAATGCAAGCGAGTTGCAGAGAAACACAAGGTCATATATATTACTAATATTAGTAATGTCGGCATACGGGGACGTCGTCTTCCGGATCCATAAAAGGTTTCCGTATTTTGCAGCCCAAACTCAGGAGAAACTTGAGAGTCGCCAAAAGTATACATATCGGAATACAGAGACCTTCTAGATGAGCAAGCATATTCTTCCATTTCTTCAGACTTCTATTGAACAGCTGATAGTCAATGAACATTCTCTGCACCTGTCATGTCTTCACGTCATAATTTTTTGAATTTAATGCAACTGCTCGTTTTAATTTAAAACTGCGATGGAAGAAACGAGAACAAGCGATATAGATGCTGGAAGTGTCAACAAGACTTGTCCCGTTCTGTGTATTATCGGCATTTACGAACAAACGGATGTTCATCTTGGCGTATCCCGAAGAAAAAATCCAAACCAGAAATCGAGAGTGATACTGTACTTGTGTCACAAAGTCAGAAGCAAAGCAATGACATCAGGGCTTCGGTTGATATGGAAGAATGCATCGATATCGAGAAAATGAATTGCAGTAGTGAGTTTTGTAACGATGAGCCATCTACCGACTCCCTTCTCGATAGCGGAAACGTTACTAGTACTGTTGTTGATCATGAAAACGAAGGCGATGCTCAGGAAACAGAAGTGGTTCTTGATTCGGATCAGGAAACTGAAGTTTCAGATCACGAGCATAGCAATACCTTCTTATTTGATTCTTTAGACTCTAGCAGTCCTGAAGGTGTTGAGTCTAATGGTTGGTATGTTCCTGTTAATGCCATATGTCTGTTTCTTAATTACTATCGGCTTAAGTTTCATGTACCAGACAGAGGAATGCAGCTACTTCTTTCTTTCTTAAAAGTCATTATTGCAGTAATCTCATTCATGCTTCCATCCAACATAGAAATCAAGCAGTTAATGGATAGTTTTCCTACATCACTGAATGCAATGAGAACAAGATTGAATATTGAAGAACAACAGCTAGTGCAGTACGTTATGTGCCCCAAGTGCGATCATTTGTGTGGTGATGCAAAGGCCTTGATACTTTGTAATCAGGAAAAGTGTACTCATATACCATTTCCTAATCATCCTCATCAGAGCCGTAGAGCTTCTTGTAACTCATTTATATTCAAAACTCTCAAGTTTTCTAAACGATCTAAGACCTTGCCACAAAAAGCATACATCTATAATAG
Source organism: Spongilla lacustris (assembly GCA_949361645.1). Lineage (NCBI taxonomy): Eukaryota > Metazoa > Porifera > Demospongiae > Spongillida > Spongillidae > Spongilla > Spongilla lacustris. Next base: position 5,174,165 of record OX442429.1, on the reverse strand, counting down.
CATACTAAAAACACTTACAGATTTAATGCAGAGAAAGAACGTTTTTTCTAAATTAGATGGGTGGAGGTCTAGAAACTGCACTGAAAAGTATGTTGATGTATATGATGGTGCTATATGGAAAGAGTTTATCATTGTTAATGGAAGACCTTTTTTGGATGTACCGTACAATTTAGGGTTAATTCTTAATGTTGATTGGTTTAGACCATATGAACACACACAGTATAGCATAGGTGTTATATACCTTGTCATTCTAAACTTACCTAGAGCAGAGCGTTATAAATTAGAAAATGTTATAATTGTTAGGTGCATTCCTGGTCCAAAAGAGCCTGTAAATATGAATTCTTATTTAGAACCCCTTGTGGATGACCTCCTAGTCCTTTGGGAAGGAATATCAATAGCTCCTACCTCATGTGCCTTCCCTATAGTTGTTCGTGGAGCTTTGCTTGCAGTATCTTGTGATGTACCTGCAACTAGGAAAGTGTGTGGATTTTGTGGACATTCCGCTACTTTAGGATGTTCAAAATGCTTAAAAAGATTTCCCTGTCTTTCATTTGGTGAAAAACTGGACTATTCCGGATATGATAGGGAAGTTTGGGCTCCACGAACAATGGAACAACATATGCATGCAGTAAAGGGCATTCTAAATGCAAAGACTCCCACCCAATTAGAGCAAATCACAAAAGCCAATGGAGTGAGGTACAGTGAGCTCTTGCGTCTTCCATACTTTAACATCATAAGACAGCATGTAATCGATGCCATGCATAACATGTACTTAGGAACTTCAAAACATGTTGCAATGGTATGGAAGGATTTAGGGATTCTAGGAAGTTCTGAGTTTGAAATTATACAAACCAAGATTGATAACATGCTAGTTCCAATGGGAATTGGAAGAATCCCATACAAGATATCTTCAAAATTTAGTGAACTCACAGCAGACCAGTGGCGTAATTGGACTAATATATACTCGTTGTACGCACTTAAAGGAATTGTGCCTGAAAGAGATTACAAATGTTGGGCAATTTTTGTTGAGGCATCAATAATTTTGTCTCAGTCCTCTCTGTCATATGATGATCTTTTGTTAGCAGATACGAAACTTATTGATTTTTGCAAAATGTTTGAAGCTTTGTATGGAAAGACAGCATGTACACCAAATATGCATCTCCATGCACATCTCATGGAATGCATACTAGACTATGGGCCAATTTCTTCTTTTTGGGTGTTTCCATTTGAGCGATACAATGGAGTGATGGGATCCTTTGTTAACAATTGGATGAGTCCTGAGATGCAAATGATGAGGAAGTTTATATCATACCAGAATATACTTTCGTTAGCAAATACCTCACCACTTAATTGTCCCTTTCATGATTTTGTTCAATCATGCATGACTTCAGAATGCCATGTTGGATCCCTGCAATCAACAATGGGAGATGTTTACCTGCAACAAATGTATGCTAAAAATATTCAAGGTATTGAAATTAACTCTGAGTATTCACCCAATGTTCATACCATTCGTTCTAAGTGTTATGAAAGATACTTAAATGACACGGAACTTACTGCTTCGTCTTGTGTGTATCACATTCTGTATCCCAACATGAATCGATCAGAGTCAGTTTCTCGCAGGCATTTGGTTTTCAGTGATATTGATGTTAATGGAGAACACTTTTTGTCAGCAAAATCAAAGTCTCAATGTTCTGCAGTTGTTATGGCATCCTGGTATGATTCAAATGGGCAAGTTAGCATTCAAAGTGGCACATCAAATAGATTTGGAATAGTACAGTATTTCATGAAACATACACATCGCATTGATGTTGAGGATGAACTCAACACATTTACTATAACTGATCATTTGTTTGCTAAAGTTGCCTGGTATGGAAAGCATCCTAGAGAAGATCATTTTCCTCATCCTGTTAAAGTTGTGACAACTTTGTTTGAAACAGAGGGTCCAGCATCATTTCTACCTGTAAGTCGAATGGCAAGTAGATGTGCTATTTCAAACAAGCAGCTCATTCAGTTTGATTATGGAGAAGATTGTGTTTGTGTTGTGTGCCCATTAATAAAGTATACTGTTTAGAAACTGAGTTGAGGATCATGCACTAAACTAAATTAATAAATTGATATGATTTGTTTTTAAAATGATATAACACTGATACATAATTGTATATATATGTTGAGGTTGCATGCAGAAATGTGTCATGCATGATATGAACAGGCAATGAGATTCTACTTTTTATAAAGTAAAGGGTTATTCTATATATACATTTCACAAACAAAACATTCACTACCTTCAGAACTATCGAAAGATATGAAACCATTCATGCATGTCTTCTTGTTCAACAATGCACCGACCAAAAATGCCATGTACATTCAGCCTTAGTACAACGAATGTTCATTACAGTCGACCTCCGAAAACTTAATTGAGCCATAACTCATCGATCTCATTAGAGATCTAGTGCCATTGTTACCTACTAATAAATGTAGCATATAATTGTATCTGTTCATTCGCTTTCCCAATCATGAAAAGTTTTGTTATAACTGCATGAATTAAGTGAGTAACATAGCGTACACAGTCAAGTGTATAACAAACGCAACTGGGTGAAATACATAAGTTATACTACACATGTAAGTGTCACGTGTACATGCGTGCGTAAAACACGGGTAAAACTTATGAATACATTAGTTTTACCACACGCGTAAATACAGCGTGTACATACATACGTAAAACACGGTAAAACTGACGAATACATCAGTTTTACTACACTTGTATGTACAGTGTGTACATACATGCGTAACACACGGGTAAAACTGACGGATACACCAGTTTTACTAAACGTGTATGTACAGAGTATACGATCATGCGTTTAACACATGTACAACGGGAGATTACACCTCATGTATAACTTTCATCTGGCACTGTGGTACAGAGACCTCATGCCCAAACCTCCTTTGCTTAGGCTTAGCTGGGCTTGCTGTCAGGCAACATCAGTTGTATCAACTGCAGTGCATGATGAAAAACATCTATGAACATCTTCATCAAAAAGCTCAAGAGAAGCCATAACAAGCGGAGGAGGAGTGGCACGGGCTAGATGTGGAAACCGACAGAACCCGCCACACATATGCAATAGTGTTAAAGCAACCTGAGGGTCCACTCCACCAACTTCCTCAAGTCTTTCGAATTCCCAAGATCTCAATGCTGGGATTGACATTAGTATTTTCAATTCAAGAATCTTGATATTACGTTTCCAATTAAGTTACGTTTGTCTTACTGTATTTGACTATCCAGAAAAGTTCAAAGTGTGTTAGTGTGCCAGTCAGTACATTGTATATGTTAGGTTGTGTTGTTAGCCATATATGTTAGTGTACTTATGCTATTTATGATGTACATGTGTATACTATTTAATATAACAGAATACGTAATACACTTACAAAAGTAAAAATAAATATAAATACAGGATGCTAGTGAGGGCCGGGACTGGGCACAAGGCAAGCCGGCTGCCTTTGACATCACGGTCACATCTCCTCTTACCCCTGCTATTTTGGCTGAGGCAAGTAGGAGGGTGGGTGCTGCTGCTGAAGCTGCAGAAAACAGAAAGCACACAGCCAATGACCCTAAATGTGCTGAACTAGGCTGGAGGTGTGTGCCCCTAGCAGTAGAAACGTACTGCAATTGGGGTGAGGAAGCAAGAGAAACCTTTGCTCTACTGGCCACACGCTTGGCCTTTGGCTCTTCCTCATTTCGTAAAGCCAGGGTGATCAGTGACATGTTTGGAAGGCTAAATATCACCCTGGTTAGAGCCATAGCAAGGGCCATACTGGCTAGGAATGTGGTCCCTACTGACTTTAATTAAATATCATCTTGTTTTACTAATTAGTTATTATTTAGTGTGTTCCTCTCTGGGAGCTAAATACTTCTTTGTTCCCATAGCATGTGAGTCTCTTGGTGTGTTTGGTGCTGAAACATTGTCCTTTCTTAAGGACCTTGGCCATCGTCTGCACAAAACCACTGGAGACTCACAATCCTACCAATTCTTACTCCAGCGCCTTTCTGTGGCAATCCAGAGAGGAAATTCCACCTCCGTCTTGGGAACATTAAGTTCCTTTGATGGTTTAGATGACTTCTAGTTCTGTGTGTGAGTGATCGAGTGTGTTAGTGTGCCAGTACATTGTATATGTTAGGTTGTGTTGTTGTTAGCCATATATGTTTGTGTTATTGTTATGTAATTATTATTATTTTATTATTATTTGTATTATTATGAAGATGTACAGGATAATCATAAAATAAAATACAAAGGAATAAATACCATACTTAGGCACATGCACACACATAATAACACATACATATTCTATTCATAAGCTGATGTGGGTAGTCCAGCCCCATCATCCATGTGCACTGCACTTCTCCATTTCACTCCACTTCCTCGTATATTATGTCAGTATTATGATTATTATATTATTATTTATTATTATTATTAATATAAACTAACATACATGATAAACTAACATATATGGCTAACAACAACACAACCTAACATATACAATGTACTGGCACACTAACACACTCGATCACTCACACACAGAACTAAAAGTCATCTAAACCATCAAAGGAACTTAATGTTCCCAAGACGGTACAGAATACATAATACATTTTAAAAAGAGATGCTCATGTTCAAGTACACTAATTTACAATGGCTGCCTGGCAATCATTGCTCTGGCATGCTGCCTCTGCAATGTGATGGCCAATCGTTGGTATAATTGGTTGATGACACATGATTTTGCCTGGCCAGTGCGCCCTGAAATTCTGTCCGCAAGAGTGGTGAAATCTGGTCTGCTCTCCAACCCCCATCCACCAAATGTTTCTACTGCCAAGGGTATGAACAGAATGTTCTGATTGTGATAGGCCTCCAGATATTTTGTGTTCTTCTGCTCCTCCCTCTAATGAGCTGCACAAAGCTTTTCAGTCTATGTGTGGTTGTACAGTAATAGATGTGATAGTCCTATATTTAGCACATGCATTGTCCTACAATGTGTGCCGGGCTAATTTCGTTTTTCCTTATCATTCACCCCTTGTTTCCGTGCTTTTTACACCACCAACTTTCTCATAGAGAATGTTTTTATTTACTTGTAATGAATATACATCCGGCATGCACATATCATGCACGCATATACATTTGTGCAATTATGTATGCAATTCATGTATTGGGGGGATCCATTTGGTGCATGCTGTGCGATCCTCACGTGACTATGTTTAAAATGCACCGTGTTTTATGCAGGGTACTAATCTATCTTCTACTTGGTTGCAGTTACCTCCCCTCCGAACCGACTGGATCTCCGCTACAGCCCATCACTCTACCACCGAGTACCACGCAAAACTGCTCAAATACATCTCAGCTTATACAAACCATCTCTCAGAACGTATACAGCATTATCATTCAGCAAGTGGCTAATAATTTGTCGTGCGTTCTAAATGGCACGCCCATCGGTTGGGGACCGCTGTGTCCTGCGAGTTCGTGCAAAGCTATAGTAGCGGCGTTGCCAAACAATCCGTCCGGGTACTACTGGATTCTACCCAACTCTACTAATACTTCGGTCCAAGTGTATTGCGATCTGATAAGGTACTTAAACGGCTCCATGCAGAGGTTGGTTGAGAGTTGCCTATCTGAATATGTCCGACTCCATACAGTCTTGTCCGTCCAACTGGGCGACCTACACGGCAGGGACCTATCGTTTGTGCGGAAAGCCAGGAGACAACAACTGTTACGGAGTGAACTTCACAACCTACTCGGTACCTTACTACAAGATCAGTGGGTGGATCTACGGTTACCAGTATAGCACGTGCGACGGTTTCCAACGCTACGGATCATCCTGCAGCCCGTGCACCATCGACAGAGCGTACGTTGATGGGGTTCTCACGGTCAAAACCCTAGGCAACATTTGTGGACGTACGCTGCGGCTCAGCCATCGGGTAGCTACTGTCCATGTTACAGCGGATACTCGTTCGTAGCGGTGCCTTCCTATGTTGGAACGAATTGGTATTGTGGGGGCCAGTCGGGTACGGTGGCCCGGTACCTCGCGCGCAGAGCATTGTGTCCAGCGCAATCGTACGAAATTGCGTAGCGCGCAGTGCAATTGTACGAAATTGCGTAGCGCAATTGTACGAAATTGCGTAGAGTCCGAGTGCACAGCGCACTAACTTTGGGATATAAGTTTCAATTACGTCATCCGTCTAGTGACAAAATAAAATTATGGCTGTTTCCTTCCTGCATCGTGAGGACCCAAAGGTCGAAAGTAAGTGAAGTAACTGGTAGTGGTAGTGAAAGCAGAAACATGCATGTGCTTTTAATACGTTCCATGCAGGGCTCATTGTGAGATACTGGAGGCAGCAGAAGAGTGACCAGGTCATGCTAGCGTATTTGCGCTTCGTGCATCTGGTACCTATAGGGAAAATAGCGTCTTTTGGGTTACGAAGCTGAAACCCCTTTTCAGTTGTTGTGTGATGCTATAAAGGTTCGTTAATTGTGTCGTGAATGCATGTTTAAAGATCGATGCGATTTTACGGGAGGTACGGTGCTGAAAACATCAAACTCCTACAGACCAAATACGGGCATCGATCTTTAAACTTGCAATCCCGACACAACTAACGAACCTTAGCTTTATAGCATCACACAACAACTGAAGAGGGGTTTCAGCAATTCGACGCCTTCGTAACCCAAGAGACGCTATTTTCCCTACAGGTACCAGGTGCACGAAGCGCAAATAGGCTAGGATGACCTGGTCACTCTTCTGCTGCCTCCAGTATCTCACAATGAGTCCTGCATGGAACGTATCAAACGCATATGCTGCTTTCGACCTTTGGGTCGTCACGATGCAGAAAAGAAACAGCCATAGTTTATTTTGTCACTAGACGGATGACGTAATTGAAACTTATATCCCAAAGTTAGTGCGCTGTGCACTCGAACTCTGAGCAAAAGTGCACTCGGACTCTACGCAATTTCGTACAATTGCGCTACGCAATTTCGTACAATTGCACTGCGCGCTACGCAATTTCGTACGATTGCGCTGGACACAAATGTCAATGCTCTGCGCGCGAGGTACCGGGCCACCGTAGTCGGGGGGTAGCACCAGTAACTATTACACCCTATCCATTATGGCAAAATGGCACGTGCCCAGGAAAACTGTCCTCTTGCTGTTCCAATTCAAACCTATACCGTGGTTCTACACAACCCTATCCACGAACATTACTGACAGCGTCGCCTCTGCGCGGACGAACCTCTTTCTAATGAAGATGTTCGGTTGCTGAACCTTGAACTTTATGTTTACTAACAATCCTATGGTGTTACTATGTATATAAGAGTTGTGCTCCTTCCCTGATCCACGTGCACACAGGTTATGTAGTAATCAGTGCCGGTGTCGTAGTGTACAATGTCCCCCCTAAAATTTGTCCCCCCGGACGTTTTGCACTAGTGTACACTGTCCCCCCGGACATTCTGCAATAGTGTACAATGTCCCCCCGGACAATCTACACTAGGGCAAAATGTCCCACTCCAGGGTAAAATGTCCCCCCTCATAACATTTTATGACAATGCTGGGAAACTTTAATGCAAACCTAATATGGACTGTATAAAAGGGTGGTATTCTCAAATACGGCTACCGTATCGCACAACGGCAGTACACGGGATCGCTTTGACGCCATTACTCGTAGCTCCTAAGCTGCATGCATGTCGTTCCGCCGCTTGAAATGCTCATTGAAACCAATACTGACACACATTTAGAATTTTAGTATTAAAATTCCTTAACGAATTCACAGCTCTTATCCTTTCCGTTGTCAAAGCTCTCATTGAAACCTTTTAATCATAGATTGACGGTGGTATTGTGACTTAAATCGACTGACTTAAGTCAGTTACTAGCAATTGTATTCACTTGGTCTGTCAAAACTCTGTGCATGCTTTCAACCACACATATACGCACCACACGAAATTCAGTCCCTTCACATCTGATGCAGCTTATTTGGAGGTGTGGGATCATGTATTATGCAATACAAGCAAGGTCCTGGGGGAAAAGCCAGCAAAACGGACATTTGGTAGGCTGTTTACAACAAAAGAGCTGTATGGGGTGGTCCAGGAAACTCGGGGAGCATTGCAGGCATATATGCACCATACAAGTACATGTGCACGTTGTGAATTTTAGTGAGAGTGTGCAGCATGCACTGAAGGCCAACTGTAGCTAGTAGTAAATTGTTACCACAACAGGTCCTGGCTTTGCCAGACAGTTTCCAACATCAGACCCAGCTACAGTTAGCCTTCAGTCCATGAAAAATGTTTAAATGGAAACATCTGATATGACTCAGTGGGCATACTCTGGAGCCTCTAATGCATTGGTGAAGAGGGGGTAGTGTTAGGAAGGGAAGTGTGGGTGGTATTAGAGAGGGAAGAGGGTGGTGTTAGGGAGGAAGAGGGGGTGGTGTTAGGGAGGGAAGAGGGGGTGGTGTTAGGGAGGGAAGAGGGGGTGGTGTTAGGGAGGGAAGAGGGGGTGGTGTTAGGGAGGGAAGAGGGGGTGGTGTTAGGGAGGGAAGAGGGGGTGGTGTTAGGGAGGGAAGAGGGGGTGGTGTTAGGGAGGGAAGAGGGGGTGGTGTTAGGGAGGGAAAAGGGGGTGGTGTTAGGGAGGGAAGAGGGGGTGGTGTTAGGGAGGGAAGAGGGGGTGGTGTTAGGGAGGGAAGAGGGGGTGGTGTATAGGAGGGAAGAGGGGGTGGTGTTAGGGAGGGAAGAGGGGGTGGTGTTAGGGAGGGAAGAGGGGGTGGTGTTAGGGAGGGAAGAGGGGGTGGTGTTAGGGAGGGAAGAGGGGGTGGTGTTAGGGAGAGAAGAGGGGGTGGTGTTAGGGAGGGAAGAGGGGGTGGTGTTAGGGAGGGAAGAGGGGGTGGTGTTAGGGAGGGAAGAGCGGGTGGTGTTAGGGAGGGAAGAGGGGGTGGTGTTAGGGAGGGAAGAGGGGGTGGTGTTAGGGAGGGAAGAGGGGGTGGTGTTAGGGAATACCTGCATGCTTGGATAAATGTGCCCCATGAACTATTCTGCATGACACAGGCAGAATAGAGATGCCTAAATCCACCTCTGATGGGCTAAAAAAATCATATGGGGAGTGGCTTACATGGACACCTTAAGCAATGTAATCAGTCTTGTGCTGATTGCTGAATGGAAAGAGCAAATGCCAGTAAGAAATGCACTGCAGATACATGTACTTATTGTAGTCCCAGCATGTTTAGTATCTTTGCTTGGCAACAATGTCATTAAAAAATGTATTCACTCACATATCCACACCTCCAAATAAGCGACATCAGACATGAAGAGATTGAATTGACGTTTTAATTTCGTGTGGTGCGCATGTGTAGTTGAAAGCATGCACAGAGAAAGGTAATGCAATACTTTGCCCATACATGTAGTGATGAAGGGGACAGTCCTGTAGTGATTGATAGGTTTAGTAGCATTCATAGATTTTGTAGCCATACTATCAGTGTACATAATCTGCCACATGAAAGGTAACTAAGTTTTGACAGACCAAGTGAATACAATTGCTAGTAACTACGATTTGTGACTTAAGTCAGTCGACTTAAGTCACAATACCACCATCAATCTATGATTAAGGATTGAGTGGTGAATTTTTGTTGATAGTACAACCAATCAGTCGGGTACCCAGACTAAAACCCATCCTATAAATAGCTTAAAAACCATGCATCCTGCGTCCAGGGTGGGAATAGATATGATCCTACCCCGGTTTTGTCGAACAAAAAGAAACAGGGTAGAACCACATCTATTCCCATCCTGGACGCACAATCCGGGCAGGATGGTTTTTACGCTATATAAGGACGGGGTTTTGTTAAAACCAGCCTGTTGGACGTTTATCACTGTTTCTTTTGTTATCCTATAGGTAGGACATTGCGCCCTAGTGTGTATGTGTGTGTGTGTGTGGGTGGGGGGGGGGGGGGGACATTTTACCCTAGGGGGGGACAGTTTGCCCTAGTGCAGAATGTCCGGGGGGACATTGTGCACTAGTGCAGAATGTCCGGGGGGACATTCTGCACGGGGGGACAATCCACCCTCCCACGAAATAGTTTATCCCCCAATAATTTTACCCTCCCGGATGTTCTACTCCGGAATAACCAATCCTCCTGTGATAGATTATTCCGGAATAGATCATCCTCCCTTGGAATAGACTATCCCCCCCCCCCCCCCCCCCCCCTCCCCTTTCATGTGATAGATTATTCCGGAATAGATCATCCCCCCTTGGAATAGACTGTCACCCCCATTCAAGTGTTTGGAATAGACTCTTTCACGCACGATGAATAGTAATTTGTCCTGTACTTCGTGCCTGCATAGAAGCACTGCACCTAGCTCTGAAATAGGGGTCATGCTATATAAACTAAATATGTTAATATCTTTTTGAAGTGACTGAAATAGAGATTGTTGTTACATTTCTAACGCACACGGTGCACTGAAGGAAAAACTGAAGAATACAATGATATAGTGCGGTTCCTTGAGAGCAAAAGTGATAAGCAAAGATCTTGCATGGCCTCGAGGTGTGGAAGAGTCCAAAGACAAAGAGGCTAAAATGGCATATCGTCAAAAATGTGAAAGCTTCGCTACCTATGACAGTCTTTTGTTCAAACTTAAAAGGCGCAAAAAACCTGAAACTGGAGCATTGGTGTCTACACGGGCTACTGGTGCGCGCTTGCGGGACGAGAACGATACAGCAGAGATTAAGATCCGGCAGGGGGTCACTTTGGAATTCATAAAACGTAAGGCTAGCCAATGGTAACTGTATTTGAATCGTATATACTCTTATTCATTTACAGGCAAGAGAAGATTGTGATGTATTGGCATACGTATATTTAGAGTGCAGTTGTGGCTGAGGAGTTTAGCAAATCGATCAACCCCACCAATTCACCTGGGGTCTGTTGAGCTTTTGCATCACTGGTACAAGGACACGGCAACCTACTGAGTGCATCAGCGTTACCATGTGTTATGCCTTCCTTGTACTTAATGGTGTATTGATAGCCAGAAAGCGTCAAAGCCCACCGTTGTACCCTAGCTGAAGCCATTGGTGGAATAGCATTTTTCTCACCAAGAATGTATATTAATGGCTTATGGTCTGACACAATAGTGAAGATTCTTCCATACACATATTGATGGAATTTAGTAACTCCAAATATGATGGCCAAGGCTTCTTTGTCGAGCTGCGAGTACCCTTTTTCAGCAACTGTCATTGATCGTGATGCGAACGCAATGGGTTTTTCTGACCCATCAGACATCACATGTGATAACACAGCACCCACTCCGTATGCCGCGTCACATGCTAACAGCAACGGCTTGTTCCCATCATAATGAACCAATAGAGCCGATGACTGAAGCATTCTTTTAGCTCTGAGGAAAGCTTCCTCTTGCTCTTTACCCCATACCCACTTCTGCTTCTTTCGTAACAGTAGATACAGTGGTGCCAACGTGGATGATACGTTGGGTAAGAACTTAAGAATAGTAATTAAGGAGTCCCAGAAATGATTTCAGCACTGTTACGCTTGTAGGTACAGGTGCATTGTGGATTGCTATGACCTTCTCTTCAGTAGGGTGCAATCCCTCCCTGTCGATTCTATGCCCTAAATACTCAACACTAGGTAGCATAAAAATGCACACTTAGCCCGGTTGAGTCGTAAGCCCGCTCCCTCGAGTTTACAAAGCACACTATCCAGATTAGCCAAATGTTCGTCGTTTGAAGACCCTGTAACCAATATGTCATCAAAGTACACACATGTACGCTGACACCCCTGTAGGATGGTTTCCATCGTACGTTGGAAAATTGCTGGAGCCGATGCTATACCAAATGTCAATCTGTTATACATAAAAAGCCCTTTGTGAGTGTTAATGGTGGTATAAGGCCTAGACTGCTCATCTAGAACAATCTGCTGATATGCACTTGACAAATCTATTTTGGAGAACTTTTCACCTCCTCGTAAAACGGCAAACAACTCTTCAACACGTGGAATAGGGTATGTTTCTATCCTGGCTACACGATTCAGTGTTAATTTATAATCCCCGCAAATTCTTATCGAACCATCAGCTTTCACCACCGGTACTATTGGGGCGGCCCACTCTGAAAATTGTACAGGTGTGATAATTCCTGCTAGCTCCAAGCGCTCTAGCTCTTTCTCTATCTTTTCCTTCATAATAAATGGGGCTGAACGATATTTGTAGAAAGATGGAGCTGCTGTTGCTTCCACATGGACTTTTGCCACTACTCCTTTCACTGTGCCCAGCTCTTCTTTGAAAAGAGCTGCATGATTTTTAAGAATTTGCTCCCAACTGGAATGTTTTGCATTTGCAGAAATTAAACGAATGGCTCCCCAGTCTAACTTCAAAGCACGCAACCAGTCACGTCCTAAAAGATTGGGCCCTCCTTGCCCAACAACTACCAAGGGCAGCTTTGTCTCTTGTCCTTTGTACATTACAGTAACATCTGCCACCCCTAAGACTTTAAGTGATTCTCCTGTATATGTACACAATTTGATATGTGTATCATGCAACACAGGGGCTACGGATTTGCCCCAAGTTGACTTGAATGCTTGTTGACTCATAACAGTTCTGGCTGCGTGTTGTGGGGAGCAAGAGTTGTGATACCACCTCAAGGGAGAGCAAATATCCTGCAGGAGTTACACGAGGTCCATTTGGGTATGAACAAAATGAAGGGTTTAGCTCGTGGGTATGTTTGGTGGCCTAAATTAGACAGTGACATAGAAGACCTGGTGCGGAAGTGTGATGTGTGTCAATCTTCAAGGTCTTTACCGGCAGTAGCTCCACTGCACCCTTGGGAGTGGCCACAGCAACCCTGGTCTCGTTTGCACCTAGATTTTGCGGGACCGTTCTTGGGTCACATGTACTTAGTGCTTGTGGATGCTTATTCTAAATGGATGGAAGTCCAAGTGATGAAAACAATTACATCCTCAGCAACAATCGAAAAACTCAGGGCTATATTTGCTACTCACGGACTTCCTTGTAAAATTGTGACTGACAATGGACCCTCCTTTGTTAGTCAAGAGTTTAGAGAATTTATGGAACAGAATGGGATTGTACATATTAAGTCTGCACCATATCACCCAGCAACTAATGGTTTAGCGGAACATGCTGTGCAAACTTTCAAGCAAGGTTTAAGGCATAACAGCATTGGCACAATAGAAACCAGGCTGTCAAGGTTCTTGTTTCATTATAGAATCACTCCACATAGTACAACCGGTTTGTCACCAGCGGAGTTGCTGTTCGGAAGGAGACCTCGATCTCGGTTGGACCTAGTACATCCCGACTTGTCAAATAAAGTAGAGTCGAGTCAAGCAAGACAGAAACAAGGTCATGACACACCAAATATGGTATCCCGTACTTTCAGCTTGGGGGACAGAGTTTATGTATATGATTTTCACAACCCACACAAATGGATTCCTGGTATTGTAGTGGAACTGACAGGAAGTCTTTCTTACAAGGTGAGATTGCAGGATGGTGTGGTAGTTCGTCGTCACGTGAATCATATTAGAAGTCGTGCTGCAGTTGCAGGTGGTGAGCTTAACGCTGATCCTGTTGCACCAACGGCCACCTCCCTTCAGCCAGACATCATGGATGATGGTCCAACTTCAGATTTGTCCTATGACCCAGCACCACTAGCAGATAGCACAGCCAATGAAGAAGATAGAGATGCAGTTATCATCCCAGAGGACTCTGACACCGGTCCACAGGAGGCAGTAAACCTTCCTCAGGAGGTAGCACCAGTTCCACCGATGACCTTGCGGAGATCAACCCGACTTAGACAAGCACCTGACCGCTACTAGACAGAGAACACACATATTGACTATTATTGAAGTGCATAAATGTATAGTTGTGTGTTAAGGGGGGAGGAATGTGATGTATTGGCATACGTATATTTAGAGTGCAGTTGTGCGCATGCTCATTGATTGAATGACCCTTTTTTGTTAATGAGTGAATCGTGACTGAGAGCCAAGTCTGGGGGTCCAAGACACTACAAAGATAGCCGAGCGGTACTATTGGAAAGGAATGACTAAGGATGTAGCAGAATATTGTGGTACTTGCCTAGTGTATCAAAGGAGGAACAAAATGTCCAAGAAGACTGCAAGCCTATATACATCCGGTTGGTGTTCCTAATCGAGCGTTTGCACAATGGGGTATATGGACCTATAGTAGGTCCATTGTCAGGTGCAGTTGTCTGTTATCTAATATGCTGACAGAATATCTAACCAAATGGCCAGAGGTATATTGCATACCTAATAAGGAGGCAATAACTGTGTCTAGGTGTCTGAAGAAGCTAGTAGGAAGGTTTGGGGTAGCAGAAATAATCATATCAGACCAGGGACGAGAGTTTTGCAATGAGCTCAATGATAATTTTTGCAGTAGCTTAGGTATTGCTAGACACATCTGCACAGCATATCATCCCCAAAGCAATGGCCTCACAGAGTGATTTAACCAGACAATTTGTGCTTGCTTAAGTACTCAGAAGGTGGAAAGCTAAATTGGGAGGATGATTTAGACCTTTTTTTGCTTGGTTATCGCTCATCCATACAATCATCTTCATTGTATTCTCCATTTGAACTTGTTTATGGTGTGAAAGCAAGGCTACCCATTGAATTAGATTTTCCACCACATTAATGTCAAGCTGATAAAGATGATAACTCTATGGAAAATTTAATGGTGAACTCAAAGTTGCTAGGTGAAAAACGTAGTGATGCTTGTGAAAATATTCACATAGCACAGGCCAACCCAAAAAGGCAGTACGACAGCGGAAAACATTGCAGGCAAGAAGAGTTTGTAGTCAGAGACAAAGTCGGGTATGCCAATTCTAGATGAGATACAAGAAAGGGTGACAAACGGCTAGAGCCTGTTTTTGTTGCCAAAGCATGTGGGAAAAACACGTATAAGCTTATTGGTCTTAAAAGGAAGTTTCATTCTGATCAATTAGTGAAGGTGAAGAGAGCTATCGCTGGTGACATAGTACCATCAGCTAAGACAGAAGTTGGCATGTGTGATGGTACCCAGCACTCAGATGAAAATGGCTCTATACAGAAAGTGAAGAGAACCAGGACTAGTGATGTGACAACTGATTGTGACAGTGCCCAAGAGTCAGCAAAAAAAGAAATCACTACTAAGGGATTTAAGATTCCAAAAGGGAAGAGGACTAAGGCTAGCGATGTGACAGTACTAACAAAGCCTGTGTCAAAATGTGATGGTGTTCTACAGCCAGTAATTGAAGAGGTTGCTGCTACAATTGAGGGATCTGACAAGGGAGAAAACTGCTCTGGGAGGGCCAAGACCAGTGATGTGGCACCAACAACAAAGCTGGAGGGTAGCATGTCTAATTGTACTCAACAGTCAGCAGATGGAGAGGTGGTGGTTGTAAGAGGAAAATCAATTCATGAAAGAATGGAAAGTAATGCTAAAGGGCCGATCGCTAAAGGTAATGAAATGGTGTCGTTCAAGATAGGAGATCAGGTATTGTACAGCCTATCACATGGAAGCAACAGAAAGGATTCCAAACAGTATGGTCCTTCTGTGATATCTCAGATAGTTAACATGTATGTGACATGTATTTACTTGCTGGTTATAAGAGGAAGTATCACAGCAACCAACTTCAAGAAGTAAACATGATAACATCTCAAGTCAATAAAGTATGTGCATTCTTATGCTGGTATACCAGTTCTAATCTGTTCGTTTTTTTATGCCTACAGGAAATGGAGTATGCAACTTGTAGCAGCAGAACATCAACTTGTGCAGCAACTACTGCCATTACACAAAACAGCTCAAAACAAAATGAAGAGCTGGTAGAAACAAAATCAGCCAAGGCATTACTCATCATGCCTACTGTAACAAGAGCTTTGCATGAGCAGAGGCAGAAATCTGATACATTCAATGGTCATGCTGCATTAATCAAGAATATTACAAAATTTGGCCTGCAGGTGTGCATAAATATACCCTTAGATGGTAACTGCTTGTTTACAGCGGTTTGTGATCAACTGATGAGTGCTTGGAGAGTGCAAGCGACATCTGAGTCTACAAAAAGAAGTTGTTAACTACATGAAGTGCAATTCTTTAACAGTAAGTTTTAGCATGGCTACATAACTCTAATTGACAAACTTGACTTTACAGCCTGAAGGGATTCCCTTCTTCAGCTTTATTGAGTCTTCTCAATCTGAATGGGAAATGTACCTATTGAAGATGAAAAGACCAGGAACATGAGGTACCCATTTAGAGTTGCAGGCATTGTCCAATATGTTGGGTGTTACATTCTATATAGTCACAAACAGCTGTGTTGAGGACCAATCGATTATTTGGCTATATCCTATTTTGAATGACATAACACAGATTGATGCTCCTGTACTAATTCTGGGCTGTGAAATGGAGTTTCACTACCATAGCTTAGTTCCCATCATGTCAGCAGATTCACATTTTCGATTGCCAAATAAATGATTCAGTAATGAAACCACTGCCAGCGGCAATAGCAAATTGATTAGCTACTGTGATGTAAATAAAGGTGAGACATGCATGTAAGATTTATTTCAATATTTGATTTGTTTCTCCTTATTTATTTAGATTCAAATGCAGAAGCAGCACAAAAGCAATCATATCATCTAAATTCCACTGACAATACTGCTTCACTTTCCTTAAGTTTGGAATGTCATGGTAAGACAAGTAAAATAAACAATACCCCATGCATGAGATCATATTGCACACATGAACTGCACCTGATGGTATTATTATTCTCAGAGTCAATGAAAGCAGCAAGGTCAGGAGCTGTTACAGTAAGCGTCTGAATATATTCAACTAATGAAGGGAGATTGCATAGGAGATAATGTATATATGTTTGTGCTCTTGAACCCATGCAGTTCTAATCAATAAGCTTTCAATCCCACTACATATAGGTCATAAACTTATTTTTCCACATGCTTGAAAATGACAATGCAAAGGTTAGTAAGTCAGTTCTAAGGTATATGCTTGATGTAACCTTTTTGCCTAATATGTAGTTGTCTAACACTACTATAAATAGTGGGCAGTGATTGGCTTACTGATGAGCATACGTTCTATGCACAAGAGCTTCTCAGAATGCAGTTCCCCTCGATTGATGGATGGCAGAGCACTCATCTAGCTCAAAACAATGGGTTTCTTCCAGCCAAGATGGATGCTATTCAGATTCATATAGTGTCTGACTCCCACTGGGTAATGTCAGCACGACTTGGTGGTACAGTCACTCTTTTTGACAGCCATAAGGTTTGAAGTCATTTGTCTTCAACCCTAACCCATCAGTTATGCCAGGTGTACAGACCAACATTAGCTTTGAATGTTGCTACTGTCCAAAAGCAGTGGTGGCAGTAATGATTGTGGGGGTTTTGCAATAGCCTTTGCGTTACACGCTGCCCAGAAGAAATCGAGTTCGACCTGGCTACTATGCGAAATCACCTCCTTTTAAGTGCTTTAACCAGGAAAGCCAACAGAGCATGTCATACCTACATCATGAATATAGATGTGTTTTGCAGCTGTCAGATGCCTGCCACCTATGGGGATATTGTGCAGTGTGGTCGTTGTGAACAGTGGTTTCACATCAAGTGTGTTGGCCTCCACTCTTTTCCATCAAGTGCAGAAGAATGGAATTGTTCACTCTGTACATAATTTTGGTATGTTAATGAACTTTACCTTTACTGAGTATTTATATACAATGAGTTGCACAAATGAACTACCATGCACAACTAAGCAGACACATCAGGGCCAGGACATACTGTATGGCCTTGATGCAAGCTCCAAAAGGTTTTGAACCCTATATTGCATCTAATAGACCTGTTCTATTACATGTAATAACAGATCGAGATGAGAGCATCAGTGGTTATATATTCACTTACCACTCAATCCCGTCGATGAACTCAAGAGCTACAAACATCATTAGATAGTTACATACATGTATGTACTATGCAGATGGTGATGAACTTCATCATAGACTTAGAAAACAACGTCTGGACCAAAAATTTCAGGGCGGACCGTATTTTTTGAAATTATCGCGGGCGGACCAAAGTTTTCAATTGGGTCCGGGACCAAATATTTCGGGACCAAAATTCCAGTTCGCCCAGTAACAGGGCAGCCAGTTTCTCCTCAACCGTATTCAACAAAAGGCAATTGCAAAATTCAATAAACACGCTGTCGATCTGTATGCCACCACCATGCAGTTTGTATGGCAGCAATATGATTTCCTAAAAAATCAATGGAAATGTGTACGGTTTTGCCTGAGCAAAGGGCTATAAAAATCGAAATTCTCCATACGCCCATTATTCTTTCATCCATTAATTCATGGCTGAGAAGTACAATAAACCTAAACCGGGCTGAACTGGTGCATCGTTTTACATGTCCAAGAGGCCTCTTAGAGACCTTGAGTGATTATGAATTTATTCATGTAGGCAGTACATTTACAGGCAGTTTGTGTAATATTTTGTTATTTTTGCCTTCGATATTTTTTGCTATAATTACCTATTGCTGAAGACCAATATGCAATTAATTTTTCAGCACCCCAAAGAAAAAAAGTTGTCCACATGTACAGCCCTGAACCTCCAGCATTTCTGTCCGCATACGACTATACTATACGTAATTTTTCAGTCTCGCTACTGAACGGGCGTAAAATTCATTTGCCATCGGGGCTCGGGGTACATTTATGCAGGGTTGCCGAAGACCAGCCGGCCTGTCA
Source organism: Spongilla lacustris (assembly GCA_949361645.1). Lineage (NCBI taxonomy): Eukaryota > Metazoa > Porifera > Demospongiae > Spongillida > Spongillidae > Spongilla > Spongilla lacustris. The sequence continues at coordinate 5,155,415 of OX442429.1, read as the reverse complement.
GGCCGGACGCCTGGCCTATCAGGCCAGACCACGCCCCCTCGATGTATCACTACATGCATGCAGTATATGACTACTTTATTTGTACGTGTGTATGCAAACACATTAAATTCACTTCTTGTTCAGTATTCAGCTATTATAGTAAGGTGCAACAGTAAACACTGTGTAGCATTAGTGCATTCTACACTAGCATTATGTTTATTAGTTATTAATCATGAGAAGTAGTGCACACTTTATGTGGCCATCTTGAAGTAGTCTTGCTAGCCAGACACAACTGGACTGGGAACAAGGGAGCTGTAAAGTATCCAAAGTACGTCAAAATCCAAGTACATCGCTAATTTTGAAGGAACATGCTGAGATGCATGCAACAAATTCAGTGTCAGAAAGATCTGGGGGGGGGGGGGGGGGGGGGGGGGGGGGGCAAATTTTCCCACCATGCAAGAGCTAAGTGTAAGAGTTTCGTGGTTTTGTCATGCTGATGCAACTTTTTCACTTTTGTGAGAGATGGAATATACTGCTCAAGCTGCCGGAGATTTTTTGGCTGTTAAAATGGTCTTTTCTTGTTTGGCACAAACTACTGAGACTTCGGCATTTTTCATTTGATCAATGTGTCTTTCTAGAGTGGAGTGCTCTCTGGAGAACGGCTTGTGTCAATTAACTAACCCATTCTCTTTCGATGTACATGCGGGTGTGTTTGTGCTACTGCTAAACCTTTGCAACGGCGTGAATCTCACAAGTTCCTCAGGTTTGTATTCCTTTGAGCCGCTGAGCAGATGGTATAGGTCAGGAATCGTTTAAACCGACGGAGATGCATGAGTTACACGCTAAGTTGATCGACATCGTAACGTTACGTAATAATTGATTAGCGTTTATTGATTAAAATGGCCTGCCAGGCCGACCTGTCAGGCCGGGCTGGCAGGCCGGACCCCTAGCCGGCCTACGGCAACCCTGCATATATGCCCTGCAGGTTTAGGCTGCTACGGAACAGATTTAAGTTAAGAACGATGCTAGATACGTTTGAATTTTATCACCGTCCTTAAACTCGTACCAGGACCCAAAATGGTTCACTGGTACACTATACAATATGTCACTTACCTAGGTTAATGGTTTATCAAAGTTGTATATGTCGCGGTGCTTTGCATGGATTCAGGACGAAAGGTCTAGTTCTCGCACGCCCTGAAGATGGCAGTTTTCGTGAATGAACTAGAGGACATCAGCGAGGTATTAGAAACTGACATCGATGCGTCCGAAACCCCGCCACTATGCCACAAACATCGCGTGCACACGTATGGATTGTCGATCCAGGTGGAAGAGTCGGTACCATCCTTATCGGGAGGCTCTCACACATTGGCTGAACGTAACGAAGGAAGCAAAGACGAAATGCAGAAGCCTAAAGGCATTGAGATATTGTTGCGAGGAACTCTAGAGGAAAGATATATATACCTCGTTACCTGGTCAGTTGCATGAAGAACAGGAGAGAAAGTGGGAAGACAGGTTACATGCAATGATTGGCAGTTCCTGCTACATTCTCTGTATTTCTTTTTCATTGATTCCCCTAGACGAATTGCTGTCCTAATATACCTTTTTATCATGCCACTCCAATCATGTTGTTTTCACTGCTTACCCATCCAGCATTCTCCTTCCTATTCACCTGTAAAACTAATTTCAGCTACCATTCCTCTACTTTCTCTCCTTTTCAGGCTCTCCTGCCACCTCTCCTCTTAATTCTCATCTCTTGTCTCATTTTTTTCACATCTTTTTTCCACTGTCTTCCCTCTGCTCCCTCTCCTTACCCTCTTTTGTCTTCAGTCCCCTCTCCCCCCCCCCCCCCCCCCCCCCCCTCTATTCATCTGATCTGTACTGCAGTCTTCCCTTCTTCACCTCCCTTTCTTCTCTACAAACTGCGTCACTGGAAATTTCTATGCCATCTGATGTTTGCATTCCTTTTTAATAATCTTGCATTCAACCATTCATGTTTTCAGGATCAGAAGGGTAAAGATTGCTTTTCTATCAATATTCACAGTTGCTTGTGCAGTAAGTGAACAAATGCATGCTTAACATTACATAGTAGCACTGGTAATAACCTTTTTAACCTGGAAGCTAATTATGCTATTGAGAAGGTTCAACTTTGACCATTTGTGACTTGAAGGGTTCTCTCTATTGTTCTTAACAGATCCTCTATGCTACCAGTCCAGAACAAGAAGTTGCTGCAAAGATCATATACTTACAAAACTCATCCCAAAGTATCTTTCAAATAAAATAATACTGATATGTCTCCAGTAATGTGTATGGCATTAAATACATGCAAACTTTTCCTTAGCACTCCTTACTTTGCAGCTGTATTTTACACTGGAAGTGAAGCATGGGCCTATGTCACAGTTAATCTTCATGGACCCTTTTCTCGTAAGCCAAAATTCCTGTCGAAAATGTTTGAATTAAAGAATCTTGAATGCGGAAGCATTGCTATGTTAGTATTCTATAACCCTCACAGAACTAAGCTTTCAAGAGAAAAACGTTACATGTTCTAGCCTTCTTTTCTTTTGTGGTCCCAATTTGACAATACAAGACCCAGGTCACTGCCCTGTGCACATGGTTGGTAGAGCTGTTTACAAGTGTTCTAATTAATGTCTATGTGAATTTCTTTGCGTGCATTCACGTACCCTGCGTACTCATACATCGTATTACACATACGCACACTCATCATCAATGCAAATTGTGCGCGCGCGCGCACACGTTCATGTGTACCATGCATATCACAGAATGGAAGCGATGCTAAAAGACTCAACTGCCAGTCGGTGCAGATTCTTAACACCACATTGTCGCATGAGAGGACACTCGAACCAGTTGTGAGAACACTCTACACAGTGGCAGGGTTAGCCGATAATATTGAGCTTGCATTTAGGGGCAGACTGATAAATTTTGTGTACATGTATGCATGCATTGTGTGGGCAGAGATATTTAATATAAAGAACATAATTGTGCAGCATCCCAAGGCAGTTTAGGATAATTGAGATCACTTGTTGCTGTAATATGCTGGTTTTACAATAAGGACGAAGGCTCAAGGGGAATATTGTTATGTAAATAGCATCACTGGCCTAATGTGCATCCCTTTGTAGACAATATGTAGTCATTGCTGGTACAACTGTATATTGTAGCTTGGCTAATACTTTGTAAACCAGCCATTAGTGGTAGTAAAGTATTGTGGTGTAGTGGTTGAAGGTAGATACAATTGTATTTAACCCATGCTTAGTTTGATGCCACAGTTGCCTCATTGGTGACCCTGAAACTGTTAGAGGCTACCTCTGGTCAGTTCTCTTTGTGTGCAGGTGGCTGTTAGGCTCCTTTCACTCTGGTGTTGCCATCAGCATGAATGTCTACAGATGTGTGCAGTCAGACAATGATTGCACTACATAAAGCCTGAGTGAACCTCAGAGAGTGGAAATTAGAGGCTGATGTTGGAATGCACTCAAGTTTTAGGGACAAAATTCCACAAATCTTTCGCCAACCATACCTTAAACTTAGTAGCTACTACAGTACATTTTTGCCAGAAAAATGTCACCTCAAAAATATTCTTCTTGCAAGCCTATTTTTCTGGGACATGATACTCTCTGTATTTTGTACTGTCATTTGAAGCCTTACTGGATGACTCAATTTCACCTCCATGATACAGCCTATCAATCGGTTAGCCACATTGTAGCATCTGTGATATCCATCCTTAGCACAACAAGGACTCATATCGTAGAATATTACGAAGCAATCAATTTTTCAGGGTTTTGTATTCATTACATCAGGAAATTCAGATTCATTAAAATACTTTTCTATTTTAATGCTTGTGGGTTTTCTTAGCTTCTGGGATGTTACATCTATGTTTTAACTTAATGTGTTATTTGTCTAAGGAGTATATACTGATGCTACTTATCCACTTGCAGTGGGAACTTCTACATCCACTTGTTTACCAATTACACAGGCAGTATTGCATTTACTGTGTCAATAACTGGAGAGAAAATCAATCGCGGTGGTCAAGCTGCAATTGCAGTCTTAATACTAGTTTTTGTCTATGTTCTTATCATATTTGAAGTAAGTTATACATCAGAGTCCTAGCAGAAAGAGCTATTTTTTAGTGTGGTTGATCTTTGTAGCATAATGATGCATTTAATATCTCTGGTTAAGTTTTATTAGCTGAAATCGTTTCATGTTACTTATTGTTTTTTTTTTTGGTCTATCATCAGCTTATCCACCGTACCTTGGCCATAATGGTGGGTAGTGTCTTCGTTCTTGGCATATTGTCCGTGTTAGGCAAGGTATGTGTAATGCATATATGCAAGTATATATTTTATGGGTGTATGCATAAGTGTGCATATGTGTGTATGTGTGGGTATATAAGTTATGAAAATATACAAAAATGTATCCATTTTCGGAGGAGGGAATGACCTGCCAAGATAATTAGAAAATAGCAAGAAAAGAAGGGGGAAAAAACTACATTGAGCTCAGTACAAAATTCTCTTAGAATGTGACATGTACAGTGCATCAAGACTTGAGAATTGATGATCTGAAATGTTCTCTGTATGATCTACACTGTCAATCTTTGTTGTACTTGAGGGGGAAAACCCTAAGACAGATCCACTTATTTTGTTTACGTTTGCACCAAGGTGAACTAACTATTTTCTCTTCGATTCCTTTGCAGCGACCTTCTCTAGAGACTGTAGCTACCTGGGTAGATGCCGAAACTGTATCACTGCTGATAGGAATGGTATGCCAATATTGGCCCACCTCAATTCTGTTGCATTTCAGTCATGCATTCATCTGACAGATGATCTTGGTTGGAATATTTTCACGAACTGGGTTTTTTGACTACGCTGCAGTAAAGGTACTTCAAAGCTTCTAGTAACCTTTTACACCATGTGATAAACCTTTACCCTAGGCCTACAAGATGGCCAGAGGACATGAATGGCTGCTTATCATTCTTCTGTGTGCTTTAACAGCATTAGTGTCTGCCTTTTTGGTGAGTGACACAAACTGCCTGATGCTGATCATTTAATAATGGTTGCAATGGTACGTAACTAAAAACAACCAGATTTGTTTACTCTGATTATGAGGAAAGGAATTCTAATACCAACTGGAGTTAATTATTTTAAAAGCAATAATCAAACACCATTTTTACAAGCATGGTCTGATAACAAAATTATTGAACCACCATCAGCAGCAAACCTTTGCACAGAGCACAAAGTAGCACATCAGGTGTGAACCTGACGTGCGTCAGTCAAGGCATTTCATTATAATGGAGCACTTACTGGTTGAATTTATCGCCAAATCATGGCTTAAAACTATCATTCATCCTGATCAGATTCTGATTAATAACATGTAATACTTCAGTAAGATTTTAATTTTGTTCTCTTTCTTGTTGTAGGAAAATGTAACCACCATTCTCATTATGGTACCTGTCTCAATCAGGTTTGTGGAGTCAATTGTTATTATTATTATTTTGGACTGCTTCTGGGCATGGTTACATGTGATGTTGCCATATTGGGAGATTGGGATGAGGTGGAATGTTGTCAAACTGGGACACACATGTGGTATATATTGCATTCTTCTCCAAAGTATAATACTTATGCTGAGTCCCTGTTATACATTGATGACCTATATGTGCACTATTTGCTTACACCAACATGCCAAAGGCTGTGTCAAGTGCTGGATCTAGATCCCACACCAATCCTCATTGCTGAAGTTCTCTTTTCTAACATCGGAGGAGCTGCAACAGGTGGGTGATGGCAATGTGTGTGCACATGAAAATGTAGATCCTATGTTTATATTGTCTTTCTCCCTCTCAATTTCATCTAATGTCACTGCAAAACTTGGTCCCTTGTGTAGTAGTTGACCTTTTGTCTTTTTCCAGTTAACTAGATATATCAAAATAGTATTAATTTTTTTAAACGTTCTATGGTGATGCTGTTTGGCAGCCATATAGCTCAATAGAAGACACTCGATTGTAATTGAATTGGTGTTTACCACCAAACATAAATTAATGAATTATAATAGACAAATGAAAATCTGGGGGGGGTTTTGACAATATAACAGGAAGTGAATATGGTAAGTAATGCATTGAAAGTAGCACACACATGCAGCTTCTACATAAGGTACATAAACAACATAATGTAACATAATGCAACATAGGGTTAAAGTGTCACTTTTTGGCATAAAGATAATATCACAGATGTGTTGGCTGTATCTCTTTAGCAATTTGGATGTGTTTGGTCAGTAGCTGACCCCTACAAATATGCAGAGTCCAATCATGGGCAGCTTGGACTTGACATAGGACAAAAATGCATCAGAACTGTCACATGGCTATGCCTATAATATCTAGAAAACCATTTTTAAAACTATATCAGTTGCTCAAATGCAGAGTTCATAGGCTCATAAGTATTTTGTTCAAGCTATACAGCTCTTAATCAAGTGCCACTTTGCACTGGAGAAATCAATTGGGAGCAATACAGCACCTCATCACTTCAAAATTGGCCCTTGTGTCTGACTTAGTGCCAATCAGATTCTTCACTTTGCAAGGCCGGAATCATCTGCTGTTTATTTAAATTTATATTTTGATACTTTGTGAAATACTATGCCCTTGTAGATGCAATAGGTCACAGTGTACCCAGGCACTGGATCCATAATGGTCCTGAGCTTCTTGCGTTGAATTCTTTAAACATAATGGGCTCATAAGCAGTCTTGGCCTCATGCTAGTTTGCATATGCACTAACTGTGTTACTATCCTGCAGTGGTTGGCGCCCCTCCAAATGCAATTATTTTTGCCCACAAGAGTGTCAAGGCTGCTGTAAGTGAACCACGCAACTAGGCCCATATCTTGATATGTTAATTATTTTTATCTTTTTCTAGGGAATTGGGTTTGCTGAATTTTCACTGCACATGTTCCTAGGTATTATCATGGTCATTGTATCAGCCTATATCACTATGGCGTAAGTTGTAAGTGCATAGTGCCTCTCCCCCTTCTTCCAGAACCCAAGCTGTATGACAAGTACACTTCATTTAATGTTGTGTTCATATTATATTTAACTGCAAAAAGGAAAAATCTTCATTCACAGTATATTTATTTTTGTGTATGATAGCTTTGTCAAGCTTAAGAGACTATAAAAGAAATTTGCCGCGGCACAGTTAGGTCGTACTTTTTAATATTAAGTTTGTAGTCCAGAGCACATGTAGAAGGTATCATAATATCACAACCTAAGCATTGCCCTGTCAGCTGCAACATGGTAGTAAGCTGCTACATAATGATATAATTACAAAAAATTCAGTTGTATTTTTTTTAAAATTATTGATTAAGGATTGTCCTAGGAAAAATATATATGAAATCACTTTCTTTTTACATCAGAATATCAGATGTTTCAAAATAGAGGGTGCAATTAACTCCTCATTGAACCCTTCTTTCCTTTTTTACACCCAAATTGGTAACTCAGAAAGTTTGTATTATTTTGATTTGTTGTTGCACTCAGTGGATCACTGATCAAATTTTACCAATTTCGATTGGAAAATGCTATGGCTATCTATAGAATTCATCATAATGAGCTTCATTGACCCAAATTTCTCTTTGTAACACTCATGGCATATTACCTAATATATTTCTTGTAGGAAGCAAAAGTGAGGACCCTTTGTGTCCAGATTTGCTTCCAGCTGGTAATTAAAATTTTTAAAGGACCATTGGACTTAATGAAAAGCCATAGCAGCAAGGTTGATGGGCACTCAGATATTGCCATTAAAAATAGTGTAATGGAGCCATTTTTGATGACATTGCAGTGCAAATGTTGAATGATGGATATGGAAGGACATTAAGCAGGGAGTATATCAGCAGTTACATTTTTTTTCTTAGCACATTCTATGTCATCACCAAATGAAAGTTGTAGAAAAGACAGAAAGGACTACGATGGTAGAGTGACAATCCATGAAATCTGATGACACACTTAATTTAGAAGCCCTGTACATTGTGTACGCATTCTTGAGTGCACATAAGTGTACATAGAGCATCCATCAACCCTGCTTGCAACCCTGCTTGCATGAGCACAGAGAGGGAATTCCTTTTTTATCAACTTCATTAAAGTACATTTTTAAATGTTACATATACACATATCATATTAAAAAAAGCACACACAAGTTTTTTGACTGCAGCATTCCCACAATCATTATAACACTATCAAGGTTTTAATTGATGTAACTCCTCAGAACATGGGGAGGGCTTCTAATATGAACATCCTGTTGATGGTGCACTTGGTCGGGAAGCCAATTTATATATAATATATAAATATCTCAGAACAAATTACCATTAAATGGGGAAATCCCACAACAGGATGTGAGAACAAGAATTGCATTTGTTGCTATAATAGGGGTAACAAATCATTGCCTAAGGGGTCTCAGTCCAAATGGACAAGAAAGGGTAAAAGCAGCTTACTCATTATGACGTGGACTGGTCAGGAGAAATTTAGACTGTTAGAACCCATGTTGAACATGTGATTTTGCAGTTCACTTTCACATTGCCTCCATTAAATTGACATGTACAGATAATTTGAAATAACTGCAGTAATTATGTATGATTCAACATTTCAATGGTGTGATGGACGTTATGGGGTCAGGTGACATGTTGCGCATGGAATAGGTCATTAGATGCTTTGCTGTACTGCTTACTAAAGTGCCTCCATTATCCATGGCAAGTTACAAAATGCACTGGTAAACTTGTTTTAACAGTAGCCTGAGCATTTGTGCATGGAAATGGTTTTACTGAGCAACTTCCTTTTATATAGAGTAATGTATACTAGCTGCTGTGGTTATGTGAGGTGGAAAAATAAGGAGGAGTCTCACATTGCTGGTAAGGAAGATGATTGTTCAAAAAAGAAGCGGACAGTGTTATCCCTTATGGATTGTGTGATATATAAGATACACACTGGAAAAATAAAACATGCTATTTAACGTCATTCTTCCACTTAGAACTGAAAAGAGAAATCAATGTATTAGAAAGAACTGCGCAATCCCTTCCACTGGTTTCAGAGGAGGAAGTGATGCTTAGAGACAAGTTGAGGGCCGATGCAAAGAATATGAGGAAGCAGCTTAAGGAGCACAAAGTCAAATGGTCAGTTTTCAAGTCCCAATGCTAATGAACACTACAAAAAGATGATATTATTTACCACTTTAAACAAGTAGCTAATTTATATTGCCTCACAGCATATGCACTCACTCTCTCTTACTCTGCAGTGGGGAAGAGACTGTGCACAAGTTGCAGAGGACGTTGGCTGAATTGGAGCAACAATATTGTATCACTGACAAGATCCTTCTTGTGAAGTCCCTTTTTGTTGTAGCTGTGGTAATTGTCCTGTTCTTCCTGTCCAGCGTCATTCCAAGATTCCAGCTGGGATTAGGTACATTATCATGTTAAACATTGCAGTCAGCATCCCAGTTTCCATTCCAGAACAGTATTGAATTGCATGTACAATGTTGCACATTGCTCACAAAACTTTCTGTTATTTACTAATGTGCTTTGCCCACTGCCATTTTCAGGTTGGATTGCTATGTTTGGAGCAGTGGTTTTGTTAATTATGAGTGGTATCAGGGACATTGAGGAAGTGGTCCATGCAATAGAATGGGCAACAGTGCTATTCTTTGCCGGTCTATTTGTCCTTATAAAGGTGAGCGTTCCAAAGGGCAATAGAGTATTAATAATTAATATGTATTGAATAATAGAGTATTAAGTATTGCATATTAAGTGCTGTTGCTTTGTGTAGGGTGTCACACTGCTTGGTCTGCTGGATTATATTGGGGAGAAACTGGTAGAAGTTATCATGGTACAGAGAGGGCTTTGGTGTTTAGTTATTAACAGCTGAAAATTTGCAGCATGTCAATCCTTCAAATCAAAATCTTGTTGCCATCATTCTCATCCTGTGGGTGTCTGCTATTGTGTCTGCCTTTGTTGACAACATTCCTTTTGTGACTGCGATGGTAAGCTAAACCAAGTGCAACATCTGTAAAATCTAACCACATCCCAACAGATCCCAGTGATAGTGACTTTGGCAGACTCACCAGATGTCTGTGTGGACTTGAGGCCAATGGTTTGGACCTTGGCATTTGGAGTTTGCCTGGGAGGTAAATTTCATTGAGAGTAACCCACTATTCCCAGCGTAGATTGCATTATAATGACATCCTTATCTGTGGCATCCCTCACAGCCAATTTTCTCCTTGTAAAATGATTTATTGTTGAATATGATGTCATGCATGGCTGAAAAAATGCTATAGTTAAATTCTACACATACATTTACTGGTATTTCATTTCTAATCACTTCACAGATGAGGGAAATTTCTCTGTCTTTCAGTATATCATTTGATTTGTATATTGATTAGTATTTTCCTATCATTAGGCAATGCGACTGTCAATGGAGCATTTGCTAATGTGGTATGTGCTGGAATTGCAGAGCAAAATGGATACAAGATATCATTCAAGTACTTTGCAAAGTATGTTTAACAGTTTGTTTTTTTGTTGCCTCTTGTACATTTTGCCTCCTTCATCAGAATTGGCTTTCCTATGATGATTGTTACTGTTACAAATATACTCAAAATCAATTTTCCTTTTACGATGACTTCCATCAATCCTGCCTTCCGCATTCGGGGTAGCCACTTTGCTGTTCATGTTTGGTTTTCTATGAGATGCAAAAATGTAGTGACATCAACATCCAAATATACTCAAAATCAATTTTTCTGGATGTGTTCTTTTGTGAATTCATTTTGTTTTGGTGGTAGATTTGCGCTATCGCAACCATTAATGCTGTTGCATACCATTTTTCAAAATCATGTTGGAGTACCATTTCGTGCATGCAGGGTATAATTTACGCGGGAATAGTTGATATCCAAGATGCATTTATAATGAAAGTTGATTGATGTGGTTTTAAAGGATCGAATAGCGTAACTTCAGTGAAACAGACGTACATGTAACTTGAGGGATCGTGGTAGTTACGAAAACAAATTGACTTTTTTTACTTGAATTTAGAACAATAACCATGTAGTATGGAAAATGTGATGTATCACGTGATTGTCACGTTCTGCAGTATTCGTTTTCAGTGCATGACCTTGCGCGGATAAAACCCTGTGTGTGTATGTGTTGTCAGTTCTTATTACATTGTCCGTTGCCCTGACCTGGCCATGGAGTGACGATACATGCACTGCAGTTGGTTGATTGTTAAGAGAGTTAACTACTTATGGCTTCCGTCTATAAACGTGCCAATACTAAACGGAGATCTGCCAAATGTAGCTTTAACATTGAACATTAATTTTACTTGTATAGATTTGCATATTCGAATTCACTTACATACGGGATATACATGTATACGGCTGCCTGATCCGCGGACCGATTCGGAAACATATAGGCAGCTGGAGGGTGAGTATAACTCGTGATAGGAATGGTTTTAGAAAGCGCCGATTATACCAATGGCTGTAGTATCTCCTGGAAGATATCCCGTTGCCATGGCAATGTCTCAAGTATAATTAGAATTGTGTATCTTAAAACCAGAGGTGAAGTAAATTACGAGAGGAATGCCAAAAGTGATACTGCGAGAGTTTGAATCAAACCGAGCTGTGAGTAAATAAGTGCATAAAGTTTCGATGTAGAACAGCCTGCAAATGTAGCATAAATGTAAACATTGTGTTGCTAGGCATTACAATATGGCTGGGTTTTGTCATACAAACGTATGATACAAAAAAATTCTCTCTGAGAAGGTTGGTGGTATATAGGATTTGAAGGCAATGGTGGTGTAAAAAGGAATGCCGTTTTACAAAGTGCTGTGAAATATAGGAATAAGTTTTGTATCTCCAATCCCTTGTTCCCTTCCTTCTCACACCACCATTGCCTTCAAATCCTATATACCACTAACTTTCTGAGAGAGAATGTTTTTATATCTTGTTTCATATTAACCGGTAACTGTGTTCTCTTTATTCCCATTTGTAATTTAAATGAAGCATTATATCTATGACACACAATGTGCAAATTAAATTTTCTATATATATGGTAATTGTTTTAAATTTAAACAAACATCAGTAGTAAAATTTATTCAATATTTTTTCGTCCAACTACGTTTAAAAATTAATCATCTTATTAATTCGTCCTACAATATTAATAGAGCGCATCTAGTCTCGGCGGCGGCTGTATAATAATAATAATAATAATAATAATAATAAAAATTAGCAATGATTGCCAGGCAGCCATTGTAAATAAGAACTTGAACATCAACTTTTCTTTTTAAAATGTATTACGTATTCTGTATGCTCATAATAATAATAATAATAATAATAATCAGAAGAACACAAAATATCTGGAGGCCCTTCACAGTCAGAACATTCTGTTCATACCCATGGCAGTAGAAACATTTGGTGCATGGGGGTTGGAGAGCAGACCAGTTTTTGCCACTCTTGCGGACAGAATTTCGGGTCGCACTGGCCAGGCAAAATCGTGTGTTATCAATCAGCTGTACCAAAGATTGGCCATCACATTGCAGAGGCAATATGCCTGTGCAATGATTGCCAGGCAGCCATTGTAAATAAGAACTTGAACATGAACTTTTCTTTTTAAAATGTATTACGTATTCTGCATGTACCTTGTTTTTTCATAATAATAATAATTATAACAATTAGCCTCTCCCAGCCCAGAGCTGCAATGGTTGCCGACATTTATGGACGTCTCAACATCATCTTGGTGAGGTCGGTGTCCAGAGCCATCCTCTCCAGACTACCACAATCAGGCTGAATTTATTTAGCTAATTGTAACTATGTAACACATTTATTACTCGTATTTGGCGTATGTCATGTATATTTGACAATTTTAATAATAATAATAATCTCCGCTTAATCCTACAACTCTTTTGGAAGCAAGTGTGACAACAGGAGTAGCTGCACTGACCACTGAGCTGAGAAAGCACTCCTCCAATGACACCAAATGTAAGGAACTTGATTGGGTCTGTGTAACATTGGTGGTGGAGTCGTATGGAGCCTGGGGAAAAGAGGCTTTGGAGTCCATCTCTCAGCTAGCCTGTCGACTAGCCACTTGCTCGTCCAAGACAAAGTCTGTGGTTCTTACCGAACTCTACGGGCGGCTGAACCTTCACCTGGTACGAGCTAATGCCATTGCCATCCTTTCCCGTAGCATCAGTCAAAGTGATGTAGGGTAGATATATAGTTGGCATTTTGTGTACATTGTGTTTAGTCTAGTTGTATATGTTTATATATCAGTGTATTTGTGCATGTCCATTTATCCTTCAATAATAATAATAATAATACATAGAAAAATAATAATAGCAACAGCATCCCTCTATGGACGACTAAGCATAACCCTTGTCCGAGCCAATGTCAGGGCACTGTTGTCCAGAGTCATCACTCTGGATGGTTATTAAAGCTGAACAATACATGTAGACTTAGTGGTGTTATGATGTGCTATTATGTCATGTGTATATTCACTATGTTATGTTTATATTATTATTATTATTATTATTATTATTAATACGTACACAACTCACAAGTACAAAAAACTAACTCAGGCTACACTACACTACACTACACTACACTATACAACACATAAATGCCCTAAAGAACTACCACTCTGCCCATGATGGCCCTGGGTTAAGGTTAGGGTTAGGGTTAGGGTTGATCTGACCAGGCACATGTTCATTCTGCTGTAGATGTCAAACAGGGCAACAGATTTGGGGCGACCTTGGTGGATGGACAGTAAGGATGCTAGGCGTGAGAACACAGTTTGGGCCTCCTTTCCCCAATGCCCAAAGGTCTCCACAGCCAGTGGGATGCACACCCACCCCAGCTCCTGACACCTTGCATCATTGGTGGAATGTTTTCTACATTCTGCAGCATGGGCTGCTGCCCCTGAGGAAGTACTGGCATCTCTTAAGGTGGCAGGAGTGAGGGGTGAAGTGACTGTTATATCAAAGGCAGCTGGCTTGCCTCTATCCCAACCCTGAACCAACACATCAGCTGGACGTGTGTTGACATGATCTCCAGATAGGCCATATCCCACTTCAACCCTTACAGGCAGGTGAGCTCGGTGGCAGAGTTCGGCAAAGGTGTCCCTAAGGTGGTTGTGACGGGTGACCACATCTCCACCATGCCGGCATGAGGTTGCATGGTGACCAAGAGGATCAAGTACAGCTCCAGGGCAGAAGGGGCAAGATGAAGCGGTTGATGTGTTGAGGCCTAGCCACCATCTGATAGCCACTTGGCACTCTTCTGTATTAATAATAATAATAATAATAATAATAATAATTGTAGCAGAGAATCGGAAGTTGCAGGCTAATAGCCCCAAATGTCAAGAGCTAGGGTGGGCCTGCACTCCCTTGGCAGTAGAAACGTATGGCAACTGGGGTGAGGTTGCTCAAGGAACATTCTCCAGGCTTGCATCCCACCTTGCCATCAGCCAGTCCAGGCCAAAGGCATTAGTGGTGGCAGACATATATGGCAGGCTTAACCTCCATCTGGTGAAGTCCATTGCTAGGGCACTCCTGGCGAGAGAGCTTCATCCACCCTGACTGTGTATGTAGGAAATAGTAGTTGCATGTTTTTCAAGTGGTGTATACATGTTGTAATCATTATATATAATTTAAAATAATTAAAGAATAATCGGATGGCTGATGGCTGATGGCCGCTACGGGGAAGAAACCGAATAAGTCGCAACCTTCTCGTTGTTGTAAGTGTAATGGCAGCAATGCAGTATGCAGATTTTGTTCTTGCGCGAGAAATGGTCGACCGTGTTCGGATTGTTTCCCTGGCATGGACGGCCATTGTTTCAACCCCAAAACCAATGGTACCTCTACCCTCCTAAGTTCAGTACATGTACCGCCTGCGGATCACGTAGCCGCAACTAATGCCTTGGCTTCTACCGCACTACCCTCAAGTGCGTCCTTTGTGGGCTCGAAACCCACAACAGCTGCTACACCAACCACCACCTCCAGCTGCAATGAGATTCACCACCTGTCAACGCAAGTATTGGCTTGTGATAAATCTACACCCATTTTCGGTCCCACGCTCTCAAAAATTTTAAAGAGAATCCCTCGTGGTTCAAGAGATCTAGCGGCACATAAGCTGTCATCTGTGATTGATAGGGTAGTGAGGATTAATGATGAAGGAACATGGAATGATCTGTTTCAGTTCAGTTCGAAGTACCTATTTGCTCCAATAAGAGGTGGACGTCGCCGGAATTTAACCTCAACTATTAACTCTCGTCTTAACTGTGAAACATTGTCACCACCACCACCTCAAGTTTCCATCAGGAGACGACAGAAAAAAGTAAAGCCTTGTTCTGCTGATCCATTGATGAGTTTGGCCAGTCGCATATCCGCTAAGCTAGAAGAAGGAGATTTCAAGGGAGCAGTAAGAATTGCATGCTCTGATGATTCCATTGCTGATATGGATCAAGCTACACTCACAGCTCTTCAACAGAAGCATCCTACACCACCTGCAGACTCAGTCATTCCTGACCTTCCACCCACCAACCAATCATTCTCCATCAGTGAAAAAGAAATTGCTCTCTCCATCCGATCCTTTCCTAACAGTTCAGCAGGTGGGCCTGATGGTTTAAGACCACAACATCTCAAAGATCTCATTGGGCCTTTAAATGGAAATGGTTCCAGTTCCCTTCTGGCTTCCCTTTCTGCTTTTGTCAATCATGTTCTGGAGGGTAAAACACCTGTCTCTGTTCGTCCATTCTTTTTTGGTGCTTCACTGGTTGCACTTAAAAAGAAGGATGGGGGTATTCGCCCGTCGTCTTGTTGCCAAATGTGCAGGAAGTAAAGTGATGAAGGAGATGGGGGAATTACTTTTTCCAAAGCAGTTGGGGTATGGAATAAAGAGGGGAATTGAAATTGCCATACATTCTGCGCGAGTCTATCTATCCAACCTGCCCCATGATCATTTGATTCTTAAACTTGATTTTAAGAATGCATTTAATACTATCCGCAGGGATAAGATGCTCCTGGCAGTTATAGATCTTGCCCCTAGTTTGCTTCCTTTTGTCCATTCTGTGTACTGTTCACCATCTTCCTTGTTTTGGGGAACAGAAGTTATTCAGTCGTCAGAAGGGGTGCAGCAGGGTGACCCTCTCGGACCTCTGCTTTTTTGTCTCACAATCCACAACATGTGCTCTCAATTAAAATCTGAGTTGCGCATGTTCTACTTGGATGATGGAACCCTTGGTGGAACCTTAACTGATGTGCTTAAAGACCTCCAGTTAATCACCAAGGAAGCACATTCATTGGGTCTACAACTTAATTATGGAAAATCAGAGATCATCAGCAACAACACCACCATAATACAAGCAATGCTGACTGCAGTCCCTGGACTGCAAGTTACAGAACCAAAGTGCACCACACTTCTGGGTACTCCCCTAGGTGATATTGCTTCAATATCTGCTGCTATCTGTGCAAAAATAGTTTTTTTGAAAAAAATGGGTGAAAGGTTGTGCAATTTAGATGCACATGATGCTCTGCTATTGCTGCGTCACTCATTTGCAATACCCAAGCTTCTAAACATTTTGCGCACCTCTCCCTGTTTCCTTTCAGAGAAACTTGCTGATTTCGATGACCTTTTGCGATCCATCCTAAGCAGCACTTTAAATATCTCTCTTGGAATTAATGATCCAGCCTGGACACAAGCTCAGCTTCCTATAAAGCTTGGCGGCCTTGGTATTCGGAGTGCATGTCAGCTTGCACCTTCAGCCTTCCTGGCTTCAGCTGCTGGCACCTCTGATACATTGAAGAGCATGCTCCCTGCATCTCTGCACAATGCCTCCATCCCTGATGTTGAGTCTGCACTTTCCCACTGGTCCCAAGGAAACAACACAGCCCCACCTGTACCTCCTGCTTCTTGTTTTCAAAAAGCTTGGGATCTACCAAAAATGCAGTTGGTAGCTCAAGGTCTGCTGGCCAGTGCTGATAGTCCATCTTCCCGTGCTCGTCTTCTTGCTGCATCCACACCAGAGTCAGGAAAATGGCTAAATGCATTCCTTATATCCTCCATAGGCCTGAGAATGGATAACTCCACCATCCGAATTGCAGTTGGGCTCAGACTTGGTGTTCCCTTGTGCCATTCACACACTTGTCGCCATTGTGGTTCTCACGTGAATGACCTTGCTACTCATGGCCTTAGCTGTAGATGGAGTGAAGGTCGCCACGCCAGGCATTCTAGCTTAAACGACATCATCCACAGAGCACTGTCAGCTGCAAAAATACCTGCTCGTTTGGAGCCTTCTGGAGTAGCTAGATCTGATGGTAAAAGGCCAGATGGAATTTCAATGGTTCCCTGGAAAGAGGGGAAACTCCTTGTGTGGGATGCTACATGCAGAGACACCTTGGCACCATCATATCTCTCCACTGCTGAAAGAGGCCCAGGATTGGTAGCAGCAGAGGCTGAATCTCAAAAGAGGAAGAAGTATTCCTCTCTTGGAGCTAAATACTTCTTTGTTCCCATAGCATGTGAGTCTCTTGGTGTGTTTGGTGCTGAAACATTGTCCTTTCTTAAGGACCTTGGCCATCGTCTGCACAAAACCACTGGAGACTCACAATCCTACCAATTCTTACTCCAGCGCCTTTCTGTGGCAATCCAGAGAGGAAATTCTACCTCCGTCTTGGGAACATTAAGTTCCTTTGATGGTTTAGATGACTTTTAGTTCTGTGTGCGAGTGATCGAGTGTGTTAGTGTGCCAGTACATTGTATATGTTAGGTTGTGTTGTTGTTAGCCATATATGTTAGTTTATATTATAAAATGTATTAAGGAATAATAATAATAATAATAATGTGCTCAGCCATCAATGTTACCAATGATGCCTGGAGCCAGGCACAGCTAGGACTAAAATTTGGGGGTCTGGGTCTTCGCTCCCTCTCTCACCATGCTGCTGCAGCGTTCATTGCCTCCCTGTCATTCTCCGGCTTTGGCAAGGCTGATAACATCCACCTACAACAGGCAGTGGCAATGTTTAATGCTCAGGTCTCCCCCTCTAATGTCATTACAGTCAATTCTGCTCTGGAGTCTCCTATTCACCAGAAGGTCTTGTCAGGAATGATCCAAGCCCAACATTTCCACATCTTGTTGGAATCCTCCTCTCCAGCTAACAGAGCTCGCCTTCTGTCAGTGGCTGCTCCTCATGCTTCCTCTTGGCTATCAATGGTCCCTTCCCCTGGTTTGGGCTTGCACCTGGAGTCAAATGAGTTCCAGATGGCTATTAGGTGGTGGCTGGGGTTAGATACTTCTGGTCGGTCCATGTGCCCATTCTGCCTCGATACTGCTCTTGATCCTCTTGGTCACCATGCTGTGACCGGCAGGCATGGGGGGGATGTGGTCACACGCCATAATCGTTTACGAGATGAGGTATTTGACCTTTGTCATCATGCCCACCTAAGTGTGAGTGTGGAGAGAGGTCATGGCCTTACCAGAGACCTTGCCCACACCAGACCTGCTGACATCCTCATTGCTGGCTGGGACAGAGGCAAACCTGCGGCACTAGACCTGACCATTACCTCACCACTCTGCTCTGTCATCTTGGGTGACTCATGTCACCAGGCTGGTGCGGCAGCCCTGGCAGCAGAGACCCGCAAGCTCCACTCCAATGGTCCCAAGTGCCAAGAGTTGGGCTGGTCCTGCATCCCATTGGCAGTGGAGACTTATGGCAATTGGGGCAAGCAGGCACAAGATACTTTCTCCAGGCTGGCATCCTTCCTGGCCATTCACCAGTCCTCCCCCAAGGCAGTAGTAATGGCTGAAATTTATGGCCGGTTGAATGTGGTCCTGGTTCAGTCCATCGCTAGAGCCATCCTGGCCAGGGAGCTTCCACCCTCCTAACTTACTATTAGTAGTTCAGTTGTAATTAGTAATATGTATTATAATTATTGTTGTTATTGTAATATTATTTGTAAAATCAAGACAAAAAATTTAAAATAATAATAATAATGTTGAAACATTTGGTCATTGGGGTAGGAAGGCTCAGGATGTATTGTCTAGGTTGGCATCCCACCTGTCAATTAGCCTCTCCCAGCCCAGAGCTGCAATTGTTGCTGACATTTATGGACGTCTCAACATCATCTTGGTGAGGTCGGTGTCCAGAGCCATCCTCTCCAGACTACCACAATCAGGCTGAATTCATTTAGCTAATTGTAACTATGTAACACATTTATTACTCGTATTTGATTCATATGTCATGTATACTTGACAATTTTAATAATAATAATAATAAATAATAATAATAATAATTAAAAATGGCGGAGGCGGAGGAAGCTGACGATGACAATGAACCGGTCTTCGATGATGATGAGTTTCTTTTCGACGGTGGCGAATTTGTCGGTGATGGTTATTCGGGCGACGGGAAAATTGTTGAGTTCATAGCGGAATGTTCAGTTCGATGGCTGGAAACTGACCTTCAGCCTCACCAGACTTGGGAAGCTCCGGAAGATAGTTTGAGAGCACTAGACTTACTACGTAGTAGCACAAAGAAGTTGTCAAACCTGAAGAAGGCATTGAAGACATGGGATGACTGAGCATGAAGGTGACGGTGCTGACGGGTGCAACTCGGGAGTGGCCACGAAAAGAGAGGGATCCCCTTCTCAGATTAGGGCCGCGCAAGAGGCTGATCACCTCGAGGCTGCTTTGAAAGACATAGTGGATATTTGTCAAAAACCACGACTGTTGGACGAAGCTAGACCTAATAAGGCTCACTCAAAGAGCATGCGTAGGAAGGTGGAGAGGGAGTACGTGTAGGCTAGGGTTAATTGAAGTGTAGTAAGAGACAGTGTAGAGCAGTATTAGTAAGTGTATTATAATGGTTCGTATGTCATGTATATTTGACAATTTTAATAATTATAAGAGCAGCAGCCTATGCTGCTGAACTTAGAAAGCATGTGGCCAATGACACCAGATGCCAGAAGTTGGGGTGGACATGTATCCCCCTAGCCGTAGAAACATATGGTAACTGGGGGATGGAGGCTCAGAGTGTTTTTTCCCAACTCGGCTCTCTACTTGCCATCGGCCAGGCCATTCCCAAACCCAAAATGCTGGGTGACATCTATGGCCACCTCAACATGTCACTGGTGAGGTCAGTGGCTAGGGCCATCATGGGGAGAGAAAATGTCCGGATAGGTTAGTAGAACTGTAGGTTTGTTAGCGGCATCTAATGTAAGTTAGTTATCCTTATTATTATTAAAATAATGTAATTGTGTTTGTCCATCTATCCTGCTGTATCTGTATTCGAAATAATTCAATTTATTGTATAATACAACTATAACAATTATACAGATACATTAGGATAAATGAACAAACAACATGATACTTATCCTAACACTCACTCACTCACACAATATACATATTTATACTATATTATTACATTATTATTAAATGTTATATATACCTACCACCTAGACTACACAAAAAAAAAAGAAAGAGAGAAAAAAAAAAAAACACACACACACACACAGCATTTTCAGCCCTCGCCCACTGAATGCTGAAACCTAGCACGGGATAGCAAGGCTCTGGCATTGCAGCGAACTAAGGTGAGGTTCAGTCTCTGATAGATGTTTGTAATGGCCTTTGACTTGCTGCACTGCAACTGCAAAGCCAGACGGGCAGCCAGCCGAGAAATGGAACCCTGAGCTTCCACACCCCAACAACCATAGGACTCTACTGCCAAGGGTATGCAGACCCAACCCAACTCTGTGCACTTGGGATCATTGGCATTGTGCTTGCGCACTTCAGCCTTTCCAGCTGCTGACCCACTTCTGGCTCCCGCTTCATTTAATGTAGCTAAGTTGAGCGGAGAGACCACTGTTAAGTCAAAAGCAGCTGGCTTCCCAATCATCCAGTTGGGCACTAGGATGTCTGCCGGCCTACTGAGCGAACTTTCAGCCCCATACGCATGACCTACCTCAAGCTGACCACCCAGCCTCGCCCTGTGACAAAATTGGGCAAAAACATCCCTTAAGCTGTTGTGGCGCAGAACCACATCACCACCTCCTTTGCACGTCATGGCATGATGCCCCAGAGGATCCAGCTGTTGGTCAGGGCAGTAAGGACAACGTAGCTGTGATGATGTGTCCATCCCAAGCCACCATTTTAAAGCAACCTGGAACTCGTCTGGTTCCAAGCTAAGATTAAGACCCCTTGATGGAATTATGGCTAGCCATGAAGAAGCGTGACACGATGCAGCTGAAAGCAGACGAGCACGGTTGGCCGGGGTGGAGATGAGTAACAGCTGGTCAAATTGATGGTCATCAATTCTGGATGATAAGTCTTTTTGACTTAGACAGGGCTCCAGAAGAGACTCTTCAGAGATCAAACTTGCAGGTGGAACCAAGCTATTGAATAAGGCGACAGCTTGTAAAGTGAACTCATCCAGTGGAGCTGAACAACCTGCTTTGTTTACTGAGGCCAGATAAGCAGCCGAGCAATGTAAAGCCAACCTACGGAGGCCTAGACCACCCCTGCTGAGGCTCAGCTGAACTTGAAGCCACTCAGAGTCAGAAGGATCAATTGCAACAGTGTCGCAAAAGTAACGTCGAACCTCCGCATCAAGCAATGCTAGGCCTTCAGACACATAGGCAGGTGGAGTGGATCTAGCTAAACGGACCAGCTTACAAAAGGTGGCACAATGACATAAGAGAAGGAGTGCAATTTGAGGGTCTACTGAACCCACCTCAGACATCTGGGACAGCAATTTGACCGCCTTGGCTCGCTTTTGAGCGAGGAACTTAGCACAAAAAATTGCATCCCCAATAGGAGCACCCAGGATCTCAAAGTTAGGCTCATGAAACACCTTTATGTCAGCTGGAAAGCCCGCTATGGCCCCTCGAGAAAAGAGTTCACACTTGGCCATATTGATATATAGCCCCAAGGAGGGACCAAACTGCTGAATGAGGTGGATAGCATGCTTCACTGCATCCTTTGGACCTGCCAGAGTACCGTCATCAAGATACCACATATTAAACAAAAGTTCCGAACATTCACTGTCTGCCGTAATGGACCGGACAAGCTTATGCAGAACTAGAGAGAACAGGTGAGGACCCATAGGGTCCCCCTGCTGAACTCCCTGCTCCAACCCAAGAGTACCCATGGAGTGCCACAGGGTGGGATGCTGCTCATAGCACCAAAAAACCCACCGGAAAAGTTCTGGGAAATGGGTTGCACACTCTTCTAGAAGGGCTTTTCGTGAAACCTCATTGAATGCATTCCTCAGGTCCACCTTACATGCCACAAAATTATCATCATCCCAGTGATCCCTAATACACCGGCGCAGACCATGTACCAACTTTTCCGCTCCTGCTGGACAAGCCACCCCAAGCTGAAGTGGGCCAAAAAACTCAGAAGCCTTGACTCTAGCCATAGTACAGTGACATTTTCCCCTTAGTCTTCTAAGAGCCTCTCCAACAACAATAGGCTGTACATCCAGCGGAGACCTCTCCTCATTTTTAATCAAGGCTGTGAGTGAGCCACCAGCTAGATACTTGGCTACCTCGGCTGGAGCTCTACCTCCTGCTAGGATGTTTACCACAGCCCTGAGTGAAGCACAGATGGGGGTTGCCAGGTGGACTTCGGCAGCGTCAATGAGGTGCTGTATTCGCAGACCTGAGGGGCCACTAGCACTATCTCTAGGAAATTGATGAAGGACCGACATGATATTCAAGTCTGGAGGTAACCTGAAACTTTCTGATGGTAATGTGACTTCCGGACTTGATGGAACTGGACCCTTGGGATGCTTTTGCTGTAACAAGTGCCAAGTCTCAGGGGTGTTGGGGGCGATCCCAGAAGAGGTGAGAACCTTGCACGCTTTTCCCAATACACCTTCTCTGGCCTTGGAGACTGCAGACTGAACTTTGCTTTTTGCTTTCTCCTTTGATGGTTTGGAGTTTGGCTTCCTAGCATGGTCAGAGGCGTACTGCCATAGGGAAGCTAGGTGACCATCTGACCACAATCTGCAAAGTTCCTCAATTGAATGAGACTTGTGTTTATGACCACCACTATAAGATGCTCGCAGCACGCACTTTGGCAACATAAATAGCTTTAGCCAAGCTTCTTCTGAGTTGGAAATACATACTGAACGCAGTGAATCTGACAAAACCCGAGCAAATGAGGGTCTATCTTTTTGAGGAATGTGGCACACTGTAGATGACAGACTGCCTCAAAAGATGGGAGGGAAGCCTCTGGAGCTGACCCCTCGCTGGTCCCTTGGCCAGGAGCGGTTGTGGTGGAGGCAACTGATACTCCAGAAGACCTAGGGCCTCTGCTTGATCCACTGCACTTCTCAGAATGAGAGCCAAAACGAGAATTGGCAACTATCTGGTGACACTGGAGGCAAATAAAGGAATCCTGCTCCTGCAGCCATTCAAGAAGGATATCTCCTGGGAGGATATTCTGTGCATGAAGTGTCATATGGGCCTTCCACATTGACGGGGCGATCATCTCCAAGCATCCCTCAACCAGACAAGGCTTTCTTGAGTTTAGTCTGGTGGTTACAGACACTACACTGAGGTGGTTTCTGTTGGCAGTCCCTGCAGAGGCTCTGGAAGAGGGGAAGTACATGTAGGGGAAAATTTGAATGAAGACTGTGTCAACGACGGTGCAAGGTGTGGATCAGCGGTCACCGGTGGTGATGACGTGGGCTGGGCCCGAGGATGAGATTGCGATCTTGGCAGCTGTGAGTGTGGCAGCTGTACCTGCTCATGTTGCAGTTGCAAATCTTCTGGGAATTCACTACACTGATGCCCGGGTAGCTGGGAAGAGGAAGGAGGCCGATGCCGTAAACGTAGCCTAATAGACGAAGTGGGGGGTATGTGGGGGTCCACGGCTGCGGGCTGCGGTGAGGGGTTTATACCCAACTGCTGAGAGGGGAGATGCGGCTGCGGTGGAAGGGCAGACGAATCATGCTCTAGAGGTTGGGGAGGCGTGGGTAGCGAGGGTTGAGACGCGTGCTCAGCCGATGAGCACGAAGGCGATAAGACACGGAGAAGCGGCTGCGACGATGTCTGAGGAGCTGCAATTGAAGCGTTCACACACTTACCTTTTCGTCCTGGATAGCAGTCGGTGCAGCCTTTCTTTCCTTTAGCACAGGAGCAGCCCCTACAAAGCGCTCTCTCGCCATTGCAACTGCAGCACGGCATTCACATTAATTATAATTATTATTGGATAATAAAAATAACAATTGCATGGCGATCGGATTGGAATGACCCCCTCGAATTCAGTGGCGGATCCAGGGGGGGTCTAAGGGGTCTAAAGACCCCCCCCCTCGGCCCGACCAGTTATGAATAAATTAACTTATGAATAATTAATTACATGGTTGACGAGTTGAAAAGTGAACGCAAGTGAACTGATTAGCGAGTTAGCATTCGACCCAAAGTGTGTGTGTGTGTGTGTGTGTGTGTGGGGGGGGGGGGTCTAAAGCCAAGGCCCTCCAAGCGTGCAGTGTTTAATTAGTATTACTGCTGCGCGATGGAATATTGTGCGAGCAAGAAGTAAGCGATCAAAACAAGATAGTTTACCTCAGGAAACAGGTAGAACTAAATCAAGTAGGTATATAATACTAAGGTAAAACGTGTATGTCGTTTAGACCAGAATACGGTCACAATGGCTTTGTGTAGGAGTTTTCTATTCGCTATCCTTATCCACGTTGACTCACGCAGGCTATATTAATCGACTCGAATATCTATCAATAATGAACACACTTTCAAAGTATGCTTATTTTCATGCTAAATGAACGCAAAAGTTAAAATGCGGCTGGGGCTTCGCCCCAGACCCCACTGGGGGAGCTTACAGCGCTCCCCCAGACCCCCTAGCTGTTACTGGAGGGGGCACACCCCCTCCAGTACCCACCCCCCCGCTTTTGTGAATATAGTTATTAGACCCCCCCTTCCAGAAATCCTGGATCCGCCGCTGTCGATGGTAGTCTAGAAATCAGCAGCGTTCACCATGCCGTGCTGTAGATGCAACGGAAGATACGCCCGATGTACGGGCTGTTCGTGTGCGAGGATGAAGACTGTGTGCTCAGACTGCTATCCTTGGGAAGTGCATGAACGTCGTAATAACGCCGCCCCAGCAAGTATCCAATATATCGGCACTACCACTTCTAATTCTCCCTCCGACATCGGTTGCTTCTTCTTCAGATGATTTGTCTCCTACAGATCTTTCTCCATTATCGGATTCACAGCAGCTGTCCGCATCTCCACTGCTGCCTTCTGCACATTCACACAGCTGCTGTTCGCAACTCCACCGCAATTGTCCACATTACCACTATTGCCCCCGTCTTCGCAACCACAGTCACCACCCGCGGCACCGCTGCGTTCCCCATCACCCCAGCTTTCCACACTGTCACAGCTCCAACAGCCGTCACCTATACTTCCTTCCCCTATTCCAATTATACGGCAACAGGCCCCAACACAGCTCATGGACTTTCCCTTACCTCCACTTCATGCCAGTCATCGTCAGGACCCTCTATTAGGAAGCAATGCACTGTTGAAGGTTGCCCTGCGCAGATCGCCCCTTCCATGTGGCACAACCATATGTCCCTCCATGCTAAAGGCGCTCTCCATGGGGGAGTTCCACCAGAGTGGCTACGGGATCATGATCTACATATTTGTCCCAACTGTTCTCAGCTAGTAGCCAACTCCAGGCATGCCTCTCACCTACGTTGGTGCCCCCAGAGATGCATTACACTTATACCACTCTCCACAATCCTGCCTCCTACCAACTCTCAGCCACTTGCCAGCCAGGATGATCTTCCTACCTTCGACCAGGTGTGTCAATTAAACCACCCAACCCTGCGTTTCGTTCCAGCTAAAGCCAGGCCAGCCTTTGCAAGGGATCTATCATCTGCTTTAAGGGATGTTATCCAGAAGAATTCTGAAGAGGCTTGGTTGAAGCTATTTATGCTCCCAAAGTGTGTCCTCCCCTCCTTGAAGCATAAAAGCAGCCACAATCCACACACTTCCATATAGTTTCTTTGCAACATGTGGTTGAGAAATGACCTGGCTAACCTTTGGGCAATGGCAAAAACTCATGCAAGCAGCCACAACACCACAAAAGAGGCCCCAACACATAAGAGCTACAGAAAGGTGATCAATTCTGCTGTCTCCCTTGGCCGTTCAAGGATGACGGGTAAAGCCTGCCAAATGCTTCTATCCAGTGGTGTTGCACCAAATACTGACACAACATGGCACTTGCTGAAGGGCAAGCATCCATCCTGCCCACCTCCAGTGGCTCCAAACGTAACTTCTGATCCCATAACACATAGTCCTGCCTTTCCCATCCTTTCTGTTCTTAGATCTTTCCCTAAAGGTACATCTGCTGGCCCTTCAGGACTCTCTGTCCAACACCTGCTAGATGCTGCATCTGTCCCTCTCCACACCTCCATTGGCTCCACCCTGAAGGAAGTTGTGAACCTTCTGGCCTCTGGAAAGGTTCCTTTATCCTTGTCAACTTTCTTGGCAGGTGGCAGACTGATTGCTCTGAACAAAAGTAAGGAAGGTACCCCACAAGATGTAAGGCCCATTGCAGTAGAGAAACATTGCGTAGGCTGACAGGAAAATGCATCTGTGCCATCCTAAAGGATAGCTTCTCTTCGTTCTTCCAACCCTCTCAGTTTGGGGTAGCTTGTAAAGCAGGCACAGAAAAGATTGTGCACAGCTTAAGGAAGTGCATTGAAGATAACTGGCTGTCTGGCTGAGTGGTGACTTCGTAGTATTTAAGCCGGGTGGACATGTCGAATGCATTTAATGCTGTATCCAGGCAGGCAGTGCTGGATGAGTGTGCAACCTTCTTCCCAGAGCTATTGCCATGGGTCTCATGGTGCTATGGATCGCATTCTTGGTTGTGGCACCAGGGTGACCCACTTGGTCCAATGTTGTATGCTTTGGTCCTCCATAAGCTTGTGACCAGCATAGATGCAGACGATGACTGTTTCCACCTGCTGCTTGAAGCCCAGTGCAGGTATCTGGATGATTGTGCTCTTGCAGGGGAAATGTCAGCTGTGCTACGAGCTCTACAACTCATTGAGGAGCTGGGTCCACTTAGGGCTTTACATAAACTTTTCAAAGTGTGAATTGTTCAGTAGGGGAGGCAACTCCCTTTTCCCACCAGTAGTGAAGTCATCTTTGCTCCCTAACCTGGTCGTTCTCGGTGTGCCAATTGGGAACTATGTGCAAGCTGTGCTCGGTTCATATCAGAAAAGTGCACAATTTCTAAGGCTTTGCTTAAAGCTCTTGTGGATGTCTCTGCAGTTGACCTCCATGTGGCTTTCTCACTTATACGCATGTGTGGAAGCTACTGTAAGTTAGTACACCTAACCAGAGCAACCCCTCCTAGCCTCTGTGCTGACTCTCTTCAGTCCTTTGATGAAGAAATAAGGCTTTGTTTTGCTTCCTGTCTTGCAGTGGATGTCCCTGATTCTCATTGGCAGCAAGCACAGCTCAGTCCATGTTTTGGTGGACTAGGCTTTCGTTCCCTTGCTCATCACTCCCCTGCTGCTTTCATCTCATCCCTTGCCTCTTCAGGACTGTGTAGCCCAGACGACATCCACATGCTACAGGGTGTTACTCGCTATAACACCCAGGTCTCTCTATCACAGTTGAGGCCACTCTAGCTTCTCCCCCTCTGCAGAAAGCTTTGTCTAAGAGGTTGGATATTCATACATTCCAGTCCTTGCTATCCTCCTCGTCTCCAGTGAACAAATCCTTTCCATCTCTGCCCCTCATGCAGGTTCCTTGATCTCTGTTCAAGTGTCCCCTCCACTGGCTTGGACCTGCACCTTGACAATGCTGAGTGTCAGGTGGCTCTTAGATGGTAGCTGGGTCTTGATACTTCAGGAGGTTCCTCATGCCCTTTTTGCCCTGGCATTGCCCTAGATCCACTAGGTCACCATGCAGCCTCTTGCAGACATGGTGGGGATGTAGTTTCACGGCACAACAATTTGCGTGACATCTTTGCTGACATTTGTCGCCATGCTCACCTTTCTGTGAAGGTTGAAGTGCATGGGATATGGCTTAAGTAGGGAACATTTCAACTCCCGTCCTGCAGATCTTCTTGTTCGAAGTTGGGACAGAGGAAAGCCTGCAGCCTTTGATGTCACAGTTGCCTCATCTCTAACCCCTGCTACTCTGAATGAAGCTAGTGCATCTGCAGGGGCAGCAGCCCATGTGGCTGAAAACAGGAAGCATGCTGCAAATGATACAAAGTGCCAGGAGTTGGGGTGGTCATGTATCCCCCTGGCAGTCGAAACATATGGAAACTGGGGGAAGGAAGCACAGTATGTATTTTCCCGCTTAGCATCCCTACTTGCTATTGGCCAGTCAAGTCCCAAACCAAAAATGGTTGCAGAAATTTATGGCCGCCTCAACCTCTCACTGGTAAGATCAGTGGCAAAGGCCATCATGGAAAGGGAGATGGTCCATGGATAGACTTATTGCAGGTGTTAAATAAGCTTTACATTGTGCTAATAGTTTCATTTGTGTATGTTTTGCTTGTAATCTGAATAATGATAATAATAATAATAATAATAATATATATATATATATATTTTTCTTAATACATAATTTTAATGATAATACATGTATATACAGGAGTAAATGCACATACAACATTACAATAGAATACATGAAATACACATATTATTATTGAACATAGATTACATGTACAATGAAATAAAACCCCTAAGTAGTGTACAGCACACCAAAAAGACCCACAACACCCAAAGAACACCCACCCTAACCCACATGTCTCAATTAACCCCCGTCTACTGACTGCAACAGCCTTGCACGGGATAGCATGGCTCTTGCGTTACAACGGACTAAGGTCAGGTTAAGTCTCTGGTACAGGCCCGTAGCCAGGGGGGTGCAAACGGGTGCAATTGCACCCCCCCCCCCCCCCCACTGGATGCAAGGTCCACTTGGCAAGCTATGAATATTATTCACTTGATTGTTTATTGCAGTGCAATCTACACATATTTGAATGACAACTGCCAGCTGTCTGCATGTATATTGTGCACGTATGCATGTAAGAGCACTGGTACGATCCAAATGTAGGATTGTAAAGATGGCTACAAGGCATTGTGCATGTATCATGTTTGGCGTAAACAGCTCCCTATCTAGTACCCCATCTCAATAGGCGTAAACAGCTCCCTATCTAGTACCCCATCCCAATAGGCGTAAACAGCTCCCTATCTAGTACCCCATCCCAATAGGTGTAAACAGCTCACTATCTAGTACCCCATCCCAATAGCAAGAAATTCGGTCCGGCATTGCCTCCTATATTCGATTTATTTAGCCCTTTGGGTGCCAAGGGCATATATACTACATATCACAGTCCAATGTCCATTATATCATGCAGGACATACATGTTAATCGATGTACAACAATAACTCCATTCTGTTCTTGAAGATGCATGGGTGCAATGAGTTACATAGGAGAAGGAATATGGTACATGCATAAACTAATCATAGCAAGTAGTACAACTCTTCAAATTTCAGCAACACTACATAAACTGTTACCATTTACCAGTACATCCCACAGGTCATACGCTACGTGTGCAGATTTTTGATGTGGGAGAAACTAACGCAAGTGGTTATCAGTTTATGGAGCAAATCATATAAATGTACAGTACTTCAGTCTTGAGTGACATGCAAACATTATTTGATACATGTAATGTACATGCACAAGGTATACCATGTACATAATTATATCATTATTATACACATCTTGGCACCCAAGGAGTTAAAGAGTGCTCCGTACAAAAAAAAAGATGCCTGTTACAGTTGTCGTCTGCTTGGTTCTGACTTGTTTTCAAGAACAAATTATTACTGGAATACACTAGTGGAATCTAAACATCATCTGTGTTCACAGGAAATCTGGCAGTTTTTTTTTTCATATGCATGGAACTGAATAATTCATAGTGTTTTTGTAGTTTATCTCTTTGGGTGCCAGATGTGTATAATTATGTACATGGTATACCTTGTGCATGAACATTACATGTATCAAATAATGTTGGCATGTCACTCAAGTACTGTACATGTATATGATTTGCTCCACAAACTGCCGGTCAATTGCTGATAACTACTTGCGCTAGTTTCTCCCACACCAAAAATGTGCACACCTAGCATATGACCTGTGGGATGCACTGGTAACAGTTTATGCAGTGTTGCTGAAATTTGAAGAGTTTTACTACTTGCTATAATTAGTTTATGCATGTATCATATTCCTCCTCCTACTTAACTTATTGTTACTTAACTCATTATACCCATCTTCAAGAACAGAATGGAGTTATTATTGTACATCCATGCATGTCTGCTGTCATGGACATTGGGCTGTAATATAAATATGCCCTTGGTACCCAAACTGTTCTGCATCAAACAAGTGTTGATTGGGTGCACCTTTCCTGGGGCTTTCTCAATTTCATACAAACCCTGCATCTGGCAGTGTGGGCCCTACCATACATACATGTATTATCCTGGCTACACCACTGGTTGAGTCCACTTATAACCTGCTTTGCACCCCCCCAACACACAACCTGGCTACGGGCCTGTGGTATATGGTCGTTGTGGCTTTGGACTTGCTGCACTGTAACTGCAAAGCCAGGCGGGCTGCGAGGCGAGAAAACGAACTATGTGCTTCTTCCCCCCAGCACCCATAAGACTCGACCGCTAAGGGAATGCAGACCCACCCCAGCTCCCTGCACTTAATAATAAACTTATAAATTATTCGCTTTGGTTAAAATCACTCTATATAGGCACAGCCACTGTCAGAGCAAATATAACCCTCACTTCCCCCCCCCCCCCCTCCCCTTAATTAATAAGCTTTATGAGCAAGCAGGTGTACGTATACACGACGATGCGCAACTGAAGATGCATGTGGCAATGAACGGCAAACTCTTCCACGAAGGCATGAATTAATTATTTGAGAAGTTCAGAACTCGGTTTTTCCTTTTATTTTATAAGGGTTTTTTTTCCGTACACACTGGCGGAGCCAGGATTTTATTGTAAGGCCCGGGCCCGGGGGGGAGGGGGGGGGGGGGGGGGGGGGCCAACATATGAGAAGGGACACGCCTCCCCCAGCCGCTTTGCAACTTTCGCGTCCCAAATCATAGCATATGGGTAATATTTACTGGCTCCCAGACTTTCTTGTAGTCTCGTCAGTACTTTGTCCCAGTCCATTTTATATCGGGCCGTGCAAATTGTAATAATGATGGCTAGTGAATCAATATTGGGTGTAGCTAAAACCAGGAGCAGGAGCAGGAGTTGCTACCTAAAACCAGGAGCAGGAGCACGAGTTACTACCTAAAACCAGGAACAGGAGCAGGAGTAGGAGCATGCAGAAGTTACTACTGACCTAAAACCAGGAGCAGGAGCAGGAGTTACTACCTAAAACCAGGAGCAGGAGCAGGAGCAGGAGTTCTTACCTAAAATCTCATATGAGCAAGCGCAGTAGGCCTATGCCTTATGAGCAAGCTTAAGAGTGCATACCGCTCATTATAAGTTTAAGCTCGTGCGGCGGGTACTGTACTGTAGTATATACTATTTTCTATACACGCGCGCGTGCACCCCGCATGCCTGTAATATTGAGTAAAAACACTATTTATTTCTCCATATTTCTGAATAGTCAATAGATGAACAGTAACTGATTTTTTTTTTCTATTCGAGGATGAACTTTGACAAATGCTGCATGCAGTGGTCCAGACTGCCCTCCAGATAATTAAAAGTGAACTCATTATTAGCAACTACTGCATGGAAAACAGGAGTTCTAATATTCTTTAAGAATGTTGCGAAACAATGCACTGTTGATAATTGCATGAGCTTTCTGCATTTTTGTAGCGGGAGCCCCTAGCAGCTAAGCACTATAATTCCTTTTGATATTGCTTCTTTCCATACCTAAATGCATGTACCTACATGTAGCTAGCTAGGAAAATTACATGCAGTTAATAATTTTGTCAGACATGCAGAGCTAGACTTCTGTCTGCTTCTTCTCCCCATGCTTCTGCATGGCTCCAAGTTGTCCCAGCGCCAGGGCTCAATTTCCATATTGACCCCTCTGAATTTTAGGCTGGTGTAAAGTGGTTGTTAGGCATTGATATCTTCCAAGGTGCCGAATATCCATACTGTCCCTCTCACTGCATGTTTGGAATTCTTGGGTCATCATGCATTAACCTGCAAGCATAGAGGTGACGCGGTCTCCTGCCACAACAGTCTACGAGATTATTTCTTGAGTCTTGCAGGCGTTGGTGCCCATGTAGAGGCAGGGAGTGGTCTTGGGCATGACCAATGGCGTACTCGACCTGCATGCTGATGTCCTGGTCCCTCCCTGGGTGTTAGGCAAGCCAGCTGCATTTGACATTTAGTTACTGTAACTTCAATTCATCGCTCAATCCATGTACCTTTACTGAAGCGAGTGTGCATGACAGCAGGATCAGCAGCCTTGGCATGAAAGCACAGTGCCAATGAGAATAAATGTAATGAACTTGGTTGGAAGTGCGTCTGATTGGCTTTGGAAACCTATGGGTGTTGGAGGACTGAAATAGGGTGTGTAACCTCCCCTGAATAATGAAAATCGATTTTTTTCCGAATACTTTAAAAACACTAATCAATTTGTCAGGTTTTTCTGGATCTGAAAATCGATTTTTCCGAATACTTGAAAACAGAAAATCGATCTTTCCGAATAGGTTTTGACAATTTTCCAGCCGAATACCTAGGTTATTCAGGTTTTCTGCTCACGGAGCCACCTAAATGTACACATCACACCAGAGACCCTTCTACAGCTTCCCCCATCACACCAGATGCTCTCAGCCCGGCCACAAACACTTACCCCCATCACACTAGATGCCCTCATGAAATGCACAACCAGATGCCCTCAGCACACAACCATAGCTTCCCCCATCACACAACATAGCTTCCCCCATCACACCAGATGCCCTCAGCACACAAACACTTACCCCCATCACACTAGATGCCCTCATGAGACGCACAACCAGATGCCCTCAGCACACAGCCATAGCTTCCCCCATCACACCAGATGTCCTCAGCACACAAAAACACTTACCCCCATCACACCAGATGCCCTCATGAGGCACATAACCATAGCTTCCCACATCACACCAGATGCCCTCAGCACACAACCATAGCTACCTACATTGGCTTAAATCGCTTGGCCTAACCACATACCTAGATTGGCGTGTCCTGACCTAAGTTAGCGTGGTCAAAAGAGTAGAACCACGGATGAAGTTTACGCACCACCGGCCATGCAGCCTCCATTTCACCATCGCGAGTTTTGAAAATACTAACTAAGTAGGCCTAAACCGCCTAAGTGCGATCGCGGCAATATCAGCTCACAGAGATTGATGCAAGAAACCAGCTCGTTCGAAAATGCACTAAGCGAACTATGATTTGTAGCTGGAGCTGTCCGTCGTCATGATACGTGAAGAGGGACTAGTTCGAATTTAATACTGCCCCATGTATAATCTCGTCCCCGCGTATATAACAACAGTGACGTTACGTTTCAAATTAGAGGTAATTATTATCGTACATGTAATATCGTACCCTAGCAAAAAAACCTATAGGATCTTATCAAGAATTACTAAGAATCTTATAAGAACTTCATTTCTTATAAGAAAAAGGGTAAGAAACAATAAGCGTCGTAAAATCCTAAAGCCCTATAAGATTCCTACAAGATTCCTACAAGAAACGTATAGGAACGTGTAAGAATCACCTAAGAACAAAACAGGATCTTATAAAGAATAGACGCTGCAGGATTCTTGTAAGAGTCTTGTAATATTTCTTATAAGAACAAAACAGGAATCTTATAAGAATAGACGCTGCAGGATTCTTGTCAGAGTCTTGTAATATTTCTTATAAGAACAAAACAGGAATCTTATAAGAATAGACGCTGCAGGATTCTTGTAAGAGTCTTGTAATATTTCTTATAAGAACAAAACAGGAATCCTATAAGAATAGACGCTGCAGGATTCTTGTAAGAGTCTTGTAATATTTCTTATAGGAACAAAACAGGAATCTTATAAGAATAGACGCTGCAGGATTCTTGTCAGAGTCTTGTAATATTTCTTATAAGAACAAAACAGGAATCTTATAAGAATAGACGCTGCAGGATTCTTGTAAGAGTCTTGTAATATTTCTTATAAGAACAAAACAGGAATCTTATAAGAATAGACGCTGCAGGATTCTTGTAAGAGTCTTGTAATATTTCTTATAGGAACAAAACAGGAATCTTATAAGAATAGACGCTGCAGGATTCTTGTAAGAGTCTTGCAAGATTTCTTATAAGATCAAAACAGGATCTTATATGAATAGACGCTGCAGGATTCTTGTAACAGTCTTGTAATATTTCTTATAAGAACAATACAGGAATCTTATAAGAATAGACGCTGCGGGATTCTTATAAGTATCTTGTAATATTTCTTATAAGAACAAAACAGGAATCTTATAAGAATATACGCTGCAGGATTCTTGTAAGAGTCTTGTAATATTTCTTATAAGAACAAAACAGGAATCTTATAAGAATAGACGCTGCAGGATTCTTGTAAGAGTCTTGTAATATTTATTATAAGAACAAAACAGGAATCTTATAAGAATAGACGCTGCAGGATTCTTGTAAGAGTCTTGTAATATTTCTTATAGGAACAAAACAGGAATCTTGTAAGAATAGACACTGCAGGATTCTTGTAAGAGTCTTGTAATATTTCTTATAAAAACAAAACAGGAATCTTATAAGAATAGACGCTGCAAGATTCTTGTAAGAGTCTTGTAATATTTCTTATATAAGAACAAAACAGGAATCTTATAAGGATAGACGCTGCAGGATTCTTGTAAGAGTCTTGCAAGATTTCTTATAAGATCAAAACAGGGATCTTATAAGAATAGACGCTGCAGGATTCTTGTAAGAGTCTTGCAAGATTTCTTATAAGATCAAAACAGGAATCTTATAAGAATAGACGCTGCAGAATTCTTGTAAGAGTCTTGCAAGATTTCTTATAAGATCAAAACAGGAATCTTATAAGAATAGACGCTGCAGGATTCTTGTAAGAGTCTTGCAAGATTTCTTATAAGATCAAAACAGGAATAGACACTGCAAGATTCTTGAAAGAGTCTTGTAGTATTTCTGATAAGAACAAAACAGGAATATTATAAGAATAGACGCTGCAGGATTCTTGTAAGAGTCTTGTAAAATTTCTTATAAGAAGAAAACAGGAATCAATAGACGCTGCAGGATTCTTGTAAGAGTCTTGTAATATTTCTTATAAGAACAAAACAGGAATCTTATAAGAATAGACGCTGCAGGATTCTTGTAAGAGTCTTGTAATATATCTAAATATTACAAGACTCTTACAAGAACCCTGCAGCGTCTATTCTTATAAGATTCCAAGCTGTTTTGTTCTTATAAGAAATATTATTTTGTTTTTATAAGAAATATTTCAAGACTCTTACAAGAATCCTGCATCGTCTATTCTTATAAGATTTCAGTTTATAGTTATTACGATAAATCATACAAAGCTCGTACAAGAGTCCTGCAACATCCATTATTAAAAAATTCCAGTTTTGGTCTTATACAAGACTACTTACCACCCAAAAATGAACTTTAAATATTAAATTACTTGTGCATGTAAAATTTCATCATGATTTATAAACTTGAATAATATGCACTGTTAAAGGATAATAAAAGTTCATGTGTGCTATTACAAAATACAATTGTCAACAATTTTTTATAGAAGAAAGTCTCTGAACTTCTTTCAATGGTGCTCAATCTCATTAGGTACAAAAGCAATGATGTCTGTCACACTATACTTGATTGGTATATGAACACAGATTTGCATGATATTCTCCACTTTAGTAGCAATCAAACGTTTCGATCTTGAAAGTTTTTTTACTACTTGAATCCATTTATCAATTTGCTGTAACCTCAGTATATCCATTCCTTTTTCATACACGACAATATTGTCATTAGTTTTTTCAAAAACATCACCAATTGCATACCATTGTGTTCCAATTGCACAAAAACGTCGAACCGATATAACACATATTTCAGCAGGAGTTGTATCGTGTACATTAGTCATAAATTTAACTTCACAAACTGAACTATTTCTTTTGTGTTTGTCATTTCTGCAGTGTACCACATTTAACTTTAATTGTAGTTGCTTCTTGTTAAGAATAGGTTCATTAATTGTTACACCAATTGAATTCAACGTAGCTTTTTCATCTTCAGTAAGACATTCATATTTGGATTTTATACATTTTCTTAAATGTGACATAAAACTAATATCATATTTATAGAAATACTTTATCACACTGTCATTTTTGCACTCAGATATCTTATTATATTCCTTACTAACTTCTTGCCTTATTTTTAATGATCTATGTATTTGAGGCAAAACATTTCCAGTGCCATGGCATTGCCTCTTAAGAAAGCCATTAAGGTTTTCAAAGCAGAATGTAGAATAACACCACAATGGACCCCAATTTTCAACAAACTTGCATACATGAACAATGCTATGCAGATTAGCAGTGCAAACATTATTAGGATACAGAATTGGAGCAAGTTCATAAAACTGTATTAAATTTTCATTAGCAAATACTAGATCCTCTTGACTTATTGATGTACTGAGTAATATGTGCATTGCACATACTAAAAGTGTCCAGTGATTTATATATTTTGGTGGCAGAATGTCTTTTAATATAGGAACAGAATAAAAAAGTAGCCAAGCTTTCAACTCTGATGCTTTCCAAAATGAAAGAGTTTTTGATATACTCCTTGGTGAACTTCTAAAATTATGTGGAGGCTTTATTCTGCTTAGCTTCTTGTCAATTTCTTTCAAAAATTTACGGATGGAAAATGGGTTAGAACTATATTTTGAGTCAAACCAAAACTCCATAAAAGCTTTTGTTATTCCTTCAAGAATAGAATGCAAGTAGTCAATTACCACTGATAGTATTATATTCATATGTTCTGATAAAATACTTCTTCCTTTTATGCCATAAACTGATTTCTTAGTACTCTCTGCCTGTCGAACAAATTCCACTAAATTGGCCAATGCTCTTTGCTCATGCTCATCACTTGGAAGCCATATAGTTCGATGATTACAATATGTCCCTCTATCCATACAGTAGGAACAGCCATAATGACCATTAAATTGGACATGATTCAAAGCCATTGCCTTAGCAATAAAATCAAAGATTCCTTGAATGAGCATTGCTCTTACAATCTTTGCACCATCCTTTGTTTGAATATTTATACCATTTTCCTTGTGATATTTCAATTTGTTTAAAACTAGCTGTAGAATGGAATTAAGATTCGGTTTTACACATCCTAGCCACAGACCAGCAACTATTAGGTTTTGAACATTTCCTCTCAAATGTGGTGGGAGATTAGAAATGCAGAATTGTATAGGCCAAAGCTGAATACCTAATACATACAGACAAAAACAGAGCATACTTTTGTAAATTAAAAAAAAGTAAAATATTATGAACTGTGTATACTAATAACTCTGTTGTTTACCTGAGGATTTGAACATGGGCACTCCATCAACACACATCTGCAAAGCTAAGTTTTCAGGAACAGAAAGAAATTTTCCTGGTTCCATCAATGATTTATACAACTTTCCATCTTGGATATCACAAAGGGTATTTGTGCTTTTCTTCCTTGTAAAAGGATATTGTAGTAGATCCCAGTTATCTATTAAAGAGATATAAACACTATATTTATGAGTTAGGTCACAAACGTACCTTCACAAACGCGAACAATTTGTTCTTCAAAAGGAAGCAAAGAAAAGTAGCATATTTTAGAACAGCTACCTTTGCATAGAAATTACTGCAGCTTTTGTTTTCAATTTATTCTAAACAATTTGAGCAATCTATACCACGTGTAACTTTATAATTTTTTCGTAGTTTATACACAGTTTTGATACTGTTATCTGAGTTTGCACAGTGAAGTTGTATCAAATCCAAAAGGTGTTGTGTTGATGCTTCTGTCAACTGATGAGTTACAGCAAATTGATTTATAGCAAGAAGGCTTTCTGCATTGCTAATCTTTGTTGCTTGTAAGGGGAGGATGCACTATGGTCAAAATTTAAAAGCTTGCATTTACATTTACATTACCTTCATTGTCACAGCACTGTCCAGCTAGAGCACTGTCCTGCAACCCTACATTTAGGGTTTCTTGGCTTAATAAAGTCTGAGAATGAGCTGATAATCCTAAATGACTGTTACATGTGCCTGAACCTGCAGAAAAATACATAGCCAGTTTATTTACTAAATACAAGATACTTATAATAAATCCCTTTGTTGCATACCAGAGATTATTTCAGAATCTGTGTCATCAGAATTATTATCATCACCATAACGATTAAGAACCTCTTCATTTTCATCTTCTATATTACATAAAAATATCATAATCCTATATATTGCACACCGCACAAACATTACCTGAGTCAAAATTCCCTCCTTGATGTACAACCTCTTCCTCATCTTCAGTAACATTCAACAGCACATGAGGCATAGTTATGTGCTGCGACATAGTGTCCTGTATGCAGGGTAGGCCTTGTTACTGTATTTGGCTTGTCTTGGTACCCAGAGCCTTGTTACTGTATTTAGCTTGTGTTAGCACCCTGCCTTGTTACTGTATTTATCTTGTGTTAGCACCATGCCTTGTTACTGTATTTAGCGTGTGTTAGCACCCTGCCTTGTTACTGAATTTAGCTTGTGTTAGCACACTGCCTTGTTACAGTATTTAGCTTGTCTTGGTACACAGAGCCTTGATGCTGTAGTTGGATTGTTTTAGCACACAGCCTTTTTTAAAATGTAGCTTGTCTTGGTACACAGAGCCTTGTTACTGTATTTAGCTTGTGTCCATGCCCTACCTTGTTACTGTTATTTTAAAATGAAGCTTCTCTTGGTACCCAGAGCCTTGTAACTGTATT
This sequence comes from Spongilla lacustris, assembly GCA_949361645.1. Classification (NCBI taxonomy): domain Eukaryota; kingdom Metazoa; phylum Porifera; class Demospongiae; order Spongillida; family Spongillidae; genus Spongilla; species Spongilla lacustris. The sequence continues at coordinate 5,116,450 of OX442429.1, read as the reverse complement.
TAAATTGTGTTAGCACCATGCCATGTTACTGTATTTAACTTATGTTACCACCCTGCTTGTTACTGTATTTAGCTTGTGTTAGCACCCTACCCTACCTTATTGAAAATGTAGCTTGTCTTGATACCCAGAGCCTTGTTACTGTATGTAGCTTGTGTTAGCACCATTCCTTGTTACTGTATTTAGCTTGTGTTAGCACCATGCCTTGTGACTATATTTAGCTGGTCTTAGCACCCTGCCTTGTTACTGTATTTAGCTTGTCTTGGTACGCAGAGCGTTGTTACTGTATTCAGCTTGTGTTAGCAGACTACCTTGATCCTGCATTTAGTTTGTGTTCGCACCCTGCCTTGTTACTGTATTTGGCTTGTGATTTAGCTTGTGTTAGCACCCTGCCCACAGGCTTTAATTGTACCGTAACGGTACGATGGAGCAATATACATGCATAACTGACAATCCTGAGTCACGAAACATCTGTATTATTCATTGGTAACGTACATGTAGCCTACATTAGTGGAGGTGCTATCTACGTGGATGACAGGAGTGCATGCCTTAGAAATTAATGGTGTACCTGATATAACTTAAGTTAAACATGTCACAAAAATCAGTGGTGGAGCTATCCTAGTGTTGGACCTGAGCGACAACTGGACCACCGCCGTGTAAGGTCATATATTTACTAATTACTAGGCAAAGTACTCCTTAAAATCCAACACAGGGATCCGAGTCACCCCCGAAAGAAATCTGTCGTATACATTTCGATGCTCTACGACAGAGTCTACGTACATTCGTGCGAAGTACTGCCTCTTCAGCGTGCGAGTAAGGTGGCAGGGGGTTGAAGGCTATGACGCTAAAGAAAATCTTATCGTACGCACGAGCACGTTTCTTTCAATGCAGAGACCACAATAATCACAAATCTCCAATGACTCTCATAGTCAGACATGTACATTGAGTCATGTTCAATGTAACAAAAACTGTATGACGTTAAGCCTGTTAAGTTAAGGTGGGGGGGGGGGGGGGGGGGGGGAGGGGGTAAAAATGTTAACGTCACAATGACGCTAATTTTTCCAAAAATCGTTTGGACACATGAAGGCCCCTAATGGTCAACAGGAAGATGACGATGAATACGTACAAGTCCAAGACAACAGGGAGGTCGAGCAACAGCAGGCTGCACTTGGAGAAGACAATGAAGAAATAGCTGCGCCAATTATTGCAGAACAAGGACAAGAACCAGTTGTGCCCGGCAAGAAGATCGACACGAAGCCGCAGAAAGCCTGATAAATTGGGACATGATCTGTAACGTCGAACCGTTCAAAGGAGGAGAGAGGGGGAGTAATGTAGCGTACGTAGTTATCGTATTAAGAGTGTACCAAAAAAAAAAATCGTTCTCTTTGGTGAGGTGAGTAAGTTCCAAATAAGTGCATATATATACCAATCGTGATTAAAGCTGGCCTTTGTCAGCTATAGGAATGATATTACGCCAGAGAAGCAGGCAGTGTGTTGTATGGAGGAAACATTGATACATGTAGGTATGAAGGATTTAGCATGCATATGTAATACGATTGCAAGCACAGGATTTCATGACAAAAGCACTTTTTGATCCTAATTATATTCGCCCTTGTGATGACTGAGCACAAATTATCAATATGGAGCAGTGCTCAATAAAGTAACCTCCATCAAAACAATACAATTATCCAGGACAGGAATTTTCAACGGTATCCCCTGGATATACAACCAACTGGTGTCTAGCTTGCACCTTTCTTGGCAATGAGCAATTATTCCTATGTCCTTCCTGTAATGAAGTAATTGAACTTTCATCCCATTAAACTGTACCATGCACAGTAGGTTCTTTGTATGAATACTACTAATCACCAATGCATTTATAGTATGATAACACTTAATAGATAGTTGCAGCTGTATTCTGTATAATACTTGTCATACTAGTTTTAGCTTTATGGATTATGCAAACATCATAATAGATACTTGTAGCAGTACATTAGTAGATACATATACCAGTTAGGCAACTGCTGATGCCTTAATGTCACACTTTTAAACATTCCAGCCAAGAACAGCATGAGCAGTCAGGAGATATACCATTGCAGCTGTGCCAGTAACAATAATCATAGGAAAGCCAATTCTGATGAAATAGCAGCCAAAATGTACTAGTGGTAATCAACAAAATCTATTGAGCATACTTTGCAAAGTATTGGAATGATATATTGTATCCATTTTGCTCTGCAATTCCAGCACATACCATACTATTGACAGCCGCATTGCCCACTGATAGGAAAATACTAATTAATATACAAATTAAATAATATACTGAAAGACATATAAGTGCAGATAAACCTCATCTTTTTACTAATTGGAAATGAATTACAAGTATTTTTAACTACATGTAGCATTTTTACAGCCGTGCATGCTTTAAAAAAAAGATGAAAAAAGAAAAAGTATCTATGTGGATGGACAAACTCACAGGTGCTTTTCATTGAATACGAGGGACAACAATGGTGTTCTGAATAGGCATTTGTGGTGTAGGAATAGTAATTCCTTGTCTGATATTCCTGTCATAGTACTGCACCTCTGGGATATAGGGGTCAACGGATGGTTAAGAAACCCTATACATGTATAAGCTACAAGTAAAACATTCTCAATGAGAAAGTTGGTGGCATATAGGATTGGAAGGCAATGGTGGTGAAAAAAGGAAGGAAACAAGGGTCTAATAATAAGGGAAAATGGAATAGTACTATATTTAGCACATTTCTACATGTAGGATATAGTATGTTGTTCGTGTGCTAAAAATAGGACTATTTATATATAATATAGGACCCCTTATTATTAGACCCTTGTTTCCTTCCTTTTTACACCACCATTGCCTTCAAATCCTATATGCCACCAACTTTCTCATAGAGAATGTTTTTTATTTACTTGTTTCATTAATTTTTGTTCATGCCCGATTATTAGTCTCGGCCCCAGACCCATTCGCAGCAGCAGTGGATTACATCACCGCTACGCGGAAACAGCCCAAGAGTGCAGAACGATGATCATAGTTACATACATTTGGGTCTGGTTATGATACTAAGAAAGAGGAGAGCCTACCCCAGCCTGGTAGCTTAATCGATTCATGCGTGCGTATCGAAGGCTGTGATATCTGGACATGTGTCTAAAACCAAGGTAAAGACATTTGGGCTAATAATCTCTTGTTTAGCCAATCGCATTCACCGACTGAGAGTATCATTGCGGTGCTAGCCCTAAAATGTACAGTTGTCATCCTGGGAAAGTTCAGTCACTCTTTTTTGATGTGCAATGTATATGTACTATTACATTGTTACTGCTACCATCCAGTGTCACATGATGCACACTATGACTACAACACGACACAGCAACTACTTCCAGAGCCTACTATCAATGTCTGAAATCATGACACCATAGGCATACACAGGCTTGAGCAGGGGGCAAGCAAAAATCCACATTCTGAGACTAACTATCCTGCTCCATTACACACAACAACTGCAACAGTCTGTTCTGAGTCGCAAAACACCAACATTTTCGAGTCACCACCAGCCATGTCAGCTGAACTCCAATCAAGAAGCACTCCATTTATTACATTCTGGAGGAAGCTTCAACAAATCTGATCCCTGAAAAGTGTGATGCACCATCACTAACTCCATACTAGGTACCTACATTGTACACAACCATCACCAAGTCTGGTCCTTAACTCCACACACCTACATTTGTATACAACCATCACAAGTCTGGTCCCTAACGCCACACACCTACATTTGTAAACAACCATCACCAAGTCTGGTCCCTAACTCCACTGAACAATCTCCACAGTACATGCCATCATCACATTGCATTGCCAACCTAAGCCTCTCAAAATTTTCAGGACCAACATCATTCAAACACTACTGTCATCCTCCTATATATGTAGAGTACACCAGTGAAATAGTGAATCATCATATTTATATCATACCTTTACTTTTAGTTGTGACCTGCACACAGTAAGTGTGCAAATGAAATCTTAGAAGTGTTGATGGAGTCATACACTGTAAAGTAACCTGTATATGAGCAAATAAATTGCTTTTGTAAGTTCAAGTAAACAGAAGCCATATCAACACCAGCAGACCTAAATATGTTTGGTCATCAGATAAGATGTTCAAAGAAGCAATGAATACAATATGCATTACTGATAGGATGCAATCTACAAAGTGATGACTGTACATGTACCTGGTACACACTCTACAAGCCCACATACAGGCACTTTCTTCTCCCCACCTGTTACAAGACACTTACATCACTTCGAAGGGATGAATGCAGTATCCTACTATCTTACTGATGTTCCATTAAGCTTTTTTTCTTCCTTTCAAAGCTCTTTAACCTGGTGTTGGTAGAGGCTCAGTAAATGTCACCTGTACACCACCATTACCTTTTTTTTTTTTTTTTTTTTTTTTACAGCTTGTAGCTTCATTGTGTACCAATTGACAAATGACTGGTGTATGGAGAAATAAGGTAATATGGGCGCTGGTAGCTCCCCTACGAGTGATTCTCCCATGCTAGCTGATTGCTCATTTGCATTGAGACAGACTGGTAGCTGTAGGACCCACTGCTGTATCTTGGTGGTGTTCCATATAGCTGCTATTTTTTTTCTGGTGTTGGTAGAGGCTCAGAACCAAATGTCACACCACCATTTTTGCAACTGACACAAGACATCTCTACAGAGTAGATAAAGAAACATGACTAATACACTCAACTCAATGCAGCATTCATTTACCTTGATATTGGACCAACATCTTTACACTATATCCAGAACATTAAAGCCATATCAGCTAACAGCAGAACACATAGTGGGAAGGGCTAAACTTCATGGCATGCCTGAGCATGCCATTGACACCTATGCATAGGGTCTCAACAGGTCTTCAAATGGAGAATGCCCTTAAACTTCTGCAGAACTATGTGACTTGCTGCCTCCATATCTGTCTTGATCCCCCCATCCACCTTGCTGTAACACCTATAGTAAATTTTTATAAAATATTATATTGTATGACCACAATGATAACACACAATTTTGCCTCCCACCTCATTTTATAGTCAAATGTATCCGAGCTGTCATTAGGATGACTGCATCTCTATATGTGACCACAGCACAAATTTAAACACCACATTTAACACCATCACCAACTCCACCATATCACCAAGACAAAATGGTGAATTTCAACATCTGAATCCACCTGGTCAGGACAAGTGCTATATGCACCATCACCAAATCCACTAACTCCATCACTTTGCAATCTCCAATGTACACACTATACCTTCATTAAACTGCCATTGCATTGCCAAACTAATCCTCTTTCCAATTTCAGGATAAGCACCACACATGTATTGTTCACTTTTGTAGCACCACTGGAGGACCATATCAATCTTCTCCATACATGTAGATGTACTCTTCTATACAAGGAGTACACCAGTCAAATAGTGTATCATGATTTTTATATCCATACCTTTGTTTTCCTTTCCAAAGTTACACATGTGACCTGCACAGATAGGAAGCGTTCTAAAATGTTAAAACAGAATGGAAGAATCAAGTCTTGGAGGTGTTGACAAAGTCATACACGTAGCAACACCGCTACAGGAGAAAATGTACTACAGTGCATAACATGCTAGTTGATGAAAAAATTTTTTGCATCACTTTTACATTTGAGTGGACTTTTTAACAACATGGTTTGTGATATACAAAATCTAATTACAGAATATTGTTTATGCATCATCCGACATTAAAAGTGCAAAACCACAACTGCTCACGTGACTTCCTGATTGCATAGCGTTTCAATTTCAGTAACTACCCTAAATAAGTGGTTTTTAAGGGATTTCTCCACCATTACATGCTGGATTGCGCGTGTAAGTGTATAGCATGGCCCCTTATCGAAAACTACCGTGTCCGATTTCGAATGCGGGAAACAGTTTCGGTATTGGCATCCTTTAAGGACAGATTTTAGAGGGAATTGTATATACAATACATATACAATGAATAACATTATAGAGTTGACGTCATTGGCTGAAAAGTGGGAGTGGTAGCGTTCTTTTCAGAACCAAACCCTGTAGGAGACCACAAGCGGGCGACAAATCAAATGTAGGAAAGCATCATCACCTATTTGGGCACCTCTGAAGAGGAAAAAAAACGTTGTCGACTAGATCACCACTCCCACAAAATACAATGACGTCAACTTTATAATGTTATTCATTGTATATGGCCGACTTTTTTTCATCCTCCGACTTAGAGGCTTTCTATTCGCTGCCAAACCATCAGTAAAGTCACGAATGCAACTGCCTTGGATTCAACCATCATTTTACTATCTACTAGCCGGCTGATCCTGGGACCTCAGATTGCGCACGCAACGAAACTCCATACTAAGCACAATTCCCTCTAAAATCTGCCCTTAAAGGATGCCAATATCGAAACTGTTTCCCGCATTCGAAATCGGACACGGCAGTTTTCGATAAGGGGCCATGCTACACTTACACACCAAATTTCAGCACAATCCAGCATGCAATGGTGGAGAAATCCCTTAAAAACTACTTATTTAGGGTAGTTACTGAAAATGAAATGCTATGCAATCAGGAAGTCACGTGAGCAGTTGTGGTTTTGTACTTTTAATGCCAGATGAGGCATAAACAATATTCTGTAATTAGATTTTGGATATCCCAAACCATGTTGTTAAAAAGTCCATTCAAATGTAAAAGTGATGCAAAAATTTTTATCATCAACTAGCATGTTATGCACTGTAGGCAATACTTGTTACACAAGCAGATTCCAATACAAGCAGGGCAGCATGCTTGGTAAACAGAAGCCATATTCAGTCACCTCAGTGCACTTCAAAGAAACATTGAATATAATTATGCAGGCAGAACACAATAGTGGGAAGGGCTAAACTTCATGGCATGCTCAGGCAGGTCATTGAAACTTACGCATACCTCAACAGGTCTTCAAAGGGAGAATGCCCTTCGACTTCTGCAGAACTATGTGGCTTGCTGACTCCATATCTGCCTTGATCCCCCATCAACCTTGCTGTAACACCTATAGTAAATATTACATTGTATGACATGTCAAGAAATTGTGGACATCAATGCATAACTCGGCTTACAATTGTGATTTTAAAAATCTGATTGCACCATTAAACTCACTAGGTACTTTAGAGATTTATCACGTTATTAAAACAGCTAATTAATTTATTAAAATATATTATTATTGTCTTGTAATACGTTAATTGTATGTCTGCATGGCAGGAAAGTTAGGAATAGCAATCGCTGTTACATAAAATCCTTCCGAACTAATGCTATCGTCGATTTTAGTGATCTAAGCATACGCATGCGCAACTTAGTTTTACTCGTGCTCCTGCCTCTGGATACATTCTGGAGGTCACGTGATATGTTATTTAACCATTTTGACATTTGTGCATAGCTTAGTCTCGTTCCCAGACCATATTTATTGAGAATCACTGTCAATAAATAGGGTCTGGGAACGAGACTTAGGCATGGCTAGCCTTTTGGCGGAGGGTTGGGTATCAAGCCTATATTTGTTAGTATTGTGGATATAATAGCACTACACTCGATCGCTATCAATAATTCTTGGTATACGCTAGTCTTGCTAGCCTGTATATCGTCGATCAATGGCTAGCCAAGGTCGCTCGCGCTCACTTCCATAGCAGTCTCGTTTCCAGACCCAATATACGCAGCTGCTCTGCTACGTATACGAGGTGAAGTCTGTCCTGTAGTATTTCTTTCCAACTCCGCCGGAATGTCGGCCAAGGTATACGACAAGGATGAACAGCCGTAAACGTACTTGTAGAGTGGTTATAACTTATAAGTAGATCACATACATGCACCTGTCTGTGTAATTTGCCCCTACAAATACTAAGCAATGGCACAGAAAAGGATGCCATGATGATGCTCTGATATGTCATCAATGAACAGATCGATGGCATGAAGGCACAGCTAGGTAGAACTACACGTATGTATACTACCATGCATGAGAAACGTTTACACAAATCACCACATGCCACCACCCTAATTAAATAGGTGACCACAAAGATGTTGCATCAGCTACAATGTACATTCTGTTAATACCAGCCCTTCTAGAACCTTCCACAATTATCACACACAAACACAACCAATAGATAACCAAAAAAATACACCATAACTGTTACATCATCACCTACATGTATTACATACATCTGCAGAGCCATGCACATATAGCTGGACCACACAAAGCCTTCCATTTGAGTTGGGTGCTGAAGTGCTTTCACCAGGTGCATGTTGGAAGGGAGTCCATGAGATGCAAAACTTTGAGTCCAGTCCTCCCAGGTCCATACCAGGTGGTCACGTAGGTAAGCCTCCTCTCCTGGCAGACAACTGGTGACTGTCCTGTGTGTACAACCAAACCCTCAGCCTCAAAAGGTAAAGGTGGACAATTGTAGCCACTTTAAATTGGTCCTACATCTACATGCATGTAACACGTATTACTTTCTCAGTTTTATAGACATCTTCACTTAATTTGATTCATATATCCCAGTGGCTGCATCTGGGATGCGCTATCAAATTCCTTATCTCTAGGGAGAAGGGCTTGTATTATCTTTCCCTTAAAACTGTCCCAACCAAAGCTTACTCTTGTTCTACAAGGATATCTCCCATCCATGCATGCACCTTCACAAGGCTCTCTCCTCTACCTCCACAAGGCTATCTCACAAGCTGGCTACCTCCCTCCACCCAGAGCATTGCATAGCAGCAGGCTGTACTGCAATGATTAAATGATTAACAGAGTGATCACATGCTCAGTGTGTGTGTGTGTGTGTGTGTGTGTGTGTGTGTGTGTGTGTGTGTGTGTGTGAGCATGTGAGTGTGTGTGTGAGCGTGTGAGTGTGTGTGTGTGTGTGTGTGTGTGTGTGTGTGTGTGTGTGTGTGTGTGTGTGTGTGTTATATATGTATCACATGATATCTATATGGAATCACATGATCATGTGCTTTATGAGGTACTATAGGGAAATCCACACACCTGGGATATGAAGGCAGTTACAGCCAGTTAGTGGTGCATGGACCACGGAAAATGAGGAGGTGTTGCCATAGAGAGATTCCATCTGGAGGGTCGTTGTCAGCTCATACAGGAAACCACTCAGTAATCCGTACGCGAGAAGATCGCGCGCTGACTACATCCGCCACTGGGCGAGGGACCGGAGCTAAAAAGAATAGTTACGTAGTAAAATCATTGCATACCTCGCACATGATAATATTATTGGGCACATAACCTTATATGGCTCGTCTTTGTCCCGTATCAGTATTTCGCTTGTCCGCTTCAAATTCTATATAGAACGATAGCATTTACAAATGTGGATATGCACGCACACTTTTGAAAAAGTAGCAACAGAAAACGCACGTTTCCCAGCTGTCATACTCATAGAGCCATATCACGTGGTCGAATATAGAAAGTTATAGGGCCTTACTTCGCCATAAGTGTCTGTGATGCCTTGGTTTTCCTGAAATAGACACGTACGGTAGTAACGTTTAATGTCCATCGGATAGACATAGACCACTCTGCGTTTGACAGACCATAATTTTGAAACCAGGCTTGAAACGGCCTAGCTAGGACTTTAGAAGCTCTATATTAGTATCCCAAGCCAACAAAAGCCCAAACAAAGAACATACCAAATTTGCGCGCAGTGGAGTTTGTTACTTCCAACTGGGCCAGAACTGAACGCCATAGTTTTATTGTCATCCGCGGGCGGTTTTTAATTATTTTACAACCAAACATGTACCCTGATGACCAAAAGTGCCCCAGGAACCCAGGGAAAGAAGCCTATGGGCATATTAACTTGCTAGAATGTTGCCTGGATCATTTTAGTATCTTCTGAAATCTGTATAACTAACCTTCCTATCTTCAGTTCAGAGTAAAATGAAGAATAGTGATGAAAAATCATTATTAAAATAGCCATTTTCCATACATCTCTATGGGAATGTACTAATTCTTCTGAGGAACCCAGCAGAAGGGGCTTAAAATTACACCAACCCAGTAGAGTGAAAGGTTTTTATGCTATCCATCATTTGAGTCCTGTAAACCTTTACTACCGGCTTTCTCTGTTATATGGCATTCAAAAATTAACTTCATCCCATACATTCCTATGGACACGTGCGCGGGAAATGTGACGGACGTTTGCAAAATTGGCCAGGAATTGCTAATGAGCGTCCGAAATTTCTCGCAATGACCACAATGATAGAACTACACACGTCTGAGCTGTCAGTAGGATGACACCTTCCCCCACACAGTAGCTGAATAGAACCTTCTGAAAGAATGTGCAGGATGGAGGGATGAGGTTGCCCTGGTAATATGGGCACTATGTCCATGGTGACTAGGTTAATAAACATTATTTTATAATACACGCATGCATGTACATGTTCAAAATACGTATTGTATCACTCAGTTGAATTCGAACGTAAGTACCTTTAGGGTTTATTGGTAGATATCTTTCTAAGCCCATTATCCTTGCGGTCGCATTTGCCTCGTGCTGTCGTGCAGCATGTTGATCTGTCGGTCGTTCTTGCAATCGCATTCTTTTCACAGGAGAAGCGATGGAATCGTCCCGATGTTCTGCACTGTTCATGGCCGCTTTATTTTCATTGTACCGTTGCCGCTTTAAAGATAGGCCTAGTATTGGCTCGGGGTTCTTGTGATATTTTTCCCACTCAGCGGCTTGCTTTCGATCGGAGTTCTGGTGATATCGTTCTTCCTCAGCGGTTAGTTTTGGCTCGGGGTCCGATGATATCTTCCTTGAGCCTTTTCTTTGCTCTCAGAGTCTCTTCTGACGATCGCTCTTTCAATATTAATTTCCTCTCACTTTTGGAGGTATTCCTGTCATGGCAAAAATTATCCTACCTAAAATTTATCCTAGGATAAATTTTAGCTGCAAAAATTTATCCCTGGGATAAAAAATTTCTGCTAAAATCTATCCTAGGATAAATTTTGGCTGCCAAAATCTATCCTAGGATAAAATTTGGCTGCCAAATATTATCCTACTCTGCCAAAAAATGTTCTAGGGAATTTTGACTGTCAAATTTCATCCTATAACACGGAATAGTGAATGTCCCCTCTCAGGTTAAGTTTTCAGTGCCTACTTGCAAAGTCAGCTGTCACTCCAAACAGTGCATGAAGAAATCAGTGGACCTTCTCGTGAGTGAGTGAACCCTCCACCCCACCTTCCCTTCGCCACGCGCGCAATACTATGATTCAATGACTTCCAGCCGTTAAGTACACACCTTTGTTTATATTTATACTCTGCCAAATAGCGTTGCATGGGCTTAGGGAATTTTAGGGAATTTTGTCTTGCATGTCATGCAAATATCAACCTACCACTTGCCATAGCCTGCAGGTGACTCTGAGAAGAGTACAATATACTGGTAAAAGGTCACTGAATGAATACAAGAACATGCATTACAGCCTTCATCATACACACGTAATCAGGGCTATAGTAAGTGGTCTGGTTGCTATATTTAGTGTGTGTGTGTGTGGGGGGGGGGGGGGGGCGTGAATGAAGGTTTATATGGACAGGAGACATGTACCTTTTGTGGGATTAATCCCTACATACATATACGGCGGAATGTCGTATATGTAATCCAACGAAGCGTATGTTAATTCGCTGTTGATAGGTTTTATCTAAAGAAACATAGCATTTGTGAACTATGTAAACTAATTTTATTTTTTTCGGGGTAAGTGGTCCGGTTAATACCGTAGAACCGAACTGGAGGCTACGACCCTGGTAGTCCACAAGATCTAGTTAGGCGTAGCCCGACCTTCCGCCAATACGCGAAGCTAGGTCGATCGGGCTATACGCCCAACTACACAGTGACAAGATCGTCTTCACTTCCAGCCGCATCCTTGCATGACTTCACTAAGCGTCTCTGTGTTGACTTTGTAAAGAAGAGCTGATGCTGATCAAAAAGAAATTTAGCGCCACGGCTTGTGCGTATTTTAGGCCCATACGTGTAGCCAGGATGCCTGGCGGGGGGAGGGGAGAACCGACTCAACGTGGGGTCCTGGCTACATGTATTGCTCTCCCATCCCCAGCCCCCCTCCCCCCTAGCTCTATCCCCATTTCACCCCTTCCCCCAAATTACCATCCTAAAAACGGCTCAACTCTAGGAGTGGGATAAAAAATGGCAGGGTGAGATAATTTCTTGCAGTCTTGAATGTTGCCAAAATTTATCCTAGGATAATATTTTGCGGGCGGATAGAATTTTTCGTGACATTCCGCTCGACGTTTAGCTCTTGACGTGATGGCATTTTGACAAAACAACTTCACTAACAAAAGCGAATGATATAAATTGGAACACCAAAGGAATTGTCTTCTATTTAAAGCTCAACTATTAAGTATAGTTACATGTTAAGCTCACAATGTCTTCTCTTCTAGCCGATGCAAACAGACCGAGGGGTCCGCCACCATTGAAATCTCGTACACTCTAGTGAGAAATCAAATAGAAATCTTGAAATCAATAGAAATCCGGGAGAAATCACGAAATCATATTGAAATCTAGAAATCCGTCAGAAATCACTTGAAATACGGTAGAAATCGCACTGAAATCTAGAAATCACCGTAAATTTAGAAATCACAGCCGTAAATTTAGAAATCACATCCGTATTTTCTTTAAAAACTAAAGCATTTTTTGTAACTACTTTTGCTAATACAATAATAATAATAATTATAATTTGAAAAGAAAATGGCGGGCATGGAAGAGGCGGAGGACGAAGATGAGGATGAAAGCCGTTTGGAACTTTGTGATAGATACTTTGTGGAGGGGAAATCGGAAGAATCAGATGAATCGTGAAGACAGCTGCCGCAGGTCATTACAGATAGCACTCCAACGAGCAAAGTGCCGATGCGCAAGTGAAGCTGGAGGAAACTCCTTCCGGCGCTCGTTTGAAGAGAAAAGCGGCATCTTTTTACGAACTCTGCAGTCAAGAGGAGGAAAGTGCACGTGTAGATTTACATAAGTACGAAGAAGAGGGAGTTATATGTGATCTCCGTCACGTTCGTGCACGATCAGATCTGGTTGAAGAAATTGATAGCTTGACGCGTTCAATTGGCTGTGAAAAGGGAGGGATCCCAGATCCCTCTACCGATTAACACCATGCAAGAGCCTGTACATCCGAAAGCTGTCTCAAACGACTTCGTGAATCTTTCAAAAACCCCACAAAAGCTCAATGAGGCTAGACCAGCAGAGGTTTTGTGTAAAAACAAGTTTAAGAGGTTGCAGAGGAAGGTGTAGAGGGTAGTGGGTGTAGATTAGGTAGTTGCAATTATAATAATTATTAATGATTTTAATTATCACAAAGCCTGTGTCAATGATTCGTATTGCAAGGATGGCTCCTGGTAATGCACACATTGTAGCAAAAATGAACTTGTTCAATAATTTCTTTATTGTTGTATAAGTTGTATTAAAATATTGTTGTGATGCATTGATTAATCGATTGCGTAAGTATTAAATTTAATAACCATGACTATTACATTATAATTACGTGGGCGTCATTTATCAAAAGAGCTATTAGAAATCAGAATGTAGCTTTACAATAACAGCGAGCCGTTTATGACCCGTTCTAATTACGTAAACAAAAATAGAATTGCCTTTGGGCATCGAAATTATGTCGTTTGGCACTAACAAGCACTATTCGGTCACAAATGCGCGAGAAAATACATACAGTTCACACACTGACACCCCAAAAAGTCTAGGTAGAATGGCACGCTTTAAAATCATGCCATTGTTGAATTGGTTGCCGCATACAGCCGCGCCGTGACCCGTCACCTCCCTCAGACTGACCAGCTACGTCACAAATGTATTTTTACGTCAAAAGAAATGTTGAAATCCAAGTCGTATTACGGTAGAAATCACAAGAAATCAGTCGGAAATCTGGAAATCACACGGAAATCTGGAAATCATATAGAAATCACGGAAATCACCTCGAAATCTAGAAATCACCTCGAAATCTAGAAATCACCGGAAATCAAACAGAAATCTGAAATTGATTTCGAAATCTCCGTGATTTCGAAATCTCGTACAGCTTTTAGGGTAGTGGCGGACCCCTCGAAACAGACTTGTCACAGTACACGAGATCAATACAATTGTGCAAAAGCGACACTCACGTGCACCCCGTGCCCAGTCCTACAACATCCCCCTCCCCTTTATAGATCAACAGAATACACCAAAATGTTCCCAAGTTAGTGTTTCACGAAATCCTGAAACCGTGTTGGGGGTCTGGAGATCCGACCACTTCGTGTCTTGTATTGACTTGGCCCAATCTCGCCCTGAACCAATTTCTGTGCTGGGTCTTGGTGATTATTGGGCTCCGTCTCCAATGTTGGTTGTTCCTCTCGTTCCTCTTCTGCAGCGCTTTCATCCTGTTGCCGTTCTCCCGCTGCCATTGCTTGGGCTACGGGACCCTCAACCTCTTTTGTGTTCTCCTCCAACACTTCTTCCAGGCATGAGGGCTTGTTCACTGAGGGCTTCAGAAACCTGCGATTTCTCCGAACCAACTGATCATCAATGTCCACAATATAGGATCGATTTGACAAACGACCCACACAAGTACCCCTGTCCCACTGAGTCTTGAACGCCCGCATATCTTGAGCCAGCACTGGTTGTCCAATAGCAAGAGATGGCAGAGTCCTCTCTTGTGGGACCCTTTGATTGGCCCTCAGTATTTGCAGCTCCTGCTTCTTGAGTTTCTTCTCCAACACATGAGGCTCAATGACAGGCTCCCGTTTGTACTCCGCCATTGGAACAACTCCCCTTGTCCGTCGGGCCAACAGCCTGTGACAAGGACTAGACCCCATACCAATGGTAGGGGTGTTCCTCCACTCTAGTAGGGCCAGATATGGATCTTTGCTTCTCTTCCACAGCTTCTTGGCAATTTTTACTGCCGATTCCGCCTTGCCGTTTGACTGGCTGTTATAAGGAGATGACAGGGTGTGTTCAAAACCCCAGGCTTGAGAGAAAGCTGAGAACTCTCGAGCAGCAAACTGTGAACCACCGTCTGAATGCACCCAGACTGGTATACCATGGCGTGCAAACTGCTGCTTTGCTGCCTGAACTACAGAGGAGGCTGAAAGGTCTGGCAACTCTGACAACTCGAAGAAATCCGTGAGGTAGTCCACAACTCTCAGGTAGTCTTTACCTTTAATCCTGAACAAATCCATGCCGACCTTTTCCCAGGGTTTCCCCAGAATCTCATGGACTAGCAGCTTCTCTTTAGGCAAAGCTGGGGAGGTTTCTTCACACACTGGACACTGACTCACTGCTATCTCGATGTCCTTACTCATGCCAGACCAGTATACCACATCTCGAGCCCTTCTCACTGTGGACTGGACACCCTGATGGCTAGAGTGCAAACGCTGCAGGATATCGGGCCTCATCTTCAACGGATGACAACCTGCCCTGCTTTGTATACGATACCGTCCTGAACAGTCATGGTGTCTCGAAAATTCCAATAGCTGCGCACCACCTCTGGTACGTGAGATATTACCGATGGCCACCCTAGAGTGATCACCTTTCGCAGTGCCATCTGTTCCTCGTCCTGAAGTCCGGCTTTTCTCACATCTGCAATACATTGGTCACTGATAGGGATGTATTCTGATTCCTTGATGTCTTGCAGCTGGAACACCACCTCATCTGGCGTCCATTCAGTAGCCGTCTGACTCAATGGTGCTCTGGACAACGTGTCTGCCACCACCTGCTGTTCCCCGGGCCGGTACACCACATCCAGGGAATATCTTTGAAGCTGCAGCAACATCCGCTGTAGACGTTTAGGGGCAGCTAGAATGGATTTCTTGATGATGATTTCGAGTGGCTTATGATCTGTTTCTACCCGAATGTGTTTCCCAAAGATATACTGGTCAAATTTCTGGCAGGCAAAAACAATGGCTAAACATTCCAGCTCCAGAGCCACGTAGTTTCGTTCGCTTCTTGTCAGGGACCGGGAGACAGACGCCACAGGACATCCTTCCTGTAGAAGAGTAGCTCCTAAACATTCAGTACTGGCATCACATTGAAGAACAACTGGTTTGCGTACATCATAGAAGGCTAGAAGCTGTTGTTTGGCAATCAGGTCCTTCAGATTCTGGAATGCCTGTTTCTCTTTCTCTCCCCATTTGAACTCGGAATCTGATTCAGTCAGTTTCCTCAACGGTTCACTCTCTTCTGACAGTTTAGGAATATACCGGGCAAGGTAGTTGCACATTCCTAAGTACCTTCGCACATCAACTGGTCCTTTCGGCTCCGGCATACCACATATTCCCTCTACCTTCGAGGGGTCTGGCTGAATTCCTTTTGCGGAAATGACATGTCCTATGTACAGCACTTCCGTCAGATGTAGGCGCATTTTATCCTTATTTAGTTTCAGATGCTGGTCCCTCGCTCTGTCCAGCAGTTGATTGAGTCTGGCTTCCTCCATTCCATACACTTGAATGTCATCAGCAACAACTGCCACTCCTGTTAAACCATGTAAAGCCTGCTGTAGGCGCTGCTGAAACTCCTCGGGTGCAGATGACACACCAGACGGAAGTCTCAGCCATCTGTAGCGACCCTGTGGACCCCAGAATGTCGTCAGAAGACTGCTTCTTTCAGATAGTTTTATCTGTAAGAACCCATCCTTTGCATCCAGAAGACTGAACAGCTTTGCCTCTTTCAGATTTGGCAAAACATCGTCAATGGTCGGCATGTTGAAGTGGTTCCTGCGAATAGCCTTGTTCAGGTCTCTCGGGTCCAGGCAAATTCTGACTTGCTTTTTGTCCGGTTTCCAAACTGTTGTGATGTTGCTTATCCAGTCTGTTGGCTGATTCACTGAAGCTATCACTCCAGCATGCTCTAGTTGCACCAGCTTGCTCTCCACTGCTGCCCTCATGGTATGAGGGATCTTGCGTGGCCTGTTTTGAACTGGTAGCACCTTTTCATCCAAGTCAATGCCGTATTCGCCAGATAAACACCTTACACCTGTGAACAGGTCTGCAAACTGTGATAAGATCTGTTGCTTAGTGATTTTGCAGCCGCTGTTCACAACCGACACCTCCTCTGGTTTGTACGTCAAAAGCTTCAAAGTTAAACAAGTATCCAAGGACAGCAGCGAATGGTGCTCACTCTTCAAAACTTCAAAGAGGAGTGTCTGTGTCTGTTCTTCTGGATCCAGCACCTGCAGAAAACACCGCCCCAATGACCGCTGAATGGATCCATCATACATTGTCAATGTTGTGGCACTCCTTTCCAGTGGTGGTTCTCCCAGTGTCCGGTGATCCTTCAGTGATAACACATTGCATGTTGCTGCAGTGTCAAGTTGGCACTGCAATGCCACCCTTCCTTTCTTCATTGCAAACTGAAGTGTTCCTAGAAGCTTCTTTCCGACCTTACGAACCGTCACTGAGAGTATGTCTTCTTGATAGGTGGACACCAAATGTGTGCGCTCCTTAGCATGGCATTTTCTGGCAAAATGGTTGAGCTGATGACACTTGGCACAACGCTGTCCATACGCTGGACACTGTCTTGGTCTATGGAATGTACCACACCTAGAACACTCTGATCCCTCCGCACCTCTTCTATCTTCCCTGTTGAGCTTGGTTTCTGCCTTTCTGAACAGCCCCTTGTTCATTGCTGCTACCTCTTCCGACCCTTTCCTTTCACCAGTTTCTATTTCCGCAACCATCTCCTCACCAACTGGCTTCTTCACTGTCCACTGCTGCAAATCTGCCAGTGTCGCTTCCATGCTCTGACACATCTGTATTGCCTTGGCTAGCTCAAGTTTGTCCGTTTCAAACAGACGTCTTCTCATTCTTTCGTTATCAAGCAGCATTAGGTCATCCTTCAGTGCTCCAAAATTGCAGTCCTTCACATTCTTCCTAAGGTCGGCCACGAACTGATCCACAGTGCGTTGTTCCTGCTTCATCTGGAAGAAACGGTCCCGAATTACATGCCTACTTGTTCGTCTTACGCACTGAGCGTCCAACTTTTTAATCACAGTGGCATAGTCCTCTTTGTCTTCCCCCTCTCCAAACACGAGCGCCTCGTGCATGTCGTTGATTCGCTGACCTGCTACCCTTAGGAATATCGCTAATTTCACGGCAGACGCAGAATCCCCTTTTCCAATTGCTGTTAAGAACAGCCCGAATTCTTTCTTGAAGCGGGTCCATTGGTCGGTCAGGTCGCCCTCACCCACGGGTTCTGGCACAAGGTACTTCTCCAGCATTAGGCCTTTAAAATCCCACTTCTGACACCATGTTAAGCTCACAATGTCTTCTCTTCTAGCCGATGCAAACAGACTTGTCACAGTACACGAGATCAATACAATTGTGCAAAAGCAACACTCACGTGCACCCCGTGCCCAGTCCTACAACAATACAGCGTGCTTGTTGGTCTCGTTCCCAGACGCTATATGACGAGCCACTTGGGATAAACATTGCGTCATATTGGTCTGCGAACGAGACTACATGGCCGTACATGTATGTATTGAAACACACCATTTCTAGCCAGAGCTACTGTAACAAGCGATCCCCATGAACATACTCCCTTGTACGGACATAACTTGAAATTATGAACCTGCTGATACCATTTGCATTCTTTCCCGTGTTGAGTTTTTTCCCCCAGTAAATTTATCAACATATGTATTTCTGTTATCAGTTTAAGGCCCAATACGATCCACGTGGATCCAATCCGCAAAGAATCTACCGCTTGAAATTCTGAACATATTGGCACCATTCGCGCTTTGAAACGGTTGATATCTTGAGTTCTTTACAACTAAAGGAAGAAGAAGAGAAAAAAAATGGCGCTAACAGCTATTCCGTCTGGGGACGAGGTAAAACAGGATCCCGTTTGTTCTCTTGAACCACACGGTTTGAAACATCAAACAAACATCAAACGGCTCTCTTTCGACTTCTTGTTCGATACCGACAACAAGCAAAGCGATCCGATTCATAGAAGTCCCGTTAGAAGCGAGTCCCGTTTTTAAAATGATATTCATAATCGGGATCAAATCCTATATGAGAGTTACGTTAGTAACTCTCGATTAGTATGCTATGTATATACGTTGTTGGAGTGAATTAAAGAGATGAACATTTGCATAGATCGTATTACATGTGTGCTAAAAAAAATATCATTCTCTTCGGTGAGGTATGTTCCTCTCCTTTAAAGAGACTGCTGCAGTTAGTGGAAAATGAAACAAAGCCTCCTTGTGCTAACGAATTTCAGTCCAGCCACAGCAATTATAAAGAAGACTTCTTAAAAGGGCCTGTAAATTATTATTATTAATGTTATGAGAAAAAAACAAGGTACATGCAGAATACGTAATACGTTTTAAAAAGAAAAGTTAATGTTCAAGTTCTTATCTGTCTGTGGAAATTAAACGTACGGAGTGACATGGGGAGCTGAAGCATGCAACACATGTTCATTTATTCCATCCCGGGAGGGTTGCTATCCTGCAGGTTAACAGTAGACCATTGCGTCCACCTACATGTCGGTGACTTTCAAATATATTGCAAGGATAGCGTGTCAAGGTGGCGAGCGCTTTAGTGTTATATAGTAACACTGATACTTTGTGAACTGCTTTCCAGCATGCGTGGAAAGAAAATGAGCCTACATGCATATGGTTTGCTTACAGTGCTATAAAACGATAAATTAATCATTGATCTCAGTTATTGCACGCATACACCACACGGCCATGGAAAGTCTATTCATCATATTTACATGTATACACGCTATTGGCGAGTACATTGTGATAAGTATCTTTAGATTTCCTATTGTTCATTGTTGCATTTTGCTAAACAGTGCAGCCTATAAACGGATGCAGAATTTCAAACTGTAAACAGCTGTGGGGCTATATAATACCTTTGTCGTATAAAATATTTAGCAGTCGGCGATACGTAAGAAACAATATAGAATCTCCGAAGTGTAGCCTTAAAAGAGCTATAGAGCACAAATAAGACACCGAAATGCGAAGTGAGTTAATTAGTCATGAAGGGTTAAAATAAACTTCGCCTTTATGTATGTGTCGGCAAACATGTATCAGTCCTATGTGCTTCGATCGTTTCCCATTAAACTACGCAAGTACATTTTGGACTGCATGCGCATTAGTCTGGGTACCCGACTAATCGGGAGCATTAAAATATAATGCGGCCGATCAGTCCGGTACGCGCCTGTATAAAGGTACATTTGGCTGTTTCAGTTTGTTTTTATTGTGACAATGAATATTTATATATCGCTAATCTGATTGATCTATCCTGCTCAGAGGATCTCTGTTTGAAGTTTGAACATTGAACAATTATACTGCAAGCGTAATAAAATGCAAAAACAAAGAAAAAGAAAAATCATGCACCTTACAATATTTCGCATACATGTGCACCATTTATAAAGTTCGCAAAGATATAATTCAGTTACGTATGCATGTTGTGATCTCCATCGTACGGGTACAAAACAATAGTTTTTCAACGAGTTCCTTGTAATTGTGTTAATTCAATGAGTTCCTCGTAATGTGTTGCTGCATGCTTCACTTCGAGCAACTTAAATAGTAAAAATTTCTTAGCCAAATAAAAATTTGATTGTGTAAAAGTGTGTATGTGTGTGTGGGGTGGGGGGGAGGGAGCATCGAGGAAGTAAATTGCGATGTGGCAGTCCAATTAAGCGGCAATATTGCGGACCGAGAGCATTTTTATCTGCAATGTTGCAGTGAAAACAATATACACACAGGAAAAAAACAATGAAATGACACAATAAAAGAATGAAATAAAAGTGTAATCAAATTTTGGTAATTCAGTTGGTGGGTAGTTATGTGCTTATTACATACAGGATAATAACCCCAAATTTTACCTATAGCAGCAAGGATAGGGCCTAATTATCCTATGTGTAGTTTAGGCATTAATGTATTTATTATAACAATCAACACACTATTAACTTTTTATAAGAGCACTCCTAAATCCAGCTTACTCAAGATAAATACAAATGCACTAAACACAATAAAAAAGATGAAATGATAAATAAAGTAATGTATTCTCCTGTCTGCATTATAGTTAGACTGATTCTGCCAATATGAAACTAAACAGTTATGTTTGATACGGTCCATGCTAAGCTAAATTAATTCTCATATTAAAATTTATACGAAGTGCTGCTGGTAACAGGCATTAAGATATTCACAATTATTTCAGAGAAGGTACTGCATGTGCTCTACAATCAATGTTGATATATTATGCATAGTGCTGATGGCGTATTGACAAAGATGATCACATTTATAATACTAATGTGCCCTACAAGACGTTAATTAACATGTTCACATTTTCTCCAATCATTCAATAGTACGACTTACTGTTTGTGTGGCTCTCTGCTGTCTACAAATAACTACGTCTCAGTATGATAATGTCTTTTACGACATTCCAAACTCCTCTGACACCTCATGTCCCAGTGGATATCTATGCTATGAGCTGGAGACCTATGTTAGGAATGCCTCACAGTACTTCATATCCAACACATCCTTCATATTCTTACCTGGGACACACATGATCATTGATGGAGATGTACGCATTGAAAACCTCAAAAACTTTCAGTTTCAAGGTTCAGATATACTACTCCATCGCTCTGTGTCTGAGGATGTTCAACAATATGGTTTTGATTCCTTTGGGGAAGAGGACAACATACCATATTTGGAATCATCAACCAAACTGGTGTGTTCAAATCCTTCAAGATTTTTATTTAAGGAGATTACCAATCTGTCTTTACTTAATATTACCATACTCAACTGTGGTTCATGGACCTCAGAAGAAGGTACTTTTACTGCTGTATACATGAACCGTATCTATAACCTTGAGGTGGATGGTATCACCATTAAGAATAGCACTGGGTATGGATTGATTGGAAGAAATTTCTTGGGAATAGCAAAGATCACAAGATCATCATTTGTGGGCAGTAATCGGTGCACAAAAGATCAGATTTCAGGAGGAAATGTGGTTTTCATACACAACAATGATGTTGAAACATCAACTTCTAATGGTATCCATTATTTGATCATTTTGAATGCACTCTTTACTCTTGGATATGATGCAACGGAAGGCTATGACTGTATAAACTGTACAATGGGTAGTGGATTAGGCATTTTATTTGATCATCATTTATATGAAATGAGAGTAGTTATAAATAACTCAATATTATACAGAAACCTTGCACAAGATGGATCAAATCTAAAGATTGTTATTATAGAGACCCCTGCAAATGTATGTAACATTGAGATTCATAACATTTCTAGTATTCGAGGTACTTCATTCAGCAGACAGGAAGAGACTACTGTATGGTATATGGTTGTATCTGAAAAAGTTTATCCACCATTATGCGTAAGAAAATTTACCATCACTGACTCAGAATTTGTAAATTCACAGATTTTACTTTTTATGTCAGAGAAAGCTCAATATTACTATGATTTTCGTATAGAGAATTGTACTTTCATTAATACAATTATTAGGACAGAGGATAATTTCTACTATCAGAAATATTGGGATTTAAAATTAAGACCTTACTATCAAGTAGTTTTTGCTCAAAAAAAATTGATAAATTCACAGCTAGAGATCAAGTATATTTCTTTTCATCTATTACAAAGTTGCATTGTATTAGACTCGGCAATTATTTTACATAATACTGCAGCAAAGTGGTGGACATTGTCAATTTATAGATAGCCTGAAGAGTACAACGGGCACTTCTCCACTGAATTTGGTAAATTCTCCCAAAGTCCTTAAAAATAGAAATTATGAATTTTTAAACTGCATCTCAGCTGGTGGTGGAGCAATTTATTTGGAATCATCTTTTTTGCAAATTAATTCTATTGTTATGCTTGCTAACAACAAAGCACATTATTATGGAGGAGCTATATACATGCAGAACTCAAAGATTGAAATGGCTCATTCTAATGTGACATTTTCATATAACAAAGCAAATTTTAATGGTGGTGCAATATATATGCATAACTCAGTATTAATACTGACCACCAAACATCTGTATCATTCATTGGTAACTTAGCCTACATAAGTGGAGGTGCTATCTACATAGATGACAGGAGTGCCTTAGAAATCAATGGTCTACCTCATGTATCTTTTGTTAAAAATGTTGCACAAATCAGTGGTGGAGCTATCTATGTGTTGGAAGGCCTAACACTTGCTGATAGAATTTGCTTTTTTAATGTTAATGAACTCACCCATTTTAAAATGTATTTCAATGGAAACTATGCCAGAGAAGCAGGCAGTGTGTTGTACGGAGGAAACATCGATACATGTATGTATGAAGGATTAGACATATTAGCTAGTATAGGATTTCATGACAAAAGCACTTCACTTATATCATCTGATCCTAATTATATTTGCCCCTGTAATGACCCAGCACAATTTCATCAAACTGATCCCTGCTCAATAACCTCCATCAATAAAACAATATACCCCGGACAGACTTTATTGGTACAATTCGTCACCATTGGGCAGAGGAATGGAGCATCTCCAGGCATAGTGCTGAACTACAGAGCTGGGGGTGATGGAATATCATTCATCTCTGCAATGAGGTCATCAAAGCAGTGTGAAGAATAAAAGGTTCCATTTGGCCTTGTCAATTCTAGCCAATATCTCATCACACAAGCATTATTTAGCACTGGAAACTTTGCAAAATCAATTTTCAACATATCTTTTACTGTATTGCCATGCCCTGTTGGATTTGCTTTAAATAATTCATCCATGATATGTGAATGCGACCCCTTATTGAATAGACGTTATGGTTTTACATGCAACATCAGTGACCTAACCATACAAGGAACTAAGAACAAGTGGATTGGTTATACTTCAAAGCATGTGTTGGGAGTTTGTGATGTCTGTCCATTTGACTACTGCACTGAGGCAGCTAAGGTGAATGTACTGGATCTCAACAGTCAGTGTAACTACAGTAGAATTGATGTGCTATGTGGCCAGTGCCAAGATGGACTAAGTATGACCTTTGGGACCGCTCAGTGTGATGTATGCACCAATTATTACCTCCTAATGATTGTACCATTTGCCATTATGGGAATCGCTTTGGTTCTTGTACTCTTTATGCTCAATCTAACAGTGTCCTCTGGCACATTAAATGGACTGCTGTTTTATGCTAACAATGTTAGAATTAACGACTCAATATTCTTTTCAAGAAACAGAAATTTTGCTGCACAGTTCCTTGCAACATTCATAGCTTGGCTAAACTTAGACTTAGGGATGGAGTCCTGTTTTTATGATGGAATGGACAGCTATGCTAAAACGTGGCTACAATTTGCATTTCCCACATACTTATTTTCACTTCTGGGATCCATTGTTAATTGCAGGGAGATGTTCTTCAAAGATATCTCGTCTGTGTCGCAATAATGTTATTCCAGTGCTGTCTACACTAATCCTATTCTCTTACTCAAAAATGTTGAGAACAATCATCACTATATTTTCATTTTCTGTGATTAACACTGAGGCCAATAGCTCTGTTAAAACATTAGTTTGGCTGTATGATGGAAATGTGGAGTTCCTTGGGCCCAAACATAGCATACTCTTCACTTTTGGTTTGCTTGTTCTGCTTGCTTTTGTTATTCCATATACCACCATGCTTCTGTTCCTGCCATGCTTGCAATCCAAGTCTCACCTCAAGATCTTTCTATGGGTGAACAAGCTAAAGCCTTTCCTAGATAGCTATGCCGCTCCTTATAAGGATCGTTATCGATTTTGGGCTGGAGTTCTCCTTTTGTTTCGATTTCCACTTTATTTACTATTTGCATCCACTAACAGCACACCAGTACACCCGTTGGGAATTTTGATTTTTGTGTATATGTACAGCATGCTTTTAATAAGACTCCAGGTGTATAAAAAATGGGCTACTTTTATACTGGAAATATATTTTCATTTGAACATAATTAGCATTTCAACTGCTAGTCTTTTTGATCCTACATGTACTCAGAATATCCAAGAGCCAATCGCTATCCTTGTACTGATAGGGGTAGCAAGTGCATTTGTGTGCTTCATCATAATAGTGGCCACCCACATATACATGAGGTCAGGGAAGGTGATGCCCTCATGGAAGATGTGCAGAGACATATCAGCTTTATGGAAGGGAAAGGACCCCACTGAAAATGCTAGGTACGAGATAATGTCATTAAACATCAACAATTCTACTGATGGACTTCGTGAGAC
Organism: Spongilla lacustris; assembly: GCA_949361645.1. Taxonomy (NCBI): domain Eukaryota; kingdom Metazoa; phylum Porifera; class Demospongiae; order Spongillida; family Spongillidae; genus Spongilla; species Spongilla lacustris. Next base: position 5,091,224 of record OX442429.1, on the reverse strand, counting down.
ACTTTTACAAAATTGATGTGCAGTGCACGAAATTTAAATTGGCGAAATTAGAGTTTGAAACTATTGTAAGCTAGCTTAGCCTAACTTGTTTGTTTTAGTGCTCCACATTGTAGTCATGACACTTTGAATCCTAGTCATAAGACTCCCTGATATAGTGTGTACATGTGCATGTATGTTATGTTATTATTATTATAGTTTTTTTGCACTTTTCATGTACAATGAATAAAAACATTCTCTATGAGAAACAGTGATATAATGGCATTAGAAAGCCAGGAATCAAGGGTTAAATGACAAGGAAAAATAAAATACTCATTAATTCACCTTGTTGTGCGATAAACATAGCACTATCATGCATTGTGACACTGTTTGGGGAATGTAGGGACTATTAAATAAATCAAACTTCAGATGCATTCAATTTTAAAAAGCTACAAAAAAAAAAAATGTTTGCAGTGTATTGGTTTATTATACATGTATTCTTACAGATTATATAGTTATAGCTCGTCTCTATGGTGGAGGAGCTATCCTAGAGAGGATAGCTGTAGCATTGGCACAGACAAGGTTGAGATTCAACTGGCCATAGATCCCGTTCAGTAGGATGGACTTTGGCCGGCACATGGAAGTGGCAAGTCTTGGCCCTTTACTATTTTTCCTTGTTGTAAATATTCTCGTCAAGTCCATTTCCAAGAATAAGACTTGCTGCAGCAACATTTTCCATGCATGGTACATGGACGATGGTGTCTTGGCTGGTCCAAGGCAGTCATTGTGCCAGGTTCTCAATCTTCTGCAGGTCCATGATCCAACTCTAGGCCTTCATGTCAACTTGTCTAAATGCGAGGTATTCTCCCGCCACAACCTGGACATGTTCACTTGTGGGATGAAGGCCTATGACAAACCAAACATTGAAATCCTTGGTGTTGCCATTGGAGACCTAGATTTCTGCTCCTCATTCATATCTGCCAAACGGATGGAGGCTAGAGCTCTTCTATCCCAGCTTGAGCGAGTTGGTATGATAGACCCCCAGGTTGCCTTGGTCCTTCTTCATCTTTGTGGTGGGTTTTGTAAACTGGCACATCTGGCACAGCCAGTTGCAAAATGGCTCGAGCCATTCTGGAACGGCCAGTTGCAATAGTCTTAATTGAGTGCCAGAATGGCTAGGGCACGGCCAATTACAATATTATACATTGCTGTTGTAACAGTAACAATCATCATAGGAACACCAATTCTGATGAAATAGCAGCCAAAATGTAGAAGAGGTAATCAACAAAATCTATTGAGCATATACTTTGCAAAGTACTGGAATGATATTTTGTATTCATTTTGCTCTGAAATTCCAGCACATACCACATTAGCAAATGCTCCATTGACAGTTGCATTGCTTAATGATAGGAAAATATACAAATCAAATGATAGACTGAAAGACATAGATACATCATATAATTGGAAATGAATTACAAGTAAATGAATTTAACTATAGCATTTTTATAGGCATGTATGACATTGTATTCAACAATAAATCATTTTACAAGGAGAAAATTGGCTGTGAGGGATGCCACAGATAAGGATGGCATTATAATGCAATCTACGCTGGTGTTGCATGCCAGAGTGGCTCGTGTGCAGGAATGGCTTAAATGAAAAGGTCCATTGGGCCGCCTCTTCTTGCCCTGGGTAGGAACCAATGCACAACACTCTGTCAGTGCAACACTCTGCCCTCACCTTGGCAACCTTGCCATCATCCCTATGCCTGATCACCAGTCCCTCCATCTTTGAAGGCTCATACGTTTGGTGGGAGTGGTCCAGCTTGGGATGGTGGGAGTGGTCATTCAGGTGGCTAACAGGTGCAGTGTTTGCTAGCCTCAATGAGAACAAGGGAGGGTTCAGGGAAGGGTGGATGACGTGAGGGGCTGAGTCTTTACAGGGGAAAGAGTGAGCTGAGGACCCTAGGCCTTCGATAGGACTGACAAATAGACTACGGGGGCTAAGTTGTATTCCCCATTCCCTTGTTCCCTTCCTTTTTACACCACCATTGCCTATTGAGTGATTACTAACATTCTCATAGAGTATATCTTATCACAAATTAGCATCACCAGAATAATAACATCATTCAACAGCAACAACTCTTGGTGGATAAAGGTTCAAAGTAATAGATTTTGGGATGTCAAAGTTAATCAATTCCGGTACAAACGTGATGTCGTTAACTCAGTGTCCTGGTTGTCCCGCCTACATGTCTCCAGAGGCTTTGGAAACCCCTCCAGTCTACTCCAGGAAGCTGGACATATTCTGATTTGGAGTGCTGACAATTCAGATCCTCACCTGCGGGTTCCCAGACCCAGGCCCACCAAAGAGGAAGGTCAGAGATCCAAGTACTCTGTAGCAGTTGAACTTCCTGTCTTTGACACTGAGCGTCGCAAGTCTCACATCGACCTCATCCCTCCTACCCAACCAACCTCCAGGGCCACCATATGTAATGAATGATTCATATCCCCCCCCTCCCCAGCACCTCATTCCATTGCTTGAGTGTGGTTAGGGGTTACTAATTGCATTATTGCACATGACTATGGATCATAATTGGAACTACTAGGGTACTGCAGCCCTCTTGCCTGCATGTCTGTCATGGCTTGGCACCCCCCCCCCCCCCCCCCCCCATTCATGAATTTGTAACTGACATGCAATATGTGCAAATCTTAATAAAGCATAAGTTGATCTATCAATGTGTCAATCTATTGATCAATGATCATTCCAGCATCCACAAGTCACACAGTCTCAACTGTTATGGGCTACAGAGCCAGCCTCGCTCCAACAAATGCCTAGCTCCACTCACAGACTTGTAGCTTGAGACCACCATTCTATGTAAACCCCCGAACTACAACCGTTGACGACACACGAGTCTCCAAAATGTTTTACAGACCAAAAAGGAACACACACCCAACACGCATGCGCAATACATTACATCATTATTATTTGCCCAGCCTATTACATAGCCCTCCCTCATGAAAGATACGTCCTCGTATCGACTTAGTGAGTAACGAAATTCCCGAACCAGTCTGGTTCTTTTCGCTCTCTAACTGGATACCGTCTCTGTTCTAGAGGGGAAGCTGCATCTTCTTCCAGATCATCTGGTGCAGGAGAACCCTCATTCTCTAGAACTTCTTGAATGTTATCAGTCTCCTCAACTTGGCCTGGCAACTGACCCGCATTTTCCATCTCCACATCTCCCCCCTCTGATTTTTCTTCAATCTCTCTGACATGTGGGAGCGGCATCTCATCATCCGTATCTTCCTCTGCGTCAGGATTAGCAGGGTTTGTATTTGGAATTTGTACACTGACACGTAACTCCTGTGGTGTTGTAGCTGGTTGACTAACCTTGTGAAGGCGGACATCTGGGTTACAAGGTTTGAGGCGGTCAAAGTGCACAACTTGACGTTGCCTTCTCTTTGCTGTGTGCTGGATCCTGTATGTAACATCTGAAAGTTGCTTAATAACCTCAAAAGGTCCTTGCCAAGATCTGTGCAACTTTTTACAGTTGAATCCTTTTTTTCTTGGAACTGCAGGGTTCCACAGCCACACTAAATCACCTGTGTTGAACCTTTCCCCATGAATCCTTCTATCATAGAATGCTTTCTGCCGTAACTGACTTTGTCCTGTCTTTTCCCGAACTTTGTCAAACGTTTGACCCATTCTCTTCTGTACTTTGGCGACATATTCACTGTGTGACACGTTTTCCTGCTGTGGTGTTCCACACAAGAGATCCACTGGAAGTCGGGCCTCGTAACCGTGCATAAGGTAAAACGGCGTATAACCCGTTGAAGCATGCACACTTGTATTGTACGCAAAACAGGCCATCTTTACATGCCTATCCCAGGTGAAGTGGCAGCCTTCCAACGCAGTAGCCAGGATGTCACACAGTGTCTTATTAAATCTCTCTATCTCTCCGTTGCAAGAAGGATGATATGGTGTAGTTCTGGTTTTCTGAATACTCATGGTTTTGCACAACTCTGCAATTACATCGGACTCAAACTGTGGTCCCTGGTCTGAATGTAGTTGTTCCGGGAATCCATTTTGGCAGAAGTATTCTTCTACAAGAATTCTCGCTACCGTTTTAGCTTCCTGATTCGGAACAGCATAGGCTGACATATACTTCGTGAAGTGATCTCCAACCACCAGGATGTACCGGTTGCCATCTTCAGACTCCACGAGTGGACCAAGAAAATCCATTGCCACAATCTGCAGCGGGGATCCAACCTTAATAGAGGTCAATGGGGCTCTCCTCTTGGGTGCTGGACCTTTTCTAGCAGCACAATCCCTGCATGTGCGACACCAATTGATTACATCTTTCTGATGACCAGGCCAGTAGAATCTTTCTCGTAACCTATGCAATGTCTTATCCTCCCCAAAGTGCCCTCCACATGGGCCTTCATGCAACTGCCTTAACACTTCCTCTCTGAGGCTCTTTGGAACGATGAGTTGCAATCTGTTAGAAGTTCCATCTTGATTTTCGAACTGCCGATACAGGACCCCTTCCTCCAGCCGTAGTTGCATCCATTGTTGAAACAGGGCCCGTGTAGCAGAACTGAACCCTTTTGTCTGGCCAACTTCTGGCTGCTTGGCCCCCTCCTTGTGTCGCTTTAAAACTGGTCCAATATCCTTGTCTTGTAACTGCAAGCTGGAGACATCCATATCTGACACTGCCTCTGGTAATATAATAGGCACCACTGCACTCTCACCTGAGGTGTGCGCTGTACCATCATGTACTGGGCACTTGCGGTTATTACAAGAAATACGGGACATAGCATCTGCATTGTTATGACTGCGACCCTCTCGGTGTACAATCTCATAGGTGAACTCTTGTAACTTCTCAATCCACCTCGCGAGTTGGCCTTCTGGCTCTTTGAAATTATGTAACCACAGAAGTGAGCCATGATCTGTTCTGAGGCGAAAAGGTCTTCCCAACAAGTAGTGACGAAATTTATTAGTAAAGACCACAACTGCTAATAACTCTCTCCTAGTTACACAGTAGTTTCGCTCCTCCTTACTGAGCAGCCTACTGTCAAAACAGACAACCCTTTCTTTACCATCCTGAATCTGGGATAGAACTGCTCCCAGGCTGTGGTTGCTTGCATCTGTATCTAAGATGAAGGGTTTGGAGCTGTCGGGGTATGCTAGGATAGGAGCTGAAGTGAGTTTTGTCTTTAGAGCACTGAAAGCACTCATGCAATCACTCGTCCAATTGAAGTCGCTTCCTTTTCTGGATAATTCGTGCAAGGGTTTGGCAACTTCCGCATATCCATGGATGAAGTGTCTGTAGTAGTTTGCCAGACCCAGGAATCCTTGCAACTCTACCAGGCAAGTGGGTGTGGGCCATTCCGTAACCACTTTTGATTTCTCCGGGTCCGGAGTCACTCCTTGCTCTGACACTATGTGTCCCAGATAGAGTACTTTCTTCTGGAAAAACCTGCATTTGTCTGGGTTTAGTGTCAGCCCTGCTGCCTGAAGTCTGGAAAGGACCATGCTCAAATTATCCAGGTGCTCATCAAACGATCGCCCCATGATAATAATATCGTCGAGGTATACTAGGCAAGATGACCATTGTACTCCCGCTAGTACGACATCCATGAGCCTTTGGAATGTGGCCGGAGCGTTGCATAATCCGAAAGGCATAACGTTAAACTCAAAATGACCATCCTGAGTGCAAAATGCGGTCTTCTCCTTATCCTCAGGGCATATCTCAACTTGCCAGGAGCCACTTGCAAGATCCAGAGTAGTGAACCACTTTGAACCTGCCAATGAGTTGAGCGTATCATCAATCCTTGGCAGCGCATATGCATCTTTACGTGTTAGTGAATTAAGTTTCCGAAAATCCACACAGAATCGTAGCGACCCATCCTTCTTTTTCACCAGGACTACAGGAGATGCCCAAGGACTGGAAGATGGCTGAATTATGTTCTTGTCTAGCATATCCTGTAACACTTTCCTGCTCTCCTCTCGCTGATGGAATGGTGTTCTTCGAGGTCTCTGTCGAACTGGTTGTGCCTCTCCTGTGTGAATATGATGTTGCAGTACCTTTGTCTTTCCTATTTCCTTCTTCTGAGGAAACACTGCCTCGTACTTAACCAGCACATCAAACACCCGCTTTCTCTCTTCCGGACTGAATCCTGCAGCAATCCTTTGGGCTATCTCCCAGAGTTTTTCCTCCTTCTCTGGAGTAATCCTTGACTTTGTAGGTTTTGTACAGAAAGGCTCGCCACATTCTTCCATGGTCAAGGATCCAACAGTCACCCCTTCACTGCTCTTCAGTAGCTCCATCCTAGCTAAAGAGTCTCCACAGTACACCGTTATCGCCTCACAACTGGAATTCATCAGACGCACCGGTACTGTTCCATTCTTTGGTATGACTAGAGCATTTGCAACCTGGATCGCCGCCTTCTTGGACATACTTGTCGAGTCTATCAGCCAAGGCCCTTGCTCCAAATCTCTCCCAACTAGTCCACAAACATCCACTTCATGCAAGGGTGGTATTTTGATGGTATTCCTTAATGTGATACAGGCTGTGGTGTACTTCTTTACCTGATCACGCTTTGGAGCCTTTCCTTCCAGTGGCAGAGTCATGCCTGGTTTACTCCTGACCACAATTTTCCCCTCAGCAGGGTCCAACACACAACCATTCAGTACAATGAAATCCATTCCCAAGAGCGCCTCCATAGGTAATCCTTCCACAACAATCACTGGATGTGTGAACTCTCCATTCCCAAGTCTAATTGATGCCACCTTCATTCCTACAACTCTCATGGGATGCCCAGATGCATCAATAAGCTTTTCCGTTCCTCCCCATGCATCCAGCTCTCCACCTTCCGATTCCTCCCACACATCTCTCCGCACAACAGACACGTCCGCTCCTGTATCTACTAAAAAACTGACGGGTACATTCGCCAGATAGCCTTGGATAAAACAATTTCCAGGACCTTTACTGGGAATTGTCAGCACTCGACTCCTTCCATTACCGGGTACCTCACATACCTGTCTAGCCCCCCCTATGACTCTGTAAGGGTAATCAGAACGCTCATCTTTTGACATGACCTCATTAAATTTATTAGTCCTACAGTTCCTAGCTATGTGGCCATGCCGCCCGCACTTAAAGCAACCTTCTCTTTTCATGGCTCGACCACTGCGTGCTGATTCTAGTTGCCGCAGGCGATTTTCATGTTCACTCAGTGAGCTCTTCATACTTGCAAAACTAAGCTCTTGGGAGGCTTTAAGACCCGCTATCCCTTCAGCTAGCGTCTGAATGCTCTTGGCTAGGTCTGTTCCCTGTGAAGGTAGCCCCCTATCAACATTAACAGGAGCACTCACGTGGACGGTTCGTCTGTGCACAGCCTGGTTGATGCATTCTAGCCTGATTGCCTCTTGTACCGCTTCATCAAGTGTTTTAGGCCCACTCCTACGAACTCCTATTGCGAGATCACTGTCCTCTTCAAGTAGCACGAGAAATCGGGACATGGCAAACCCACTGGCCAGATCCTCTGACTCTGGGTTTGCTCGTGTAGCGAGCTCCTTCAAGTTCTCTGCCACGGAGGCCCAGTCCTCTCCTTTTTTCCTTTGGTAGGCCCACAGCTTCTCCTGGTATACTAGCCTCTTCGCCTCTGGTTCAAACCTACGAGTTAGGGCTTCGACAGTTGTCTCGAAGTTTTTTCGAGTGTCTGGATCCAGCGTTTCTAGCGTCAGAGCTGCTTGTCCCGTCAGTTTACAGTCCAGCCAAATTTGTTGTTCCGCTTCGTCCCAATCATACATCCCCGCGAGCCCTTTAAACTTTCGGAGCCATGTGTGCCAGTCCCCAGCACCGGAGTACTCGGACGGCTGCGCGACCGGACCACGCTTCTTTACGTTCCCGGTATTCGGAGTGTCTTGCGATGCCATATCCTGCCGACTACGCCAATGTAAACCCCCGAACTACAACCGTTGACGACACACGAGTCTCCAAAATGTTTTACAGACCAAAAAGGAACACACACCCAACACGCATGCGCAATACATTACATCATTATTATTTGCCCAGCCTATTACACTATATTTTAATATCATTATGCTATTGATGGTTGCTATGGCAGCCAATAAGTGCTATAGTGGCAAATCTGTTTTCCACTGTACAAGTTATTTCTTTATTTCATAATAAGATCTTTTTTTGGGGGGGGGGGGGGGGGGGAGGGGAGGTTGAGAATACATTACTTATAATGGTTTGATGCTAGATATAGGTTGGTTAAATCCAAAACTTCCAATTTCAAGGTTTAAACATACTATTCCATCACTCTGTATCCGAGGATGTTCAACAATATGGTTTTGATTCTTTTGGGGGAAGAGGACTACATACCATATTTAGAATCATCAACCAAACTGGTGTGTTCAAATCCTTCAGTATTTTTATTTCAGGGAATTACCAATTTGTCTTTACTTAATATGCTCAACTGTGATTCATGGACCTCAGAAGTAGGCACTTTTATTGCTGTATACAGCACTGGGTATGGATTGATTGGAAGAAATATGTTGGGAATAGCAAGTATCACAAGAACGTTGTTGAAACATATACATGTACTTCTAGTGGAACGATTATCTGATCATTTCGAATGCACTCTTTACTCTTGGGTATGATGCAACGGAAGTCTATGACCCCATAGTTTCCAATACAATGGGTAGCGGATTAGGCTTTTTTTTTTAATTATCATTTGTATATTTAGAACAAAAGTAGTTATGAACAGCTGAATACTGATTATAAGAAACTGTGCACAAGATAAATCAAAATTCACAGATCGTACTTTTTAACAATATTAGTTCGATTTTCGTAGGGTAGATTAGGTAGTGTTCGGCAGTTGCGCGGTACAAGCACAAGTCAAGAATAGCCATGCCAGATATAGGCAATCATAAAAATAATAACAGTAGTGTTTTGGAATCTTCAGGGACTGCAGAATACTGAAACATTCGTAGTTTATATATTTAAGCTTCGTTGAATATATAATACAGGCAGATCTCAATAGACGTCGCATTTAGCAGTGTTCGGCAGGGATTTTCGGCAGTCGAATTAGATAGTGTTCGGCAGTGCGCATGCATGCAATTAATAATCAAATACCCCTACGCAACAGGTACAGATAGGACTAAGTCTTATGATTTCTTTTTCACTGTCAATATCTCCTTCTTATAGTAGGTATGGACTGCATAAAATTAGAAATAATCAAGAATGAAAAACCAAGAATCAACAAGAAATGCAGGCGGGCATAATCAGCTTGCACTATAGATGATGCATGGAATGCGATTTATTCAATCATCTTCCATATGCCAGCAGGTATAGGACACCAATACTTGTTTGTGTCAAATGTGAAAAGCAAGTGATGCCTCTTTGCACTCGTCACATGCACTGTATCCACTTGCATTTATTTCCATTTTCCTCATCTTGAGAGAAGCTTGAGTTACATGCTCTGCATTCCCAGTCACCTTCATTTGTTTGCTTTTCCTTCCCCTTTCTCACTCCTTTCTTACCACCTTGTACCTTTCCTTTTCCTTTCTTTTTCCTTTAAGAGTCTTTCTTGCTCTTCAGTTTCATGCACTTCCTTGCATCTCTTGCTGGTACAAAGATAGCTTCCTTTTTTCTGGGCCGGTTTCTGCACATAAATCCTTGAAACCACAAGTGGCCTGGCCTTCCATTATTTATGCGTCCATCTTCCTAAACCACCTTTCAGTGTACAATGTCACAGAGATATTTCCAGTTAATGGGAAACCCATATTTTATACAAAACATGGCCTCCTCATGCAGCTTTAATAAGCAGTGATGGCAGGCCCATTCTTCAATTGCCATCTAATTTGTCATGACTCATACAATGTGGATACACTAAATGAAGGTGATTTCTGGAAATATGACCTTCACACACTTCCTGCAGTGCAAATTCCATACTCTTTGCATGGAGACTGCCTTGCCAGTCATCACAATCAGGAATTTTCAAGTGCATATGAAAGAAATCATTTGTATGTTCCAATTTTCTCTTCTATATGAAATACGATGCATGTATATGTATTGTGCTATTATTATGATACAGCCGGCACTACAGTATAGTGACTATTCAAAGTAGATTGCAAAAGTCAGTATTAAGTGCATTAGCTAATCCTACTTAGAAGAATCGGCAAGGTATAAAATATTCTTGCATAAAATATAAAGGACATAATAAACATTCATCACACACAACAATAAACATTTCAGTTAGGAGAGCAATGGGTCTTGCTACTGAAGCCTAGTATATAGGAACAGTAGCCTTCTGCACCGGTACCGCTGAAAGGAAATTCGTATACCCATGCACATACGATGCACGTATATATACGCCCCCTATCCGAAGTTCCGAACACTGCTTCTCGCCCTCAGATGCACCTGCCGCGTACATAATAGCTTCCTTGCATCCTCACAAGCTTCAAAACAATAGCTTTAGGTTCAGTTGTATACTTTGTTTTATTTGGAGTATTCAGTCGGCACCCATGCAGAACACTCCAGGGTTGCCGAAGGCCAGTCCGGCCTGCCAGGTCGGCCTGCCAGGCCGGACATTTAGCTTGGCCTGGCAGGCCGGACCGTGACCTGACAGGCCGGCAGGCCGGGATCCACCCACTTATTATAAATTCATTTCGCGATGTCTATAGCTATATATGGGACAGTTTCCGAGATAACTTCCTATGTTTTATAACATTATAACATAATCGTGAACAATAAAGGCTATCGACTTCCTATTTTCAACACTTCATACTACACCATTGCCCTAGGGTAAAATACGTGTACATTTTTGTGTCTTGCACTTGCTCAGTACCATCATTGCAATGTTCGATACCCCACCAGGTTCAAACCCAACATAACTTTCTGTAGGAGTAATCAAATCGCTTCAAATTCGGTTTGTAGGTAGAGAGGTCCTATATCTATATCGATTTGTTCTCTTCGTTAATTTCGTTACGGAGATATAGTTGAACAAACTATACGTGCACTTTTTCCCGCTCGATACGCGGCAATGATATAATCACCACCTCCCATACTTTGAGCGGGAGCCGGACGCGATTTGTCCAAATCATCGGTGCGAATCGAGCGGGAAAATGAGCACGTATAGTTTGTTCAACTATATCTCCGCAACGGAGGGCATAAAAATTAACGAACAGAACAAATCGATAGGTATAGGACCTCTCTATCTACAAACCGAATTTGAAGCGATTTGATTACTCCTATATACAGATACAGAAACTGAGTCTGAGATACATAGCATGCAGTGATGCAAACAGCGCGCTTGCTATCTAAATACTTGTAATTAACCATGCATTGTGCTTCAGCATGACACATGCCTCCAAACGTTGAGGGAGAAGGTTCCATCTCTGGCGCTGTTGAATCAGCTTAGCTCGCGAAAACATCCGCTCGGATGGAGCTGAAGAAGTATGAATTTTTAATAAATTGTTTATAATGTAGCCATGAATTTTTAATAAATTGTTTAATAACCTCAATTTATCCGACCTGGCAGGCCGACCTGACAGGCCGGGGCTGTCAGGCCGGCCGGTCACAGGCCGGACCCCGGCCTGACTTTCGGCAACCCTGCTTGCGCACCGTTTGACGCGCCATTTTGACCAAAAATTAGGCATAGATAAACAAAAGAAATTATAATTCACGAACGATACTTTTCTGTACAATGTAAAATGTACCCTCTGATTATGCACTCATTGGAGAACATTTTTCAGCCTGTGTTGGAATTTTCAAGCTTCAGGTAAGCCTTTATTTGCACCTCGTTTGAATCGTAGACTGCCGAACACTCCCCCCTGCCGAACTTACCTTACGCTACCCTATAGAGAATTGTTGTTATAGTAAGGCTGAGGATAAGCTAAATTCACATCTAGACTGAGATCTATTATGTAGTTTCTTTTTTATTACAAAGTGCATTTTATTAGACTCGGCACATAGTTACTTTACACGATTTAAAAATGGAAACAGTGTCGATTTATAGAAAATGGTAGTACGTTCTCCACTGAATTTGTATTAAAATTCTTAAATGCAGCTTTGCTGACGGTGGAGCAATCTATTTGGAATCATCACTTTTACAAATTAATACCAAATGAATGTTACACTTGCTAACAACGAAGCATATTACGATGAAGGAGCTATATACATGATAAGTTATTAGATTAAAATGAATCTGTCTATGCTGACATTTATTAAGCAGGCTTTAATTGTACGGTACGGTGGAGCAACATACATGCATAACTGACAATCCTGAGTCACGAAACATCTGTATTATTCATTGGTAACGTAGCCTACATTAGTGCTATCTACATGGATGACAGGAGTGCATGCCTTAGAAATTAATGGTGTACCTGATATAACTTAAGTTAAAAATGTCACTGTGGTGGAGCTATATTAGTGTTGGACCTGAGCGAAAAATGGACCACCGCCGTGTATAAGGTCATATATTTACTAATTACTAGGGAAAGTGCTCCTTAAAATCCAACACAGGGATCTGACTCATCCGAGTCACCCCCGAAAGAAATCGGTCATATACATTTCGAATCTTTTTTCGATACTCTACGACAGAGTCTGTGTACATTCGTGCGAAGTACTGCCTCTTCAGCGTGCGACTGAGTAAGGCTATGACGCTAAAGAAAATTTTATCGTACGCACGAGCGCGTTTCTTTCAATGCAGAGACCACAATAATCACAAATCTCCAATGACTCTCATAGTCAGACATGTACATTGAGTCATGTTCCATGCTACAATGTAACAAAAACTGTATGACGTTAAGGGTGGGGGGAGGGGGTAAAAATGGTAACGTCACAATGACGCTTGATTCTATGTTGTATATCCTCAGGACAGCTCCTTGTTTTACATCTCCTTGCTTGGCGGTTTATGATGCTGAATTGCGCAGCACTCTGACTGAAGTTCTGAATATTGATTTTTCTTGCGAGTCAGCTTGGTCCCAGGCCACTCTGCCAGTCTGTTTTGGTGGTATTGGAGTTCGTGGAGCTTCACAGCTTGCGCCTTCTGCCTTCTTGGCCTCAGCTGCTGGTTCCTACAACCTCATCAACCAAATTTTGCCTGCTCGGTTTTCTGCCATTCCATACTTAGCTGTTGATGCCGCTGTTATTCAGTGGAGAGAGGGTCACAATAATATATCCACCTCCTGTCTCCCCTTCATCTTCCAGACAAAAGGCATGGGACCTCCCTTACGTGGAAGAGACATATGTTCAGCTCCTACAAGGTGCATCTGACTGGATGCAGGTCTCGTGCCAGGTTACTGGCTGCAGCCACTGAAGAGCCTGGGGCCTGGTTGCATGCCCTCCCTGTCTCTTCCCTAGGCCTGCGAATGGATGATCACACAAACAGGATAGCTGCTGGTCGCCATCTGGGTACACCTCACTGTCAACCCCACATCTGGCACCACTGTGGAGGCCATGCATGTTGATGCCCTCGCTACTCATGGGCTCAGCTGCATCAAAAGCCAAGGTCGTTTTTCGAGGCATGTTGCTATCAATGCCATCATACATAGGTCTCTAGCAGCAATAAATGTTCCATCAACACTTGAACCCATCGGCCTATACAGATCAGATGGCAAGCGACCTGATGGTTGTTCCATTGCCCCATGGAAGTCTGGCCAGTGTCTTGTTTGGGACTTTACTTGTGTGGACACCTTCGCAGCCTCATACATAGCAGATACCACAAGGGAAGCTAGAGCTGTAGCCACAGCTGCTGAAGCCAGGAAGAAGGAGAAATATGCTCTGCTGTCCAAATCCCACCATTTTGTACCAATTGCAATTGAGACCTCAGGTGCCCTTGGCCCTGATGCTCTCAGTTTGCTCACTGATATCAGCAGGCATCAGCAGAGCATGACACATGATCCCCATTCCCTCTCATTCCTTCTCCAAAGAGTGTCCATTGCACTACAGCACGGCAATGCTGCCTCTGTATTGGGCAACACAATTAGCGTGTAGCGTATATAGTGCATGTATCCCTGTCCAGTACCTGTGTTCTTTCTGTATTGTGAATAACAATGACGCTATTTTTTTCCAAAAATCGTTTGGACAAGGCCCCTAATGGTGAACAGGAAGATGATGATGAATACGTAGAAGTCCAAGACGACAGGGAGGTCGAGCAACAGCAGGCTGCACTTGGAGAAGACAACTGATGATCGAAGAAATAGCTGCGCCAATTGTTGCAGAACAAGGACAAGAACCAGTTGTGCCCGGCAAGAAGATCAACGCGAAGCCGCAGAAAGCCTGACAAATTGGGACATGATTTGTAACGTCGAACCGTTCAAAGGAGGAGGGAGGGGGAGTAATGTAGCGTACGTATTACGAGTGTATCAACAAAAAAAAAATGTTCTCTTTGGTGAGGTGAGTAAGTTCCATATAAGTGCATATATATATATACCAATCGTGATTAAAGCTGGCCTTTGTCAGCTATAGGAATGACATTACGCCAGAGAAGCCGGCAGTGTGTTGTATGGAGGAAACATTGATACATGTAGGTATGAAGGATTTGGCATGCATATGTAATACGATTGCAAGCACAGGATTTCATGCACTTTTTGATCCTAATTATATTAGCCCTTGTGGTGACTGAGCACAAATTATCAATATGGAGCAGTGATCAATAAAGTAACCTCCATCAATAAAACAATACAATATATTATCCAGGACAGGAATTCTGAACGGTATCCGCTGGATACACAACCAACTGGTGTCTTGCACCTTTTTTTGGCAATGAGCAATTATTCCTATGTCCTTCCTGTAATGAAGTAATTGAACTTTCATCCCATGAATACTACTAATCACAATTATGGATTTATAGAATAGACCCTTTTCCATTGTGGGCGTATAAACAATAAACGTCATCTTATAAACAGAAAACGTAATAAAACAGGGGCGTATAAACATATAAATGTCACGTGCGCGCCTAAAACCTAGTCTCGTCCTAGACCCATGGCAGCGGATGAATTACATTACCGCTATGCTAGCATGTATTCATCCGCAGCTGAGTCTGGGCACGAGACTAGGTTTTAGGCGCACACGTGACGTTTATATGTTTATACGCCCCTGTTTTATGACGTTTTCTGTTTATACGATGACGTTTATTAGTTTATACGCCCACAATGGAAAAGGGTCTATAATAGCACTTAACAGATAGTTACAGCTGTATTATGTATAGCACTTGTCATACTAGTTTTAGCTTAACGGATTATACATTAGTAGATACATATACCAGTTAGGCAACTGCTGATGCCTCATTGTCAGCTAACATGCACCGAGTGCACATTTTTTAACATTCCAGCCAAGAACAGCATGCGCAGTCAGGAGATACACCATTGCTGTTGTAACAATATTAATCATCATAGGAAAGCCAATTCTGATGAAATAGCAGCCAAAATGTACTAGAGGTAATCAACAAAATCTATTGAACATACTTAACAAAGTATTGGAATGATATTTTGCTCTGCACAGACCACACTAGCAAATGCTCCATTGACAACCGCATTGCTCAATGATAGGAAAATACTAATTAATATACAAAATAAAATAAAATACTGAAAGACATATAAGTGCAGAGAAACCTCATCTTTTTACTAATTGAAAATGAATTACAAGTAAACGTATCATTATTATGTATAATGGGACAGTGTCCAGCAAAATCGGGCTTGTGGGGTTTAGAATTTTATCACTATAAAAATTGCACGTTGTACT
The DNA here is from genome assembly GCA_949361645.1 of Spongilla lacustris. NCBI lineage: Eukaryota > Metazoa > Porifera > Demospongiae > Spongillida > Spongillidae > Spongilla > Spongilla lacustris. The sequence continues at coordinate 5,075,500 of OX442429.1, read as the reverse complement.
AAACAACACATCTTCGCGACGGTACTACGTTTTCCTTTCAAATTTTGTACACCTGTTCCCGCACCATTTCTCTGTGGGAAAATCGATTTTTATAATCTACACATTTTCCGTGCCGTGGATACAACAATCGTTAACCCGGCGAGTTAGAAATCCACATTTCTCCACGTACGAGTGTTGAAAACGTGTCAAATTCAGAGTGTGCATAGTCCTGTAGCTATTGATTTGTTATTTTCGTTAGTTTCTGAATCATCCGTTACGGAGATACAGTTGAGCAAACTACAGGCACATTTTCCCGCTTGATTCGCGCCAATGATATAATCACCGCCTTCCCATTCACTGAGCGGGACGCGATTTGCCAATATCATTGGCGCGAATCAAGCGGGAAAACCTGCCCGTAGTTTTTTCACCTGTATCTCCGTAACGGATGATATAGAAATTAACGAACAGAACAAATCAATAGCTACGGGACTCTTCCATGTGCAACCCGAATTTGACGCGTTTTCAACACTCGTACGTGGAGAAATGAGGAATTCTAACCCGCGGGGTTAACGATTGTTTTATCCACGGCACGGAAAATGTGTAGATCACAATGATCGATTTTCTCACAGAGAAATGGTGTGGGAACAAGTGTACGAAATTTGAAAGGAAAACGTAGTACCGTCGCGAAGATGTGTTGTTTAGTACAACGTGCAATTTTTATAGTGATAAAATAATAATCCCACAAGCCCGATTTTGCTGGACACTGTCCCATATACAGCCGTGCATGCATTAAAGGAAAAGAAAAAAGAAAAAAGTATCTATGTGGATGGACAAGCTCACAGGTGCTTTTCACTGAATACGAGGGACAACAATGGTGTTCTGAATAAACCTTTGTGGTGTAGGAATAGTAATTCCTTGTCTGATATTCCTGTCATAGTACTGCACCTCTGGGATAGGGGTCAACGGATGGTTAAGAAACCCTATACATGTATAAGCTATTCGTGTTATATATATATAATTATAATATATATATATATATATACGTTTTTGGAGTGAGTTAAAGAGATGAACATTTGCATTACTACATGTGTGCTAAAAAATATCATTCCTTTGGTGAGGTGAGTAAGTTCCTCTCCTTTAAAGAGAATGCTGCAGTTATACAGCCTCCTTGTGCTAACGAATCTCAGTCCAACATGCATTGAAGCTAAAGCATGCAACACATGTTCATCCCGGGAGGGTTGCCATCCAGATTAACAGTGCATGGACCATTGCGTCCACCTGCATGTCGGTGATTTTCAAATATATTGCAAGGATAGCGTGCGTGTCAAGGTGGCGAGCGCTTTAGTGTTATACATGTATAGCAAAGCTGATACTTTGTGAACTGCTTTCCTGCATGCGTGGAAAGAAAATGAGCCTACATGCATATGGTTTGCTTACAGTGCTATAAAACGATAAATTAATCATTGATCTCAGTTATTGCACGCATACACCACACGGCCATGGAAAGTCTATTCATCATATTTACATGTATACACGCTATTGGCGAGTACATTGTGATAAGTATCTTTAGATTTCCTATTGTTCATTGTTGCATTTTGCTAAACAGCGCAGCCTATAAACGGATGCAGAATTTCAAACTGTAAACAGCTGTGGGGCTATATAATATCTTTGTCGTATAAAATATTTAGCAGTCGGCGATACGTAAGAAACAATATAGTATCTCCGAAGTGAAGCCTTAAATGAGCTAGAGCACAAATAAGACACCGAAATGCGGAGTTAATTAATTAGTCATGAAGCGTTAAAATAAACTTCGCCTTTATGTATGTGTCGGCAAACATGTAGTCCTATGTGCTTCGATCGTTACCCATTAAATTACACTAGTACGTTTTGGATTCTCCATATGTATCATTGCAATTTACATCATCTCTCTGGGAGGGTATAAACTGTCCCCCCTGGACATTCATTTCTCTTACGAAAATGAGGAGGGATGGGAGACAATAATTCCTAGAGCTAGGAGGCAACCTCATTGATAAAGTATAAGTTGTGACAGTATTAAACATCCTTTTAAATCTGATTGATCTATCCTGCTCAGAGGATTTCTGTTTGAAGTTTGAACATTGAACTTCTATCGTTTAAAAGATTTATGATTATCTGCTTTTTTATTGATTTGCTAGCATAATTATACTGCACGCGTAAAAAAACGAATAAATAAAGAAATCATATAGCTTACTATGTTTTCGTCGCATACATGTGTACCATTTATAAAGTTCGCAAAAAAAAAAATTCAGTTACGTATGCATTTTGTGATCTCCATCGTACGGGTACAAAACAATAGTTTCAACAGCGGCATAGGAAGGAGTTTAAAAGTTTGTGTGTGTGTGTGGGGGGGGGGGGGGGGGGACTTTGAGCGCTTTCAAAAAGGCAGTTGCAATGACTGAATGACGACACTTGTTAATAATTTAGGTATGTAATTCGTCACATCGAAGTATTCCGAGCGCTTGGTTTTGAATAAAAACATATATAGATACGCTGATCGCTGGTGTAAAAGAGGGGAGTTACCCCCCCTGCCCCCCACTTTTCCTACGCTACTGTTTTAAATGTAGTTGATTGAGTTCCTCGTAATGTGTTGCTGCATGCTTCACTTCGAGCAACTTAAATAGTAAAAATTTCTTAGCCAAATAAAAATTTGACTGTGTAAAAGTGCGTGTGTATGTGTGGGGGCCTGGGGGGGAGCATCGAGGAAGTAAATTGCGACGTGGAAGTCCTATATTGAGCTGCAATATCGCTGACCAAGAGCATTTTTATCTGCAATGTTGGAGTGAAATTTTTCATTATGGAAACAGTATACACACAGATTGGTAATTCAGTCGGTAGCCCAGCACCATCATCTATTCCAACTCCGCTTCTCCACTTGGTGCGAGAACCACACAAGCAAAAAGATTCGTCGGTTGCTCGAAGTATTGCATGCAATGGAAAGCTTTGCGCGCAGCCATCGTGTGGTTTCCGTTTGCCTTAGTGGTTTGTTCCATTTAAAATGCGTATGCCATGGGCTAGCCTTTTTAGTATGAAATTTGCCTCTCTACCCAGCATTCCATCAGTGGAAACAACAAAAGGGTAAAAGATGCTCAACGTGCTTCAGCTGCATTGTTGTTTTTTCTTTTTTTCTACTCTTCTTCTGCTGTAGAAAGTACTACATCTGTGTTCAGATGTGTGTGTGTGTGTGTGTGTGTGTGTGTGTGTGTGTGTGTGTGTGTGTGTGTGTGTGTGTGTGTGTGTGTGTGTGTGTGTGTGTGCAGGGCCGCCGGAGCCGGGGCGGCTGGGGCGGCTAAGGCCGCCCCACTTTTTATTGGGTACATTAATAACTTTAATTAACTACACACCTATTTAGACAGATGGTAATTCTTTCGCCGTATGCGTACCGATTCAGAATAGTGTACACGTCTTGCAGCAAGTTGCCGCACACCAGCCTTTGAACTTTAGCTTTCCCCAGCGTGAATTTGGGAAATCATCAGTCGTGAAGCGCTCGTTCCAAGCGCAGTGGTTCCAAAGGTGGCCATGGCTACATTACGATGTTAATCGTGACCAAGCTTTCTGCTTTTCGTGTGTCATGGCTTACAAGAATAATTACAAGAATAATTTTTTACTACCACAACTTCTTTAGAGAAATCCTTCATATCTACGGGATTTAATTGCTGGAAAGAAGTTTACAACGTTCACGAATTCATTGCATACATGTAGGAGACAAGTATTTGTAAGGAAAATGATTATTGTACGGGAGTTATCTAACTTCTGGTATCGATAAGCGCGATAATAAATCATTAATTCAGTCATGAAATTAATGAGCCGCCCCAATTGTTGACTCCTTCTGGCGGCTCTGGTGTGTGCGTGCGTGCGTGCGTGCGTGCGTGCGTGCGTGCGTGCGTGCGTGCGTGCGTGCGTGCGTGCGTGCGTGCGTGCGTGCGTGCGTGCGTGCGTGCGTGCGTGCGTGCGTGCGTGCGTGCGTGCGTGCGTGCGTGCGTGCGTGCGTGCGTGCGTGCGTGCGTGCGTGCGTGCGTGCGTGCGTGCGTGCGTGCGTGCGTGCGTGCGTGCGTGCGTGCGTGCGTGCGTGCGTGCGTGCGTGCGTGCGTGCGTGCGTGCGTGCGTGCGTGCGTGCGTGCGTGCGTGCGTGCGTGCGTGCGTGCGTGCGTGCGTGCGTGCGTGCGTGCGTGCGTGCGTGCGTGCGTGCGTGCGTGCGTGCGTGCGTGCGTGCGTGCGTGCGTGCGTGCGTGCGTGCGTGCGTGCGTGCGTGCGTGCGTGCGTGCGTGCGTGCGTGCGTGCGTGCGTGCGTGCGTGCGTGCGTGCGTGCGTGCGTGCGTGCGTGCGTGCGTGCGTGCGTGCGTGCGTGCGTGCGTGCGTGCGTGCGTGCGTGCGTGCGTGCGTGCGTGCGTGCGTGCGTGCGTGCGTGCGTGCGTGCGTGCGTGCGTGCGTGCGTGCGTGCGTGCGCGCGCGCGCGCGCGTGTGTGTGTGTGTGTGTGTGTGTGTGTGTGTGTGTGTGTGTCTGTCACGGTGCATTGGTGTCTACAAATCGCAGATCAAAAAAAGGAAGGCTACTGTCTAAAGTTTTTCCTTGATTTTAGTATTCAAGTAAAAAATAGATAAATTATATTATTTTTAAACATTCAAATCTTAGGACTTAATTTGGTACCTTATTGATTTTTTCCTGGGATATGAGACATCCAACACAACTTTTTTCTATGTTCCGTTCTGAAAGTACACTATTAAAAAAACTTGTATCCCTTTTCTACGTCAGGGATTGAGTACATGAGCTTATCGCATCACAGCAAAAAAAAAAAGTAAGGAACTGATCATATGAAAATCAACGATTGATCTACCACTTACATCTCTGTATCAGCAAGTATCAGATCACTTGTAAAATCAATTCTTGATTTGCGGTTTTTTGCTGTTGTTGCTGTGAGTAGTTTTGCAACCGCACGTACTTTAATGACCCCGTGCCATTTCGAGACAACCATTCACTGTGCAACTGGAATTGTCGTTTGAGTTTTTTTATGTACTGTACATCAAGCCATCCTTACTATGTACACAAATATTTATGCCATTTTTATTGAACATAATCAATGTATATGCCATTCGATCAAAGCTCTCGCAAGTGTCAATTTATATATGTGCATTTAGCTGCGCAGTGCGTGGATTGATATACATATACGTACATGTATTCAGCTCAACTTATAAATTGTCCTACATGTTACATGTATATATGTGTATAATTGGAAATTCACGACGGTGCACGCGCACAATGCAACGGAAGAGCTACATGTATAACTCTATAATTAGACTCAAAACGAGGCAAAGAAGACTGAATATATGCACACATATATAGCATTGTACTAGAAATACAGGTTGTAGGAACTGGCCAGTCGTAGCTTGGTATATGATACGTTTCGGACGCTGTGCTGCATTACAACAATGCAGTCAACTGCATGGCTGGTATAAAATAAAAATAATGACATTACATTAGTACAGAGATTCATGGGTTTTTTCATTCTGAGTGTTCAAATGGGATACTACTGCTGATGACACTCAAAAGCGTATAAAATTATACACTATTTGTTAATAGCCAAAAGGATAAATGTAGACTCATCTATTCAGTGGTTGGTTTATTAAGTGTTAATAATCAGTCATCTCAAAACGTATGTATGCGTGACAGTTGAAAAACTACATTGCATGCTGACAAACAGCGACATATTACATATAACAAAAGTATCAGTACGGTGTTGCTAATTTCTGTGAAGTGTGTTTGAGGTTAGCTTAGGAACAAAAAAATGAGGCTATGAAAGTATTTTGCAAGTGGGAAAAAATTTCTGCCTAGTCCAGGTGTTCAATTGATCAAGCCACGTATATACATTGGGATGTATTATAAGACTGAGGAGTTTCATGACTACCGTTGTACAAATAAAACTAATGAAACAAGTATAGAAAAACTGTGAAAAGTAAGTTGGGATGTAAAACATGTTGGTGGTTATTACATAAAGATAATCTTGCCTATAGCAGCAAGGGTAGGGCCCAATAATCCTGTATGTAGTACAAGTATTAATATATTTATTATTACAATCAAACACTATCTACCATTTTATATGAGCACTCCTAAATCCAGCTTACTCATGATAAATATGAATGCACTGAACACAATAAAAAGGGTGAACAAAGATTAAATGATAAACGAACCAGCCTATCTGCAAATCAGTGAGAAAGTAATGTATTCTCCTGTCTGCATTATAGTTACACTGATTCTGCTAACATGAAACAAAAAATTGTGTTCATTACGGTCAATGCTAAATTAATACTCATATCAAAATTTATACGAAGTAGGCATTAAGATATTCACAATCATTTCAGAAACATTACTACATGTGCCCTACAATCAATGTTAATATACATGTATTATATATAGTGCTGATGGCGTATTGGCAAAGATGATCACATTTATAATACTAATGTGCCCTACAAGACATTAATTAACGTGCTCACATTTTCTCCAATCATTCAATAGTACGACTTACTTTTTGTGTGGCTCTCTACTGTCTACAAATAACTACATCTCATTATGATAATGTCTTTTATGTCACTCCAAACTCCTCCGACACCTCATGTCCCAGTGGATACCCATGCTATGAGCTGGGGACCTACGTAAGGAATGCTTCACAGTACTTCATATCCAACACATCCTTCATTTTCTTACTAGGGACACACATGATCATTGATGGAGATGTACGCATTGAAAACCTCCAGAAGGTTCTGATATACTACTCTATCGCTATGTGTCTGAGGATGTTCAACAATATGGTTTTGATTCCTTTGGGGAAGAGGACAACATACCATATATGGAATCATCAACCAAACTGGTGTGTTCAAATCCTTCAAAAATTTTATTTAAGGAGATTACCAATTTGTCTTTACTTAATATTACCATATTCAACTGTGGTTCATGGACCTCAGAAGTAGGTGCTTTTACTGCTGTGTACATGTACCTTATCTATAACCTTGAGATGGATGGTCTCACTATTAAGAATAGCACTGGGTATGGATTGATTGGAAAAAAATTCTTGGGAATAGCAATGATCACAAGATCCTCATTTGTGGGCAGTAATCAGTGTGCAAAAAATTTTCAATTTCAGATTTCAGGAGGAAATGTGGTACTCATACACAACAATGATGTTGAAACATCAACTTCTAATGGTATCCATCATCTAATCATTTCGAATGCACTCTTTACTCTTGGGTATGATGCAATGGAGATTATGACCCCATAGCTTGCCGCACAATGGGTAGTGGATTGGGCATTTTATTTGATTACAATTTATATGAAACAAGAGTAGTTATTAATAGCTCAATGTTGTACAGAAACCATGCACAAGATGGATCAAATCTAAAGATTGTTGTTATAGAGACTCCTGCAAATTTATGTAACATTGAGATTCATAACATTTCTAGTATCCGAGGTACTTCATTTAGCAGACAGGAGGAAGAGAGTACTGTATTGCATGTAGTCATATCTGAAGAAGTGAATCCACCATCGTACACAAGAACCTTTAACATCACTGACTCGGAGTTTATAAATTCACAGATCTTACTTTATATGTCAGAGATAGATCAAGTTTACTATGATTTTCGCATTGAAAATTGCGCTTATATTAATACAATTATTAAGATCGAGGATATTTACTACTACCAACACTATGGGTATTTAGGCTTTCATCTTCTTTATCAAGTAGTATTTGCTGAAACAAAATTGATGAATTCACACCTAGTCATTAATTATGTTTCATTTTATCTATTACAAAGTTGCAATGTATTAGACTCATCAATTACATTATATAGTACTGCGGCAAATTTAAGTGGAAACTGTCAATTTATAGACAACCTGGAAAGGATAAATGGCATTTCTCCACTGAATTTGGTAAATTCACCCAAAGTCATTATGAATGGAAATTTTGAATTTTTAAACTGCAGCTCAGCTATTGGTGGAGCAATTTACTTGGAATCATCTCTTTTACAAATTAAGGCCAATGTTATGCTTGCTAACAACAAAGCACATTATAACGGAGGAGCTATATATATGAAGAACTCTAGGATTGAAATGGATCTTTCTGATGTGACATTTGTAAATAACAAAGCAAATCTTAATGGTGGTGCAATATACATGCATAGCTCAGTATTGAACCTGAAACACCAAACATCTGTATTATTCATTGGTAATGTAGCCTACATCAGTGGAGGTGCTATCTATATGGATGACAAGAGTGACTTAGAAATTAATGGTGTACCTGATATATATTTTGTTAAAAATGTTGCACAAATCAGTGGTGGAGCTATCTATGTGTTGGACCTACTTCTTGCTGAAAAAATTTGCTTTCTTAAAGTTAGTGACCACAACCATTTAAAAATGTATTTCAATGGAAACTACGCCAGAGAAGCAGGCAGTGTGTTGTATGGAGGAAACATTGATACATGTAGGTATGAAGAATTTGACTTATTTAATACGATAGCTAGTATAGAATTTCATGACAAAAGCACATCACTTATATCATCTGATCCTAATTATATTTGCCCCTGTAATGACACAGTACAATTTCCCCAAACAGATCCCTGCTCAATAACCTCCATCAATAAAACAATATACCCCGGACAGACTATATTGGTACAATTCATCACCATTGGGCAGAGGAATGGAGCATCTTCAGGCATAGTGCTGAACTACAGAGCTGGGGGTGATGGAATATCATTCGTCTCTGCAATGAGGTCATCAAAGCAGTGTGAAGAATATAAGGTTCCATTTGGCCTTGTCAATTCTAGCCAATATCTTGTCACACAAGCATTATTCGGCACTGGAAACGTCGAAAAATCATTTTACAACATATCTATTACTGTACTACCATGCCCTGTTGGATTTCTTTTAAATACTGCATCTATAACTTGTGAATGTGACCATTTTTTGCCTAGGTTTGGTATTACATGCAACATCAGTGACATGATCATACAAGGAACTAAGAACAAGTGGATTGGTTATACTTCCCAGCATATACTGGGATTTTGTGACATCTGTCCATTTGATTACTGCACTGAGGCAGCTAAGGTGAATGTACTGGACCTCAACAGTCAGTGCAACTACAATAGAATTAACGTGCTATGTGGCCAGTGCCAAGATGGACTAAGTATGACCTTTGGGACCTCTCAATGTAAGGTGTGTACCAATTATTACCTTCTAATGATTGTACCATTTGCCATCATGGGAATCACTTTGGTTCTTGTGCTCTTCGTGCTCAATCTAACAGTGTCCTCCGGCACCTTAAATGGACTGCTGTTTTATGCCAACATTGTTAGAATTAACAACTCAATTTTCTTTTCCAGAAACAGAAATTTTGCTGCACAGTTCCATGCAACATTCATAGCCTGGCTAAACCTAGACATAGGGATGGAGTCCTGTTTTTATGATGGAATGGACAGCTATGCTAAAACGTGGCTACAATTTGCATTTCCCACATACTTGTTTTCACTTCTGGGAGCCATTGTTGTTGCAGGGAGATGTTCTTCAAAGATATCTCGTCTGTGTCGCAATAATGTTATTCCAGTGCTGTCTACACTAATACTATTATCGTACTCAAAAACATTGAGAACAATCATCACTATATTTTCATTTTCTGTGATTGACACTGAGACAAATAGCTCTGTTTTGGTTTGGTTGTACGATGGAAATGTGAAGTTCCTTGGGTCCAAACATAGCATACTCTTCACTTTTGGTTTTCTTGTCCTGCTTGCTTTTGCTATTCCATATACCACCTTGCTTCTGTTCCTGCCATGCTTGCAATCCAAGTCTCACCTCAAGATCTTTCTATGGGTGAACAAGCTAAAGCCTTTCCTAGATAGCTATATGCCGCTCCTTATAAGGATCGTTATCGATTCTGGGCTGGAGTTCTCCTTTTGTTTCGTCTTCCACTTGATTTACTATTTGCATCCACTAACAGCACACCAGTACACCCATTGGGAATTTTGATTTTTGTGTATATGTACAGCATGCTTTTAATAAGACTCCAGGTGTATAAAAAATGGACTACTTTTATACTGGAAGTATTTTTTCATTTGAACATAATTAGCATTTCAACTGCTAGTCTTTTTGATCTTACATGTACTCAGAATATCCAAGAGCCGATCGCTATCCTTGTACTGATAGGGGTAGCAAGTGCATTTTTGTGCTTCGTCATAATAGTGGCCACCCACATATACATGCGGTCAGGAAAGGTGATGCCCTCATGGAAGATGCTCAGAGACATATCAGCTTTATGGAAGGGAAAGGACCCCATTGAAAACACTAGGTACGAGATTATGTCATTAAACATCAACAATTCTACTGATGGACTTCGTGAGACACTTTTACAAAATTGATGTGCAGTGCATAAGATTTAAATTGCAGTGTGTACATGTGCATGTATGTTATGTTATTATTATTATAGCGTTTTTTGCACTTTTCATGTACGATGAATAAAAACATTCTCTATGAGAAATGGTGATATAGTGGTGTAAAAAGCTAGGAATCAAAGGTTAAATGATAAGGAGAAATAAAATACTCATTAATAAAATTCACCTTGTTGTGATAAACATAGCTATATCATGCATTGTGACACTGTTTGGACACTGGAAGGATTTTCTTCTAAACCTTTATTAAATTCTAAACCAAAAGCTAAAATAAATTTGCGATATAGGCTATGATGGTGATTTGCATTTTTTTTTCACTAACTAGTAAGTAGCCTGCTAAACAGATTTTTTTTTAAAGATGGACTACCGTTAGGTTGGTTAGCATGTTGCATGACTTGCACATAAAATCCTGCCAAACAAAATGCTCGAAGGAGACAAAGTGCATGTTAAGGAGCCCATACACTTGGCAACATATTGTGTGCAAATCAAATGAATATCAGTAAAAGTTCGGTAAATTACGATGATGGATTTCTACTAAATTCATTGAGTTGCGCGCAACATGTTGCCTAGTGTATGGTACACGGTCCATCCTATATCAGTGTAAATAATCAGCCACATGAAAGGTAAATAAGTTTTGAAAGACTACTAACAATTTCTAAAACTAAGATTTGTGGCTTTAGTCAGTGGGCTTAATCATAGATTGACTGAAACGGGAGTGACTTAAGTCAGTGACATAAGTCACTACCCTGGGATAAGGTGAAATGAGATTTATACCCAGCTATTCAAACAAATTCTTTACATTTGGTTGATTGTTAATACAGATAACAGCAGGTTCACATAAATATATTTCATTTAGGCTACACATGATCACTTCGGGAGTACATGTATATGCATGCTTGCGTGTACAAAGGCATCGTATATCACTGATTATATATGTGCGTTACTATACAGGCACTTCCTTACTTAGACTTCACCCCACATAAGGCAACAATGTTGTCATTTTCCATTTCAGAGCACACAGTACAATAGTTCTTGCACAGGCTTTCATACACTGCAAGCACTACTAGCATTGGTAGCTACACAAGTAGCAGAGTTTTTGTCATACAATGGATGCAGGCACAATGGGGCAATGTTCTACATCATAACCCCACAAAATGTGTGTATCAAACTGAGGTGAGGATCTCCAGCCTTCAACAATGCCATCTACTTGGCCTTCCATTGTACGCCATGACAAGATAAACTACTGCCATCACCGACGTCATCGCTTTCTTGCTCATGTGGTTCTTCAATCGCCGGGTTTGGGGAACTATTTGCTATGGAAATGGCTGTGGGAATGGATGCTTCAGCATTGCCGCCTGTTGCAGTACTGTGCCGCCTAATGCTGCGTGCGGAAAACGCCTTCAAAGTAGCGACTTCATAAAAATAAATGATGCATTTTACACTACGCCCTTTACCGTTAATTCTCTGTACACCCCCAAGGAGTTTTGTTTCGTTAAAAAGCCTTCCGTACCTCTGCTTTGCATGTTTGCTGCCTAACACCTTAGCTCCATTGCATGTAACACGATCGCCAACAAGGAAAGGCATCGCGGTTTGAACACAAAAAAGGGGCGTATAATTTTGTAATGTTTGCCGCCAAACAGCGATACAAGCTGCCCTATTTGCTACGCTCCTCTGGCTTAAAATACAACCATTTTAGAACAGTTTAAAGCTGCATGCCACACAGTACGTGCACAATTAAAAAAAAAAAACGCACTGGCGTCACCAACTCGAGTGTTTTATCGTTCCAAAAGTTCAGTGACTTAAGTCACTAATTAATGACTTAAGTCACGATCCGTCAATCTATGATTAAGTCACAATACCATGGCCATGTATAGCTATTAAAGATTTAGGCGGGCCATAGAATTTGAGACGCCGCGGGGCGGGAATGAGAAACACATTTTATATGGCATAATGCCAACTGGCAAGGATATATATTTGGCTGGGGGAGCAGGGGCAGTGATTAAAAAAGGGTCCGACCACTCCCGCTAGCTATGATTGAATTCTGGTTTCGAAAACCCAATAATCAAGTTCTCCTAGTGCAGGAGTGCAGAATGTATATGTAAAGTATGCAGAGTTTAAAAAATCGGACTGTCGGTCGTATTTCTAAACGCGGTATACAAGTTAATGAATAGTCAAGATCTCAGACATTTGAGTATTTGTGATCGTTTGGTGCAAATTCCAAAAGATGTACTCGTTAGGTTAATTTGTAAGCATGCTGCATGACTTGCAATAAAATCCTGCCAAATAAAATGCCCAAAGGAGGTGAGTAGATAAAGTGCATGAAGTGGTCTAAAGGTACACGAACCAAGTTCCATGCCAATTTTCTTTATGGCTGACCGGCAGTGACCGTCAAAATTTTTGGCGGTCCACGGTTATTACCGACGGTTACGTGGTTTCGCGAACTATACGTGTATATATTTTTCAGTATGGTCACGGTTGCGGTCAAGCCAACCGTACCGCGGCATCACTGCTTGCACCACCATTGTTCCAGCAAGATGGTACACCCTTGAGCCTTGTTGACAACTTGCATGATAAATGCATGTGCAGTGATGTATACCGATTCGAGACAATCCAGGGAGGGCCATATCAATTAAAGGGTGGTTATCATATATAGTATAGCATTGAATTGCACATATGCTTTGGAAAGTGATAATCTCGAATGCATGAGACTCCTTTTTGTGCAGCAGGTAATTGATATTGTTTCTGTATTTGAATGTGTGCATGGTAGAACATTTTCATATAGGCTTTGGCTCGCGTGCTCCACTTATTTTCGAGCAGGTCAGCTTGAAAGTCTCAGATTTCAAACCAATTAACATTGTACGTCAATCGAATACGAGCGGGGGGGGGGGGGGGGGGGGGGGGGATCATGCACCCTTGCGATAGGCCAAATACGAGTGGAGAGGGGAGGGGAGGCCAATTTAATACAAGTGGGGTGAGACCGTGAGGGGGGAAGGTTAGTATCAATTAAGTTTAGTAAATATTATTCTATTGGCGGGGGGGGGGGGGGGGGGGGGGGGGGGTTCAGGTATCACGGAAACCTCCATGGATATGCTCTTGATCGTTAATTGTATAGATATATGCATGCGACCACCATGTATAAAAGCATGACTGTAACTTTGATATTGGGTGTTCACTTACCGGCTTCCAGCAAAGAAAAATCGTACAAAGTTCAAGAGTCAGTTGGCAAAGGTGTTTACAAGGTAAATGGCTCTGCACTGCATGCAGCAAATATCTGTCTGACACATGAAGCATGTTTTTTGTGATATCATGGTACCATGCAATCATGACCACACGCGGACAAGCGAAATCATACTTGCATGCACATGAATTTTCATACGATTTACATTTGTAAACATTTACACAAGAATGCCTTTCCTTGAAATGAGAGCCTTTAGTAATAACTAATTAGCTGCTCTGCACACAACGTAACTAACTACCCTTGTACACTTGTACCAATCAGATCAAATCTTTCATATGCATATATGCATGCGCAAGGACTCGACGCAGCTCAGACGCATGTACATGTATTAAGATATTTCATGGCATGCATGACGTTTGCTAATACATGCACGTATACAACGACTAACGTATATGTGTATCGATCCGATTTGGTTGTATTGTACTTATGCTTGTACATTCCAGGCCTGTATTTAAAGTGTAGGACATTCTATCCTAGGCACCAGTGTCCCCCCATGGGGGGACACTGGTGCCTATAGGGTAGGACAATTATGTCTAGGCATAGATGTCCCCTAGCCTGCGGACATATATGCCTAGGCATAATTGTCCGGGGGACAGTGGTGCCTAGGAACGAGTGTCCGGGGGTAGGCATGAGGGACATTTTGCGGGGGGGGGGGGGGGGGGGGGGGGGGGGAACAACCATGCCTACGACACCGGCACTGATTACTACATGACCTGTGTGCACGTGGATCAGGGAAGGAGCACAACTCTTGTATACATAGTAACACCATAGGATTGTTAGTAAACATAAAGTTCAAGGTTCAGCAACCGAACATCTTCATTAGAAAGAGGTTCGTCCGCGCAGAGGCGAACTTCAAGGCTGTCAGTAATGTTCGTGGAAAGGGTTGTGTAGAACCACGGTAGGTTTGAATTGGAACAGCAAGAGGACAGTTTTCCTGGGCACGTGCCATTTTGCCATAATGGATAGGTGTAATAGTTACTGGTGCTACCCCCCGACTGGCCCCCACAATACCAATTCGTTCCAACATAGGAAGGCACCGCTACGAACGAGTATCCGCTGTAACATGGACAGTAGCTACCCGATGGCTGAGCCGCAGCGTATGTCCACAGATGTTGTCTAGGGTTTTGACTGTGAGTAATACTAACCCCATCAACGTACGCTCCGTTGATGGTGCACGGGCTGCAGGATGATCCGTAGCGTTGGAAACCGTCGCACGTGCTATACTGGTAACCGTAGATCCACCCACTGATCTTGTAGTAAGGTACCGAGTAGGTTGTGAAGTTCACTCCGTAACAGTTGTTGTCTCCTGGCTTTCCGCACAAACGATAGGTCCCCGCCGTGTAGGTCGCCCAGTTGGACGGACAAGACTGTATGGAGTCGGACATATTCAGATAGGCAACTCTCATCCAGCCTCTGGAGCCGTTTAAGTACCTTGTCAGATCGCAATACACCTGGACCGAAGTATTTGTAGAGTTGGGTAGAATCCAGTAGTACCCGGACGGATTGTTTGGCAACGCCGCTACTATAGCTTTGCACGAACTCGCAGGACACAGCGGTCCCCAACCGATGGGCGTGCCATTTAGAACGCACGACAAATTATTAGCCACTTGCTGGATGATGATGCTGTATACGTTCTGAGAGATGGTTTGTATAAGCTGAGATGTATTTGAGCAGTTTTGCGTGGTACTCGGTGGTAGAGTGATGGGCTGTAGCGGAGATCCAGTCGGTTCGGAGGGGAGGTAACTGCAGCCAAGTAGAAGATAGATTAGTACCCTGCATAAAACACGGTGCATTTTAAACATAGTCACGTGAGGATCGCACAGCATGCACCAAATGGATCCCCCAATACATGAATTGCATACATAATTGCACAAATGTACATGCGTGCATGATATGTGCATGCCGGATGTATATTCATTACAAGTAAATAAAAACTCTATGAGAAAGTTGGTGGTATATAGGATTTGAAGGCAATAGTGGTGTAATAAGCACCGAAACAAGGGGTGAATGATAAGGAAAAACTAAATAGTCCTGTATTTAGCTGGCACACATTGTAGGACAATACATTGTTCATGCATGTGCTAAATATAGGACTATCACATCTATTACTGTACAACCACTCACAGACTGAAAAGCGTTGTGCAGCTCATTGGAGGGAGGAGCAGAAGAACACAAAATATCTGGAGGCCTATCACAATCAGAACTGACATTCTGTTCATACCCTTGGCAGTAGAAACATTTGGTGGATGGGGGTTGGAGAGCAGACCAGATTTCGCCACTCTTGCGGACAGAATTTCAGGGCGCACTGGCCAGGCAAAATCATGTGTCATCAACCAATTATACCAACGATTGGCCATCACATTGCAGAGGCAACATGCCAGAGCAATGATTGCCAGGCAGCCATTGTAAATTAGTGTACTTGAATGTATTATGTATTCTGTAATATTTTTAAAATAATAATAATATGACCCACTAGGTCACCATGCAATAACATGTCGACATGGGGGAGATGTTGTCATACGTCATAACATGATGCGCGATGTGCTTGCAGATTTCTTCCATCGAGCCCACCTGTCCGTTGCAGTGGAAAAGGGTCATGGTCTCACAAGAGATCACAACCGTCAACGTCCTGCTGATTTGCTTGTGACAGGTTGGGACAGAGGTAGACCTGCAGCAATGGACATCACAGTGACCTCTCCACTCACTCCTGTCATCTTGGGGGAGTCATGCCAAGTGGTTGGTGCTGCAGCACTTGTAGCAGAGAATCGGAAGTTGCAGGCCAATAGCCCCAAATGTCAAGAGCTAGGGTGGGCCTGCACACCCTTGGCAGTAGAAACATATGGCAACTGGGGTGAGGTTGCTCAAGGAACATTCTCCAGGCTTGCATCCCACCTTGCCATCAGCCAGTCCAGGCCAAAGGCATTAGTGGTGGCAGACATACAATGTATATGGCAGGCTTAACCTCCATCTGGTGAAGTCCATTGCTAGGGCACTCCTGGCAAGAGAGCTTCATCCATCCTGACTGTGTATGTAGGAAATAGTAGTTGCATGTTTTTCAAGTGGTGTATACATGTTGTAATCATTATATATAATTTAAAATAATAAAATGTATTAAGGAAAAATAATAATAATAATAATAGAATCTTTTATTAACTCACACTTGAGATACACAATTAATAATAATAAAAAATAATAACATAAAAATCATAATACATAATATACGAGGAAGCGGAGTGAAATGGAGAAGTGCAGTGCACATGGATGATGGGGCTGGACTACCCACATCAGCTTATGAATAGAATATGTATGTGTTATTATGTGTGTGCATGTGCCTAAGTATGGTATTTATTCCGTTGTATTTTATTTTATGATTATCCTGTATTTATATTTATTTTTACTTTTGTAAGTGTATTACGTATTCTGTTATATAAATAGTCTGTTGCTTTAATACATAATATACACATGTACATCATAAATAGCATAAGTACACTAACATATATGGCTAACAACACAACCTAACATATACTGACAATGTACTGACTGGCACACTAACACACTTTGAACTTTTCTGGATAGTCAAATACAGTAAGATAAATGTAATTTAATTGGAAACGTAATATCAAGATTCTTGAATTGAATATACTAATGTCAATCCCAGCATTGAGATCTTGAGAATTCCAATAGATGACAAAGATTTTTTGCTCAGCCTTTGTCTCCAGGAAGAGGTTAGAGGCAAGACCCCCCTGCTTGAAAGACTTGAGGAAGTTGGTGGAGTGGACCCTCAGGTTGCTTTAACACTACTGCGTATGTGTGGCAGGTTCTGTCAGTTTGCACATCTAGCCCGTGCCACTCCTCCTTCGCTTGTTATGGCTTCTCTTGAGCTTTTTGATGAAGATGTTCGTAGATGTTTTTCATCATGCACTGCAATTGATACAACTGATGTTGCCTGACAGCAAGCCCAGCTAAGCCTAAGCAAAGGAGGGTTGGACATGAGGTCTCTGTCCCGCCACTCACCTGCAGCATTCATTGCATCTCTATGCTCCTCTGGCTATGGCTCCATATCAGACCACCATGTCTCTCATGCAGTACAGACATTTAATGCATCCGTATCTCCTTCTGATGCGATTCAGACTGATGGTTTAGTTTCATCTCCAGTCCATCAAAAGCAACTTTCAAGCAAGATTGATACCCATCAGTTCAATAGCATTCTGTTGCTTCTTCTGCTGCTGATAAGGCTCGTCTGTTGTCTATCTCATCCCCACATGCTGCTTCATGGCTGTCTGTAGTCCCTTAATTCTGAAGGTCTCGGCCTTCATCTTGAGCCTTCAGTATTCCAGGTAGCGGTCAAGTGGTGGCTAGGTTTGGACACCTCTAATGGTTTCCAGTGTGCCCTATGCCCTCACAGTGCATTAGATCCCCTTGGTCACCACGCTACAACATGCAAAAAAGGAGATGTGGTCATCCGTCACAACCATCTGCACAATGTGTTGGTGGAGACTTGCCGTAGAGCCCACTTGAGTGTGAAGGTGGAGATGGGCAGCAACCTTACTTCAGACCATGACCACTCACGCCCCACAGACATTTTGCTACCCAATTGGGCCCTTGGTAAACCAAAAAATATATATATTGTGCATTTAGCGTTGATGTGACAGACAGGTCAAAAGCTGCTGGCTTACCCAGGACCCAGTTTGGAACAAGAACATCAGCTGGACGAGTACGATCCCTAGACCACCCACCCATCTCTAGTTGTGGAGCAAGACATGCAGAGTGACAAAAATCATTGAAGATGTCTCTCAACCTGTTATGACGAGAAACACATCACCTCACAACTTGCAACTTAGAGCATGATGGCCATAAGCATCCAAAGCAGCTTTACATTGAGAGCAATTTTGACCTTGAGCAACTGGGATACCGAGCCACCATTTTATCGCCACCTGATATTCAGAAGGCTCCAAGTGAAGGCTCATGCTAGGGGATGGAGTAACTGATAGCCAAGCTGAGGCATGGGGTGATGAAACGGATAATAGACGAGCTCTGTCGATTGGAGTGGAGTTATCAAAAAGTATCTTGAACTGACAATCCTCAATTTTCTTTGACAGGAAAACTTCTGAGTGAATGTGGAACAGCTGTTGTCAATAGAATCAGAAGTAAGTGAGTCTAGTGGATCAACAAGCTTATTATAAAGGTCTACAGAGTGGTGCAAGTACCTACAAACCTCATAAGATAAGCCTGAATTGACAGCTGAGGCTAAATATGCTGCAGGAGAGTGGTAGGAGACACGATGCAAGCCTAGACCACCACGACTTAGACTAAGTTTTGCCTGCTGCCATGTGAAGTCAGGAGTGTCTACTGTAGTGCACTCCACAAAACACTTATTTATTCAAAATGTTATGCACATAAAATAGAACAGAGAAAATAATTAATAACACACTAAACAGTACTCTGGCATCAGACACATTTACTGTAGTCAGGAGCATTCCACTTAGCACCAGCATGTGCAATGAGAAGGTATATCATGGCAGTGAATACAGTTGAAACCATCATTGGAAAACCAATCCTATTGTGGTTTATTATTCAAACAGCAGGCAATATCAGACCCATACAGAACGTACTTCATGAAGTACCAGAATGATACCTTGTATCCATTCTGTTCAGCAATGCCAGCACATACAACATTTGCTGAGGCACCAATAAGTGTTGCATTGCCTGCAGAAATAAGTAACATCCATGTCAGTCGAGCAGTAAATTTCAAACCTTGAACAGGGAGGATTAATTCTTTCTCCCTGGAATTAACTTTTACTATATTTCTGCTCCTCTCCCTTCCCAATTTTTTAAAATAAAGAACAGTAGTTGGCACAATACAACACTTTGTATAATAGATTATAATATAATAATATAATATAAATATGATTATTGTATAATGTATATAATTTATTTGGTGAAATGTGCCCCAAAACTGAGGCAGCACACAACTATAGCCTTTACAAAAGAACTTGAAAGGGGTTTGCTTCCTGGTCGTTTATTTGAAAAGGCTTGCACACAATGCACAGCTGAACTCCACCCTAAAAGGCATTGAATTGATCATTGCTTCATTGTGTTATTTACACATAATGGGATTAATTTTCTTCATGTACTGTACTAGTAGGATCATAATTACAAGTTATAGTTAAAATGGAGCTAATTTAGGAAACTGGTACTATATAAATGTTGGTTAACCTGTGCACAAATCAGGAATGACATGGGATGGAATACCACTAGTACACATGAATTTGCTTCCTTTTTATGGGAATGATACTTATTTTAAGTTATCAAAGCCATAAAACAAAGGTAGCAAATTCATGTGTCAAGTTCTTGAGTAACTATGCAAATGTTGCAAAAACATTGTTGTTACTGCACCTCCAAGACATCCTCCAAGAGCCAGGGCCCATACCAGAGGCCTAAGAGATAAGCAAACCTCTGGAGACTCTGCTAATTCAACTATCACAGGAATCTTTTGTGGAGAACACAACCTTCAATCCAATGCTTCTATTTCCATACTCACCATAGTTGTGACGAATGGAATGTTATCAATGAAGGCAGACACAAATGCAGAACCCCATACAATGACCACTATAGCAACCAGCATTTGGTATTCCTTTGGAACCAGCTTTAAGGTGGGAAAAAAAGTAAGACTAAAAAAATTTGAACTGCCAAATGGTAACCTTAATACTGTCAACCATTTTCATCCCAACAAAATAGATTAAGCCCATTTGATTCAATCCCTGAAAAAGAGAGGAGGGAGAAGTAAGATGGATAATCCAGCATTTTAAGCTGAGTATGATTTTACAAATATGAAATTGAAACATAGCATGAATACCAAGGTCTGCCTAAATGAATAAACATCTACTGCTGTGAGAAGACACTGTTTCCATAAAGCAGACACATTTCTAGTGTGCTGGCCTAAACTCACTTCCATGAGGACAAACAACCCTGCAAAAAAGAGGAGTGTGGACCATTCAATCTTGTGCATCACCTCCTCCAGATCCTTGATGCCCGACAGAATCATCATCACCACTGATCCAAATATGGCAATCCAACCTGAAATGAACATTCATCACATGAGCAGTAATAATGGGACCATTGCAACTGATGAGACCTAGGCCAAGTTCAAAATCTGGGATGATATTTGACAGGAAAAACAGGATGACCACAGTCACCAGCACAGCAATGGACTTGACAAGTAGGATCTTGTCAGTTATGCGATGATTTTGTTCCAGTTCAGACAGATTCTTCTGCCATGACTCCGTAGTCAGCATTGAACTTTGATCAAAGGAAAAGGGTAATGGATAATGACATCATGATCGTATGTATATAGTTCATGTCTACGAAAAGGCATCCTTGCAACAAAGGGCTCTTTGTGAGTGCAGGATTGCTGCATTATTTTCTAATCATGTGAATGAAGGTTAATATATGTGATTCTGGATCAATGTGTTATTTAACTGTATTCGCTTGCACAGCAACATACCATCCACTATGATCTGGGTGCTAACCTTCTGTGCTCCTCTTGACGAAGGAGCAGTTTGACTGCTATGGCTTTTGCATTCAGTGCCTCTTGAACAGCTCTCTCTTCAGGAGATGCTGCAGGGAGCTGCTTGGCTGTGCGCACCCAAATACTGATTTCACGTTTCAATTCTGTGTTTTATGATAAATCATTTGATAATTATAATAGCAAGGATAATATCATTATGTAATACACAGTAGGTTCTGTATAATAAAAGCACATCTCCATGATAAAAAATATATGCTTTACAATATTACTATGATTGTTGTTAGAATCTGCAATAATTAATTTTTGATCCATTAAATGAATTTGTGGGTACATTCTTTTGCTTTTCATGCAATGATATTGTTTATTCACACAGGGTATAAGTGAGTTGATTGAGAAACAAAATTCACAATTTTGAACACTGCAAAAAAGCTAAATAGCATTCATTTTGCTATAAAATCCTTTAAAGACTTTTAATTTAAAAAAACCCGACTTTAAATCATTGTAATTCATTAACTTCCTATACTCACCAGCAATATGTGGAAGATCCTTATTCTTAAGAATAACATACTGGAAACAGTGTGTGTACATCACACTAAGTGAGAGAGAGAGAGCATAAAGATTCCCTCAATGAACACAAGTATTTTTTTTAAACCTCACCTTAGAGTTATAAATGCTGTGACCATTACAAATATAGTTCCCAGAAACAAGTGTAACGTTATCTCAGAGAAACTGATACCCTATTTTAGTACAATAAAAGAGGTTATATAATGCCAATACAGAAAACCCTACATGCCCAATAATACTTAAAAATGTCCTAGCATACATGCAATTCAGCTTGCCCAAGGAAAGCATCCAGTCTACAGTACATTATTGATTATTAAAGGTTGAAATCTTGCGTAGGCATTGTAATATGGCCTATAATTTGTGTGCACTCCTAGTAGTTCAAAAGGATACCTTCCATGCAGCACACACACACACACACACACATACACACACACACACACATACACACACACACACACACATACACACACACACACACAATACAAACCAATGGCATGCTGATTAAAATACGGGTCACTTAACCTGCTGTCTGTGCACTTACAGCTTCAATAATACTCTTGTGGGCAACAATTATCACATTGGGAGGATCTCCAACAGCTGTAGAATACACATACACACACACACACACACACACACACACACACACACACAGAAAGTATTAATTACAGTTCTGGGAATTGCCATAGTTTGCATGAAGGAAATTATATTGCTTTTGAATTTGTTCATGTACCGGTATTTTGGCATGAAATGTAATTTTTTTTTCCATTGGAAAAATTATGCAATCACAATAGCATATAATGTACCTGTTGCTGTCCCTCCAATGTTAGAGAATATCACTTCAGCCACTAATACAGGCCTAGGGTCCAGGTTAAGGACCTCACACAGCCTAAGCGTAGGTAAGAGGAAACAGTTTAACCCATGAACGCTTCACAACACCATGTTGCCACTATTGATTCCAACAAAATCAAACATGTACCCTGTAAAATAAAATGGCATGATTCTAAATTATATTAGCTGACCTTATAGATACAGGTACTATTAGCAGGATGGTTGTCACATTGTCCTGTGGTAAGGAGATGCCATTCAGAATATAGCAATACAATAGTGACTGTTAGCACCCAGGCCATCTTCCCATGCACAGTCAAACCACAATACATATATATTGCCATAGACAGTGATAGACCACCATTATTTTGGTGTTGTTACTTAGGTGTTACTGTTGAGAGGTTTTCCAATTAGAGCCATTATTTACAGTACTGACCAGAAATGCTGACAAAAAGGCTGAAAAGCCACACAGGAGTAGAATGAGTGGCCATGCCCGTCCCCTGGCTGCCTTGTAGGCCTGAGGAAGTGAAGGGAAATGCATAGCTATGGAAGAATGATGAATCCTAAATTAATTTTCATTATAAATGGCAAGATTAGTACAGTTTTAAATACAATATTTCTGCATCATGGTGTCATATTCCTTTCCTCTTATGTATAAGGGGGGAAAAACCCTAACACAGAAAAAAAGTATCAACCTGTGTTGGAAGATACTTCAAAAGCACAGCCTGAATGCTATGTTCTGATTGAATGTCAACACAGGTACTTTTAGCCATTGAATGGAAGCCTTATATGAAAATCATGCTAGCCCACAATATCTATTCAAATAGGGCCATTCAGAAAAACACACCTTCACAGCAGCAAAATCAAAAAAGCCTGTTTTTGAAAATATTCCCACCAGGATCATCTGAAAGGGAACCATGTAAGACCATCTGGTGATAACGTCTCACATACCATTCCCAGAAGCAAGCTGACTGTCTCCAAATCAATCCAGCTCACAACAACGTCCAAAGATGGCCTCTTTGAAGCAAGAAATGGTGCTTAAATTAACATGATTGTGTGACCGACAGCATACAGTTTACTCCAGTGACCACGTGTGCACATGATTTACAACGATACATATAACTGTTCAATGCTGCTATCAAACCTTATTCAATAGAGAGAGAACAGCTAAAACGCAACTACTTCCAATCATTGCTGCCAATGTTCGGTCGATAACCTAAGACATGAAGAGGCTTTTGATGGGCTGAGGTACAATAGTGATGTACACATGTATTTATGTGTACTACCAATCGTCAACGTACTTCAAATCCAATTAAAAGGTAGACAAATATCAGGATGAATGCAGCTAAAATAGCCTGTCCAACTTCACTGACTAGTTCTCCTCGTATGGTCACCTGGAACCCTATCCTCTTTTGATGAAGTGAAGAAAAATGCACATGGAAGGGGCTAGCACTGGAAAGAAAATGAAAATGATAATTCAAAAATATTACTGAAATGAAAGAATTGTGCAGGAAACCAGAACAAACCTTCTGTTGAGCTGAAGGATTCTTGTGACAGTCGTGTAGTCAGAGCTTTCAGTTATTTTTACAGATTTGCAATTGGCTTCCATCTGTATGAGAGAGTATCACTAGTTTGCCCATACTGCTTATTTCTTTACCCAGAGTACACTGGTACAATGGTCAATTGTGCAAGATGGGGTACACATGTAATATGAATGCAGGTGTCACAAGCAATGGGGGGAGGGGGGGGGGGAGGGGATACCATCCGATACCTATTGTAAAAGAGAGTAAAATTACCAATGGACACAGAAAGTGGAAAGATGTACATGCATGTACATGCATTTTAAAAGTATGTGCATTGTGCCGCACACCTCGTTTGGGCAGTCACTGGAAGTGGCATCACTGGGGCCACACAGGAAGAGGTATTGAGCACATGATGGCTCACTGCTGGAGTTAGTGATGTAGGAGTGGTATGATATGTCTGCAGGAGGATTATGCAAGGAAATCATTTAAATGTGTGTCCTGCTACTTCGTGCATCATGCATAGTGTTGTCAGAACTGGAAAGGAAGATTAAAATTTGATATCATTTCAGTATGCTATGCTAAACGAAGCTGACTTATCAATTATTCGATCAAACCTTAAACTGACAATGTGTCTCTTAACTATTAAATACTTAGCAAGAGTCAATAAAATCAATATCATTGGTCCTAGGGGAGGAGTGGGTTAGTTGAGCCACTGGGTTAGTTGAGCCACCCCCTGTTTTAGCTCCATGAAGAAACATAATTGAATTATGTTAACATATTATGGCATTAAGTGTTATGACTAGCTTTTTGTCCTAATTTAGGATTTTGTTTTAGTATTCATCAGAATGTGAAATTCAAAAATAAGAGTTTTGATGATCAGAGTGAAATTCTGTTTTTACGGTTTGTGCCCTCATAATTTCTACACAATGACTATATTCTTGTTTCAGTCTTGGGTGTTTGAAAGTACATGTATGCAGCTATATTTATGTTTATAATAAATTCTATACTTTGCTTCCTTTTTATACAACTTAGCTAGTTACAGGAAAAGTTAGTAGTGGGGTTAGTTGAGCCATTTGCACGGGGTGCTAGTTGAGCCATACGCTTTAGCTGCAATTGTATGGCATTAAAATGATTTATTGATTTATGTATCAGAAATAGTGAGCTATGCTTATTTGGCTATGCAGCAATCGCAGAAGCATTCTGTTTTTATTTCTAAAAGGAAAAATGACTATGAATTGCGTTAAAAACACTTGCTGATCAATTTCAAGAGCTGTCGTTGAAAAAGTGTCATGCATTAGTGTATGAATTTGCTTTGATCAATGATTTAACAACATAAGGCCTAGGCCTACTTATGTTAGCAATTATTGTGCAATGCAACTAACTTTGACTGAAGGCAGCATATGGCTCACCTGACCCATGTACCTGGCACAACTAACCCACTTGGCTGGGTTAGTTGTGCCATTTGACACCTGTTGATTTTTAATAATGTCCCTATTCTCACGTACATCCCCAGTCTCTAACATTCCTACGACATGTACCCAAGTGATGCCCCTTTACATCAGACAATTAACCTCTGCTTAATACCAATCCTCAGAGGCAGAATAAACCTAAACCTAAAAAGTGGCTCAACTAACCCACTCCTCCCCTACATGTATGTCTGAAACTAATTGTCTGTACCCATGAATGCATGCATACATACCTTGAAATGGACCATAAAGTGACAAGGTCACAAACTTCCACTTTTCCACATTGGAATCATTGTACCATTCAGCTAATGTTATATTAAGGTTATTTGAGATTGAGGGGAAATTCTGTACACCATGGAGACGAATGGCAACCATGCATCTCTCAACGAAGGATACTGTGTATATTCTTATCGAGGGTGACAAATGCGGGGTCAGTCCGCTCTGTTTTATTTGAAGCGAACACCACCTGCAACCGGCAGCAAACAAAGTGATTTGAATTGTTTCTAGATAGGCAGGGAACTCACTGCAGATGCAACTACAATCAGCGTGAGAACAGCGATCCTTGCTTTCCTCAACCTGCATGTATATATATACTTAGCATCCACTGATTTTAACAACATAGACGCTTACCTATGAACGAGTACACTGGACCACCGCACCTTCGCTTGCGTCAGCGGCAACTCCTCGCTTTTATCCCGGTTCAAAAGTCGCTCTTCCTCCCGAAGTGGTATAACATCTCCGTACGTCTGCGACGATGTTTTCTGTGTTTTCTCAATCGCTTCAACGCTATATTCAAGCTCCAGTTCGTAACCGGATTCAGTTAAGCGAGGTATCTCGCTGGGCGCGTGACCATTTTGAAATCTAAAATCACATTCGATCGAACG
Source organism: Spongilla lacustris (assembly GCA_949361645.1). Classification (NCBI taxonomy): domain Eukaryota; kingdom Metazoa; phylum Porifera; class Demospongiae; order Spongillida; family Spongillidae; genus Spongilla; species Spongilla lacustris. The sequence goes on along the minus strand of OX442429.1, from coordinate 5,049,026 downwards.
GAACGGGAAGAACGTGTGGCTTCCAACACCATCGCTCGCAATTCGACGAGCACGGGCTCTGGTGCTCGGCAGGCTGGCTAGGAGACCGTTCGAAGGACTATCAGCCGCTAAGCCACCGGCGTTTTCGTTCGACGCGTCGTAGCCCAAGTTTCCACGATCGTGGCAGCGGCGGGCGGTACTACTTGTGCGGTCAGTCTCCCGTGTCACCTGAGAAAGGTTGTGGCTTTCGTCGGGACCTACCGCTGTGTACATTGTGCCACTGCTGCTGCACTCTTGCAATTCTTGTTTCTGAATGCGTACTGCCATTAGGTACCGTACTCAGACATGCATTGACGACGAAATCGCGCGGGTAGGTCCTATATAAGGTCATGACACGAATCAAACAACGTTGAATAGGGTGTCATAGGTGTGGCTCCGCGTGACTAATAGTCTAATACCCCCTGTATCAGTTAATCACAAGGTACATGGAACCTACATGTATTGGGCCTCAAACTCTCTGTACCCTAGGCCCCTCACTGGCCCTGAGCCTGGTCTCGTACCCAGACCCCGATTTCCACAGCTGCGGGGTCGAACCTTTTGGTTCTGACTAGTGGAATCAGACTGCTGTGCGACTTAGGAAGCACCAAACGGTATATAGGGGTATTCCTGTAAAAGCGCTATAATGCGCAAGAGCGATGCACAACTCTAAAATAAATATATTTTTAAATAAATAATAAAACTACAATGTAGCGAATTGTCCCTTTGTCTGGTATTGTACTCCTATTATCTAGTCCAGCTGCCAACTTTCAAAAAAGGTTATTTGTTAGGCTGATTAAAATTTAGAAAGGCCTGCGCATGCGCTGGGCAGACTTAAAACCAGCTAAGAAACTTGATCAGCAGATGATGTCATTCAGTAGGTACTTTCACATTATTTCACGTTACGTACTTCCGCCTATCCAAATATCTGCCATAAAAATTGTGACTGGTTTTTACGAAGGTTAAGAGAGGTAGGTATTTTTGAAAATCAAGTTCTCGATAGTTTTAGGACTATAAAACCTCAAATTTGCCTGGATCATAGAGCTGTGAGCGCTCTTTCACGCATTAGTGCATATAAGATCGTACGCAATATCTAAGTTAAGGATGTTGTGCGTTCTAATTAGAGTATAAAGTCAACGTTGTTTATTCTACTCTTCCAAAGATGGGACCTCCTCAAAAACGTCAAAAAAACGTTGCTGGCAAGCTATTTCTATGTACCATGAAACATTTAGGACGATCTGACTATGCGCAATGGCTCATTTTCAGCTCGCCGTTTAATGTGTCACAGCTATGTCATAGCTTATCACATTATAACAGAATTTGGTTTTCATAGAATGGAATCAATACTCTGTTAGGACTGAGGTATAGTGATTGGATTTACAATACACTTATTTGTAGAATTGTGTAACCCAATCAACCTTGGATCCACAAAAATACGCCCTTTTTTGAGGATGTTAACTCCGGACCTGTGTATAAACACATTGCATCGTTGTATTGATCTATGAGCGTTATTATATGCAACTTTCAGAATTTTTGGACTGTGCGCAATGATATATTTTCGCCACAGACCAAGTTATAGTATTGCGGGAGATGCGTTAACCATGCGTACAAACACCGTTTGATAAACCTGAAATGTGAATGCTTTTGCCGCCTTGATATTAAATATCATAATGGTTACATGCCGTATCCCTTTTCAGATGGCTAATATATTGACGAAGGACTTTGATGAGCTAATTCAAACCTATGAAAATGATTTAAATGAAGAAATGTTACTTAAAGGCCCACTAAGAAGAGGACTAGTTGTGCACTTGCACTCTAAAGTAGGAAGAACTGAATATTTGAAAACGGCTACCTCAGTAGCTCATATCTTGAATTTGAATAAAATTTCATGGAGCTAAAATATTGAAGCTTTAAAAGTGACTGTAGGTAAGTTGTGCAGAAAACTGTGTGCACTAAAAAAAAACTTAAATAGAAATTGGGAAACTATTGTACAACTTCTAAATGATGATTATGCGATACCAATGTCTGATTTGCCTCAGCAAATTCCAGCAGAAATACAAGACCCCATACCACCCACTGCTAAACGGCTGAGAACAGATTGCAATAAGTGTGATGATGCAAGAGTGAAATTGCATAAAATGTCAAATAAATGTATTAAATACCATAAACAGTTGAAAGGCATTCTAAGTTTGAAAGATGATACAAGAAAGCTTATACTCAAGCATTAAAACGTAAGGCTGCAATTGAAATTAAATTGCGCACAGAACTTCGTAAACAAAAAAATATATTATATGTTCTACAAGTTAAATATTCAAAGATGTCTAACTTGGTTAGCAAGCTTAGTGCAAGCACGGTAAATCAACGATTGAAAAATGTATTGAAGAAAAATAAAAGAGTTACACAAGAATTTAAGAATTTTAAAACAAATCTGACAAGTGAATTGGAACCAAAAAATGCAGAAATAAATGCATTAAAGACAAGAGTAAGGGAATTGCAATTAGATAATGACAGTCTTATTGTGGAACTTCAAGATAAAACTAATAATATTGATACCATGAGAAATAAAAAAAGGTATGATATACCTATCAGAAAATGCATATACCATTGTCTTCTGAATAATGTTTCTGTTGAAACTGCTGCAACCATAATAGAAATGGTAGTTAAAGAAATGACTGGAGATTGCATACAAAGCCTTCCAAGTGCGGTTACGATCAGTCGTATGGCCTATGAAATGGGTGTGTTAAGTGACATCCAGTCTGGAGAACTCTTAGTTTTACAAGACAACATAACATTAGCATGGGATGCGACATCTATTGATGGTTCACATATCAATGAGGTACATATATGTGCCCCTGGAGGAAAAGCTAATGTGTTGCAGATTAATGAACTTCCTGGTGGAAAAACAGATTATTATACACACATTGCTAATTCGATAAATGATGCTGTTAATACATATTCAGCCTGCTTTAGTTTAGATGCAGTTTCTAATCAAAAATTAGCTCATAATCATTTACAATGTACTATGAGTGATAGGGTTAGTGTCAATCACTGTGTATGGTTAAAACTTGAAGAACTGTTTCAGCATACGCTTTTAGAGTTAAAATGTAATGTACATCCACTGGATGGTATATCAAATAAGATAAGAAGTACATTAAAAGTATATGACAATGACAATGGGATACAAAGTTGTACATTTGGCAGTGATTGTGCAGTGGCTAATGTTATATATGAACTAACCAAGATGCGGTATAAACAGGGCACAGGAGACCCAAGTGGATTTAAGCACTTTTTACATCGTGAAAATACTAAGCCAGGGACTGTTATTCGATATGTAGGAAATCGATTCAATGTTTTATTTTATTTGGCTGGAAAAAAAATTTAAATCAAAGAGAGATTATTGTATTATCTGAAAAATATGTGCTACTGCAAAAACAGTTTGAAGTCTAGCTTAATTAATGATTTACAGAATAACTCAATAATACTTCAGCTAAGAGTACTAGGATTGATTGGAAAATTTATCACTGGACCTTGGATGAAGATATTTTACAGTAATAGTGAATGTAAGGCTAACCTTGAAATGGTTCCCGTGATTAAGATTTGCATAATGACATTGCGGGACCTAATACAGAAGCCAACTTTCTTTCTAACCGGCTGCAACATCAAACATTTTTGGAGAGAAGCTAAGTGAAGAGGATGAGACTCTGTTGTGTTTGCAAGCACCAATGTCAAGTGATGAGGAATCCAAATTTCATGAAGTGATGAGCTTGGCTGTAAGAAGCACTGTTGAAGTTCTTGAACATCAGCTGGAACCATACTTGCATGGTTTTCTAAGTCACCCATCAAAAGATATGCTAGTAAAAAGTCAAGCTGCTCCAGTGCATAATATGCTATCTGAACAGACCCTTGGTCTTGTCGACTACCACGTTCGGCATGCACCTAATGCTAATATGGGCTTCATTGATGGGAAGGTGAAATGTGCAAAAAATCAAACACTATCGTGGCTTCAAGGCAAAGCTGATGAAATTCAAGAAAACTTATATTATTTGCAATAAAAAGAGTAAGATTTACATGGAAGCAAAGAAAAGCCAATGATGAACTGAGAATACAAATTCAACATTACAGACTTCAAGAAGAACAAAGTAAGCAAGATAAAGTTTTTAGAGGCAAAACTGAAATAAAGGTTAAGTCAATACTTGCTAAAGAATGCAAAATAGAAGAACAATTTCCTCAAATCTCATCAGATACATTAGAATTTATTAAAATAGTTGTTAAAAACCCTTCATGGTTATTGGGTAAATACATAGAGCAGGAGTGGAACATCTCCCCTGGAATTAACAAAAAATATAATGGAAAAGTGCTACTTATAAAGAACAGTAAACAAGGTATTAAATTAATTATTTCATATTGGAAACTGGAAGAAAGTGAAGATGATGGAGAAGATGAATCTATTACTTTGGTGCAGTTTGTTACTGATGTCATTCACAAAGATTTAGTTGTGCTTGTGTAAATGTGTAATATTCATGTGTTTTTTTTTTATTCATACATGTACATTTTTACAGATTGTATGTAGTCAAAACGTACCAATGTCTTTCAGATCATTTATTTATTTATTTTAAATCTTTTTGAAACACTCCAACGAACGTCAAAACTTCAGTTTTATACATTTATAAATGCACGTTGAAATTCCACTATATAACTTATAAGGAAATAGTATTTTTCCCTAATGCACATTCTTTGTGTAGGCCTACAATATGCTGTTCTTCATATGAAATTTGGAATCAAAATGTTCAAAAAAAAAAATCTTATGACCGTTTGAATATCGGCACTACCGCAATCACAGTTTTTATAATATCTCCGCATCAGTCTCCATACATTGTTTTATCGGTACTTAAAGGCCCGTTTCTCCGGTTAGGATTAAGCTAAAAAAAAAGATAAAAACAGTTTTGAAAACCATTCAATATGGTCTTTAAATTGATGTTATTTGTCATGCGTGAAAGTTTATTTGAAACTTTTTTGTTAAGTACCTACATTCAGTAGAATGTAAGCAAGGACACGAATTCCTGTGATGAATTCCTTGAAATTATTGTAAGCTCACATATCATTGCAGCAGCTTGATAGGAGTTCAGGATGTAGCAAGAGGTCATCAAATGCCTAAGGTAGAACAGCGTAACACAACGACTTTCCACTTACAGTATATAGGTAAGGAGATAAGTACGTCATTGCCTTTCATAGGCGTAATGGCCAGTAGTTGCTTTAGACGGACACTGCAATATAATTGTTGCACAACTCTTCATTGCTGCAATTACAATGTAGCGACTGTGACGTCAGTACGTGCTCCGAAATCGAACTATTTGGTTCTGACTTTCTTAGCACGTTCTGACGTCACGGTCGCTATATTGTAATTGCATTCCATAGCAATGATGAGTTGTGCAACAATTATGAGGAATCGCTAGACACCGTTATTACCCGTGCTGGCCGTGCATGACTTAGATATTGCAGTGTCTGTCAAAAGGTGTGGAAATCGAGGTCTGGGTACGGTGAGCAGTGTTGCCGCGATTAAATGGGCGAAAGGCGATATATCGCGATTAATCTTTAGCCATATCGCAAAATAAACGTGTACGGACGTAAACAAAGATATACAAAATAAAATTTAGAAACGAGCAGAGAATAAGCCTACATATAGGTATATCAATGAAAATAATTTACTGTTACATTTAAACCAGTTCATTTTGAATTTTGCCTTAGAAATATACCTTATATATCGCGATATAAGGATGTCCATTGAAGGTTATTTCGCGGCAACACTGACGGTGAGCCCATTCCCAAAAGTTTGCTGCTCTCCAGACTAGACGTGCAGACTAACGTACGCCATATACATGTAATTTATCTGCATGCTCAAAGAAGATTACGAGGTCATAACCGCTCTACCGGGCCGGCACGCATGTGTGGTAAATGTGTTATCTTAATGTAGAATGGATCTATCACACTGGTCCATGCGGCCATGCCTACTTAGAAACACATGCATAAAGAGTTATTGGTCAATACAGGTAGTACTTTGCCCGCAGCCCTTCAGCTAGTTCTTCTTCGCCAATTTCCGATAGGACATCTGTGATTCGTTTCCACGTTTTTGGTCCTGGTCCTTCTCGCAGCCACCTTGTTAACATTTCTTCTGCCGCATCAATGAAGTCTTGTGGTTGTTCACTCTCGTGTTTATGACGGCTCCAGATGGTCTCAATTATTGCTGAATTGAGAAATAACCTTTTGCCTAGCGTGAACCATTTTTTACCTATCACTTGACCAACATCATTTATAAGATCTGCACCATTTGAAGGGGGAAAAGAAAGTGCACAAACCAAATACATTGCAAGTGAAAAGTATACCTGCAGATAAAACTTCCACGTTCACTGGAGTACTGGTGTAGCTGAACTCTAAGAACCAAACATTGATCGTCGTTACAAATGCAAACATAAACACAAAAGTCTTTACCATGTACTGTTGGGTGTGGGTCTGTGTGGATATTCTTCTGAACAAAGTCAATTATTTCCTTTTTTATTTGGGAGGTAGTAGTCAATGAGATATGTTTAAAGGTTTTTTCCATTTCAACATTGTTAGTAATTCCATTTCTATCACTCCACTGGATGCCTCTGTTCCACACTTGACAATTACAATTTGGCAAGTCAACTATCCAAAAACGCAAAGAAACCATAAAGTCATTGGGAAAAGATTTGTCCGAACTTGGGAATTCCATTGACCAACTCTCAGTGCTATAATGGCTGGAAGCTAGGCTTGGTCTTTTAAACCCAACAAAATCAGGGAAATAAAATACACGCTTTGGCTCTTGAACAGTTGCATTTGGACCTTTTGTGGGCATATTCATCACGAGGCAATATTCAAAATGAATCAGTATCTGAGCAACCATATCCACATCATAATCTGGAAAAATAGCTTGCAAGCTCATTTTATCCACCATTCCAAGATTATGTGCTAAAGAATGATGGTATTCTTTGGAGCCAGCCAAGATTTTACTGATATTTTTGAGCACTTTTTCTTTATTAATGATAATCCAACTATCCTGGAGGCCTTCAATATAAAAAATTAAACCCTTTTCAGACAATAACTCTAAAAGTGATTTGATCTGTGAAATCACAGCAACACAAACAATGTTTGTAGCAGTTTCCACAGATCTTTTAAGGTCAGAAAGAGCTACTACATCAGATGACATTTTTTCCATCATATGAGCATACAAAATCTGACCAAGTACAGACACTAATAGGGATGATTCCTTAATACTGGAATACAGCGAAGTCTTCACTGAATGCATGCCTGCATCCCCATTCATAAGCAGGCAATCAACCAAAGTAATATGTGACATTGTATGTGTTGCTGCTTTGGTAATAGTTCTTATTCTTTGGCACATTGTATCTAGCTCATCCTTCCTGTGAGCACCATTATGGGTGAGCACTACTATAACATGACAGGGGCAGGTCATGCTTTTCATGATTGAGGACCAGTAATGCACTTCATTGACAATGTTCTTCATGTCCTTTGTATGTTCTATGGTGATCAGGATGGTGGAGGGAAACCTTCCAGATATAGTACCGATGTTTGTACAGTTACTCGAATAGCACTCTGTGCGATTTGACATATCATAGATAACCATGTTACCCTTTGGTGATTCGACTTTATACGATGCTGTGCCAGCCTTGGTATCCTGCCCATGCATTATGGATGATGTGTGTATGTGTTTATGTATGTATGTGTGAATGCATGTGCAAAATGAAACATTATTAAATATGAGTGAGGTATCAGAAGAGTAATGTTGTACATTGACATGCAATGATTTGATCAATATTTTCTATCCTATAGCAAAATGCAAGTGATGTTTTATTTATTGAAATGCAACACACAATGCAAATCACGAAATGAACCACAACGGAAGATTAATGCATACCTTTGTGTACTTCATGTTGCATTTTGGTTTGAAAAGTTTTATTATTGCCTAGAAGCAGAATAAACATGTAATTATTAATGGTATAGCTAGCTATACACAAAACAAATATCACATACACCTGATAAATATGACCAGCCTATGCTTATGCCATTATCATCATTATTGCATAATATATTAGTCAGGTCCCTGCTCTGTATGCATACATGGCCACTCACCTCTACTACTTGGCTTCCATGGGGTCCACACACAATCACCTTACTGTATGTGTTTACTGGAAATGTTGGATATGTGAGAGGTCTATTCCCCTCTCTGTTCAGAATGTTGATATCAACACTGGGGTGTGATAGCAGAGCAACCACTGTGTCAGCATTCTCTCCCCTTGTAGCAATGTGCAGTGGGGTATCTCCATCATCATTTTGGACGTTGATATCAACACCAGGCTGTGATGTGAGCTTCTTACAACAGTCAGAGAGGCCATTTTTGACAGCAATGTGCAAGGCAGTGTTGCCCCCAAGGGATGTACACTTTGCATTAAAATCAATATTAGGTGTTTGCAAAAGTGCTTCTACACACTGCACATCTGCCTTCAATGTGGTGGCCATGTGGAGAGGAGTGTAGGCTTTGGAGTTTTTTATGTTGGCATCTGTACCAGGCTGCAAGGTGAGCAACTTGCAACATTCAGCATGGTTTCCAAATACTGCAAGATGCAATGGCGTGTCTCCCACAGCATTTCTTATATTGGTGTCAGTGCGGCAATGAGATAGAAGTTCACGCAGACACCTTGCATCACCTCTCTCTACTGCTGAGTGCACAGGTGTGTTTCCAAGCTACATGTATTGCAATAAAATGATTAGGACCCTGCTACATAATATTTATGCTTATTTATATTTCTAGTAAATTTGAAGGTCGCAAAGGCTGGGATGCAGCTATCAACTGGGAAACTAGGCTTGACCTAACCATCAGCTGTGGGTTTGTTGCTCTTTGTATTTGTTTTATGAGTTTCGTAGGGTGAGCTATGCTTGGCTCAAATTTCAATCTTTAACCAACTTATTAATAATAGCCCCACAAGAGATTTTCATTGGCCTTTCATACAATGTAGCCATAATGCGAGAAACCTAGCTATTGGTTGGGTTCCATGTTGGTACATGTATTATCGGGGTATGTGCTAATGGCCAGAAACCATAGAAACACTTCAGACCAGAGTGTCCCCCAAGTGTTAACAAGCCAGGTTAGATTTAATATATGAGTGAAACAAGATATGAAATAAAATTTGTAATGTAAGATTACAGACACCAGTTGAGTAAAAAGTAAGGAAACAAGGAACTATGAAAATTATTCATCCATTTATTACAAACCAAGTTCATGGAGGTAGATTTACTAAAAAAGTTTTAGGTCTGTAATTAATGAAAAATTATAAATGTCATAATTCCTTGCTTTGTTACTTTTTACCCAACTGGTGACAAAAATTCATAGTTGTAGTCATAAAACAAATTCTGTTTTGTATAATATTATTACATCAGCATAGTATGTTTAAAATTAACTATAGTGCTACCTTTTCTCAGCTTAAAAAAAAGATACTACTATTACATGTATGTGCTCTTCCTGCACCAGTGGAATTAGTATAGTACATGTACCTCATCCTGGACATTAGCACTTGCATTAGCAGATATGAGTTTTTTCAGCACACCAGACGTTGATGAGTTATGCAGGGCCGTCTTTCCAGTCTGTAAATGCACAGGTCAACACACCCATAGAAATAAAATCTTGTAATTATATGACCATAAACTAACATTACTATCATTAATAAGTTATAATCAGGCAACACTATAGCTGGTCTTTAGAATTTTTGTCAGTATGGTTTATTTGTGTGTTTCACTTCTATTTTGAAAAACATACATTATAAATCTATTTCCATTTCGTACTATCATTACACACTCTTTTGTCTTCCTTGTATTGGACAAATTCATTTTAGAAACCTAAATCAAGTGTCGTGTGCATTCCCTGCAACCCTCCCCTTTTCACTACAACCCCTCCCTCTTATCACTACAACCCCTCCATCTTATCGCTACAACCCCACCTTCTTATCACTACGAGTCCTCCCTCTTATTACTGCATACAATCCCTCCCTCTTTTCTAGGACTTTGCTGCTTACTTTGTCACATGTTATGACTGAGGCACCTGTGCTGAGAAGCAAGCCTGTTGTTTTGCTGGATACATGAATGGGAGTTCGACCGTACTGAAGTATTGAAATATTGATTTATATATATAATATTATATATATATATATCATAATAATTATAATTATAATTATATATAATTGGGACACTTTCCATGAAAATGTCACATCGCATACATATAGTGTCACTGCTACATCCCCGCTTAACTCTTTGGACGCCATGCAAGTTAATATATATGAATTCATGCATATGCACATAAACGTTGTATAGATTTTACCCTGACAGTGTAAATAAAAGGTGTGGACCTTCATGATGCAGGCATGCATGCAGATAGTTGCTATACACTTGTACAACATGATATGATTGGTTACAACTGTAGTAATTATATTTTTATTCAGAACACATTATTCAGATGCCTTCACTAATTCAGCACTCTATTTATTTACTCCAAGAACAGAAATCACTAATCCCTCACTCCAATTATTTACTCCAAGAACCGGAATGTGTAGCCCACGTAAATGCCAGATCACACCATCTCCATCTGCCTTTTGCCAGTTCATAATTGGGTTGCTCCAACACAAAATGTGCTTACACACCCATTGCCCCACTTATAGGTTTATGGATTCAGCATCGGCTACATACTGGTTACATGCATGTTAGTATATTGCACTGACTTGCATGCATGCTTTTAAATGTAAAAGGTACTATTCAAAGCAATTCTTTGTAATAAAAACAATAGATTATTATATGGTTGTGTGAGAATGCATGCATATATGCACTTGGCGCTTAAAGAGTTAATTCTAGTATTATAATGGAAGTGGGCATGTACTCAGGTGTTGCAGCAAGAGCAGCTGAATTCAGAAAGCATACTCAAAATGACACAAAATGTGCTGAACTGAGTTGGAAATGTATTCCACTGGCCGTAGAGAGTTATGGTGCATGGGGTCCAGAGGCTTTGATGGCTTTCTCACAAGTAGCCACTCGTTTAGCCATTCGTGGGAATACATCTAAATCTATGGCACTGACTGACCTCTTTGGTTGCCTCAGTCATACTCTAATCAGATCTAACGCTCGTGCCATCCTGAGTCGTTCCTACTCCCACCTTGTGCAGCAGGTGGATGAAATTTGTGTGTAATTTTTTGTATTGTGTGTGGTTGTGTGTCGATGTAGTAATAGTAATAATCATTATTATTATTATTATTATTATTATTATTATTATTATTTTTCGATAAAGTGTTATAATATGGCTAACAACAACACAACCTAACATATACAATGTACGGGCACACTAACACACTCGATCACTCGCACACAGAACTAAAAGTCATCTAAACCATCAAAGGAACTTAATGTTCCCAAGACGGAGGTGGAATTTCCTCTCTGGATTGCCACAGAAAGGCACTGGAGTAAGAATTGGTAGGATTGTGAGTCTCCAGTGGTTTTGTGCAGACGATGGCCAAGGTCCTTAAGAAAGGACAATGTTTCAGCACCAAACACACCAAGAGACTCACATGCTATGGGAACAAAGAAGTATTTAGCTCCAAGAGAGGAATACTTCTTCCTCTTTTGAGATTCAGCCTCTGCTGCTACCAATCCTGGGCCTCTTTCAGCAGTGGAGAGATATGATGGTGCCAAGGTGTCTCTGCATGTAGCATCCCACACAAGGAGTTTCCCCTCTTTCCAGGGAACCATTGAAATTCCATCTGGCCTTTTACCATCAGATCTAGCTACTCCAGAAGGCTCCAAACGAGCAGGTATTTTTGCAGCTGACAGTGCTCTGTGGATGATGTCGTTTAAGCTAGAATGCCTGGAGTGGCGACCTTCACTCCATCTACAGCTAAGGCCATGAGTAGCAAGGTCATTCACGTGAGAACCACAATGGCGACAAGTGTGTGAATGGCACAAGGGAACACCAAGTCTGAGCCCAACTGCAATTCGGATGGTGGAGTTATCCATTCTAAGGCCTATGGAGGATATAGGGAATGCATTTAGCCATTTTCCTGACTCTGGTGTGGATGCAGCAAGAAGACGAGCACGGGAAGATGGACTATCAGCACTGGCCAGCAGACCTTGAGCTACCAACTGCATTTTTGGTAGATCCCAAGCTTTTTGAAAACAAGAAGCAGGAGGTACAGGTGGGGCTGTGTTGTTTCCTTGGGACCAGTGGGAAAGTGCAGACTCAACATCAGGGATGGAGGCATTGTGCAGAGATGCAGGGAGCATGCTCTTCAATGTATCAGAGGTGCCAGCAGCTGAAGCCAGGAAGGCTGAAGGTGCAAGCTGACATGCACTCCGAATACCAAGGCCGCCAAGCTTTATAGGAAGCTGAGCTTGTGTCCAGGCTGGATCATTAATTCCAAGAGAGATATTTAAAGTGCTGCTTAGGATGAATCGCAAAAGGTCATCGAAATCAGCAAGTTTCTCTGAAAGGAAACAGGGAGAGGTGCGCAAAATGTTTAGAAGCTTGGGTATTGCAAATGAGTGACGCAGCAATAGCAGAGCATCATGTGCATCTAAATTGCACAACCTTTCACCCATTTTTTTCAAAAAAACTATTTTTGCACAGATAGCAGCAGATATTGAAGCAATATCACCTAGGGGAGTACCCAGAAGTGTGGTGCACTTTGGTTCTGTAACTTGCAGTCCAGGGACTGCAGTCAGCATTGCTTGTATTATGGTGGTGTTGTTGCTGATGATCTCTGATTTTCCATAATTAAGTTGTAGACCCAATGAATGTGCTTCCTTGGTGATTAACTGGAGGTCTTTAAGCACATCAGTTAAGGTTCCACCAAGGGTTCCATCATCCAAGTAGAACATGCGCAACTCAGATTTTAATTGAGAGCACATGTTGTGGATTGTGAGACAAAAAAGCAGAGGTCCGAGAGGGTCACCCTGCTGCACCCCTTCTGACGACTGAATAACTTCTGTTCCCCAAAACAAGGAAGATGGTGAACAGTACACAGAATGGACAAAAGGAAGCAAACTAGGGGCAAGATCTTTAACTGCCAGGAGCATCTTATCCCTGCGGATAGTATTAAATGCATTCTTAAAATCAAGTTTAAGAATCAAATGATCATGGGGCAGGTTGGATAGATAGACTCGCGCAGAATGTATGGCAATTTCAATTCCCCTCTTTATTCCATACCCCAACTGCTATGGAAAAAGTAATTCCCCCATCTCCTTCATCACTTTACTTCCTGCACATTTGGCAACAAGACGACGAAGGGTACATCCAACAGCAATAGGGCGAATACCCCCATCCTTCTTTTTAAGTGCAACCAGTGAAGCACCAAAAAAGAATGGACGAACAGAGACAGGTGTTTTACCATCCAGAACATGATTGACAAAAGCAGAAAGGGAAGCCAGAAGGGAACTGGAACCATTTCCATTTAAAGGCCCAATGAGATCTTTGAGATGTTGCGGTCTTAAACCATCAGGCCCACCTGCTGAACTGTTAGGAAAGGATCGGATGGAGAGAGCAATTTCTTTTTCACTGATGGAGAATGATTGGTTGGTGGGTGATTTATTATTATTATTATTATTATTATTATTATTATTATTATTATAACAACAATAATACATTATACACAATGAAGTATATCAATAGTTTAAGACAGGACACATCTGGTGAGGATGGCTGTGGCGTTGGCTCTCACCAGGTGAAGGTTCAGCCTGCCATAAATGTCACTTAATACTACTGACTTGGGCCTGCAAGTTAAGGTGGCAATCCGAGAGGCCAGCTGGGAGAAAGCTTCTGTGGCTTCCTTTCCCCATGCACCATAAGTTTCAGTAACCAAGGGAACACACAACCAGCCCAGTTCATCACACTTGGCATCATTGGCTTTATGTTTTCTATCTTCAGTGGCTCTGGCAGCTGAACCTGCAGACACTCCTGCTTCCAACAAGGTGAGAGTATTAAGCGGAGAGGTCACAGATACATCAAATGCTGCTGTCTTGCCCGTAGCCCAGTTGGTCAACAAAAGGTCGGCAGGGCGGGTGTGGCTATGGTCAGCAGTGAGGTCACTGCCAGCTTCCACCTGGACACTGAGATGAGCCCGATGGCACGTTTCAGCCAGTGCATCACGCAGGGTGTTATGATTATTATTATTATGAAACAATACAACAGTTACAAGCAAAGTACAAATGGATATATGTATACATGCAAATGCACAAAACTTGAGACACAACAAAATAAACTACACTACTAAACAAGAGGCTGCCTAGCAATCATTGCACGAGCATTGTTCTTCTGCAAAGCAATGGCAAGCCTTTGATATAGCCAGCAAGATACTGATGAAACTGGCTAATCTGATCTGTTGGCCACCATTCTGGCCAGAGTCTTGAAAATTGGAATACTAGCTGTGCCCCAACCACCAAAAGACTCAACAGCCAAAGGAACAAAAAGTATATATTCGGCATCTAAACTTTATTATTATTATTATTATTATTATTATTTTATTTTTCATTATTATTATTATTATTTATACCACATGCAGATAACTAAACTACTAATAGTAAGTTAGGAGGGTGGAAGCTCCCTGGCCAGGATGGCTCTAGCAATGGACCAAACCAGGACCACATTCAACCGGCCATAAATTTCAGCCACAACTACTGCCTTGGGGGAGGACTGGTGAATGGCCAGGAAGGATGCCAGCCTGGAGAAAGTATCATGTGCCTGCTTGCCCCAATTGCCATAAGTCTCCACTGCCAATGGGATGCAGGACCAGCCCAACTCTTGGTTATTGTAGTAATTCATATTGGATTGATACAGTACAAACATGACACAGACACATGATATGCACAAAACAAGTTGCTAGCCTACTGAAGCTCAGGAGGAGGTATGAACCTGGACAGGATCGCGGTGGCATTGGCCCTGACAAGATTCATGCTCAACCTCCCGTACAGCTCATGGATGACCACTGACTTTGACTTTCCCAATGATGTAGCCAAACGAGACCCAAGTTTAGAAAAGAAATCCCTAGCCGTCAAACCCCATGCCCCATAAGACTCCGCAACAACCGGGACACATACCCAACCCAAATCAGCACACTTGCCCGTGTTGGCTTTAAGCTTTCTCTCCTCGGTAGCCTTAGCTGCTGCGCCAGCCGTCACTCCCGCTTCCAGAAGGGTAAGTGGGTTAAGCGGAGAAGTAACGGATAGGTCCAGAGCCGCAGGCTTGCCCATGCACCAGTGAGGGATGAGGATGTCTGCTGGACGTGTGTTGCTGTGGTCGGGAGTAAGGTTATGGCCTACTTCTAAATGGACACTAAGATGGGCACGGCGACAGGACTCGGCCACAATGTCCCGAAGCCTGTTATGGCGATAGACAACATCCCCACCACGCTTGCATGTTGTGGCATGATGGCCAAGAGGATCGAGACTTTTTTCAGGACACAGTGCACATTGGGCATCACCAGAAGTGTCTAAACCTAGCCACCACTTGACAGCAACTTGAAATTGTGATGGTTCAAGGTGGAGCCCCTGGCGCTCACATGGTGGCATTGATAACCAGGAGGCTGCATGAGGTGACGAGACGGACAGCAAACGAGCCTTGTTTGCAACTGTAGAAGCTTCCATGAGGGAACTGAGAAGTTGGTTATCGAGCTTCTCTGATAACTTGCCCTGAGAGATAGCAGATGACGGGAAGTCCTCAAACTTAATGCTGTCCTCAGCAGGGACTAACTGAATAAACATGCCCACTGCATCAGACAAATGTTGGGAAGAGTTTGGGGCTAACCTGAGGAAGACAAAGAAGAAATAAAGGCAGCACTTGCATGATGGGCAAGGGACCTTAAACCCAGGCCACCCCTGCTCAAGCTGAGTTGGGCCTGTTGCCAGGCAGCGTCCGATGCATCAATGCCTGTGGATGATGAGAAACACCGGCGAACATCCTCATCAAACAATTGCAAAGCCTTAAACGAAAAGGATGGGGGGGTAGCGCGAGCAATGTGATTTAGGTGACAAAAACCACCACAAAGGCGAATTAGAATCAATGCCACATGAGGGTCAATTGCACCAACTTCCTCAAGTTTATCTAGAAGTAATTTGGATTCAACACGCTTTGAAGAAATAAACGAGGCACAGAACTCTGCATCACCAATAGGGATTCCTAGAATTACAAAACATGCTTTGTTTGACTTAACAATCTGCTCAGGAAATCCCTCTAGGTGGTTACGACTGTAGATCTCACACTTGCCAACATTGATGAAAAGCCCTAAAGAGGTTCCATCCTGTTGGAGCAGTGATATAACCCTCAGCAAAGCAGACCTTGGACCAGCTAGGACCCCATCATCTAAGTACCATGCATGGAGCAAAAGGCTCGAGCAATCAATGTCCTTAGCTATTTTAAGCACTAGGATGTTCAGAACAAGGGAAAAAAGGAGTGAACCCAGAGGATCGCCTTGCTGGACTCCAGACTCTGATGTGAGGGATCCCATAGAATGCCACAACAATGGGTGCTTACTGTAGCACCAACTTACCCATGGAAGCAACTCCGGAAAATGCTTTTCACACTCGGATATGAGAATTTGACGAGAAGCTAGGTTAAAAGCATTCCTCATATCAACTTTGAGGACTCCAAAATCCTCGTCCATCCAATGCTTCTCAACACAAGATCTTACACTGTGTGCAATTTTCTCAGCTCCAAAGGAGCACGCAACACCATACTGAAAAAGATTAAAGAAATCTGCAGCCTTTGTCTTTATTGTCACATGTAGGCATTTTGCCGTCAACCTACGAAGAGACTCACCAACTGCAATAGGGCGGATATCTCCTGGTGATGACTTATTCAGAGCTGTGAGGTTGGCTCCAGCCAGGTAAACAGAAACCTCTTTATGAGCTTTACCCAGTGCCAGCATGTTGATGGCTGCTCTAAGTGATTGAAGCATAGGTGTTTGTAGGTGTACTTCTGCTGCATCGATTAGATGTTGGATCCGAAGACCTGATGGCCCTGCTGCTGTGAGCTTAGGAAAAGACCTAAGTATTATTATTACTATTTATACAGGGTGCTCCTCGATCAATCAAAATTGTTTATATATTGACCACAAACAGTTAATTAACTAATAATGCGGGCTTAAATTTATTGACTCACATCTACGCTAAATTCAAGTACGTTAATGGAAGCGGGTGTGATAAGTGGATCTGCAGCTCTGGCAGCTGAGGTGCGCAAGCACAATGCTAATGATGCCAAGTGCTCTGAGCTAGGCTGGACATGTATCCCCATAGTAGTGGAGACTTATGGGTGCTAGGGTGCAGAAGCCATGCAAACGTTTCACGCCTTGCCTCTCGCCTAGCCACCAGGGGAAATTGCTCCTAGTCCCAAGCTATATGTACCTGTCCATTGTATGGCAGGCTTAGCCTGACTTTGTTACGAGCCAATGCACGGGCACTCCTGTCTCGAGCAGGATCATCTGTGGAAGATCCATAGAACTTATTGTAGTATTAGTCCTTTTGTTTGTAATGTATATGTGTATAAAATATTAAAGTTCAATAATGTAGTATCATTAAAGTTAATTACATAAAATCAAAAAAATTAAATTTAACAAAAACGAATTAATACTTCCCAATAACACCTTTTCAAAAACATATCATTTTATAAGCATCCAAAAGCTCTGACATTTCAATAATAACAACTTGCCGAATTTATTAATCAATTTAAACCACTAAATCAAGATGCGTCACTAAACCAAGTACATTGCAAAAATTTTAAAAAATGAAGACTTCAATTTAGAACAACTTCATAAATGGAAGTAAGTAATTAAATATAATTTCAGCTTTTAACTAACCACCCACCCTACATTTATTAACATTAATAATTATTAATTGAAATGAATAGGGTCTTGAGACTTTCATCAATATTAATTAAACAATAAAGATTATATTTAAAGCCATTTCACCAACAAGTCGTATTTTGCTGCTAGAACTTCTTACAACAATTACCAGTTCATTAACTGCTGGTGGTTAATTTATAAACAATTTTCCTTCATTGGGCAATTTTCACATAAAACTGTCCCAATTATTTTGAATGCACTCTAAATTTTGTTAGGTTCAATGAAATCATAATAACACTTACGATATCCTGAGCATTGATGTCAGCTCCAGCAACAAGGAGGGCTTCAGCCATTTCATTACTTGATGCCAAATGGAGTGCTGTCTGTCCAAACTAATGCCAATTTATTTGTATGCATCATAATGAGCAAAAGGACAACGATTGGCTTTACTAAATTTAAGTAGCCTAGAATATCATTAGATAGACTGATAATTCTAGTTCTATTTATCATTAAGTTAGTGTGCATGTTTATATGTATTGGGCACTTAGTATGCACAGATCAGTACCTTATCTAGTACACGGACATTTGCACCATTATTCAGTAGTTCTTTTACAGCTTCAACATTGCCTTTTTGTATCCAATGTTGCAGAGGTGTATTTCCATCCTAACAGTGAAAAGTATAATATAATTGCTGTAGAGTATTTAGGTTATGTATACAGTACAATCAACTACCTTGTCACGAAGTTCCAATAAAAGTAGCTGTTTACCATTTGAAAGTGCGGCTTTGATAACTTCTGTAGATGATGCAAAATGAAGCACACTTCTTCCATACTGCAAAGTAAAGATGCAGGTGTTTTAGCAGTCGCAGTGAGTCATATGTATAAACTGAGTCAAGAATTGCCGTGATTTGCATTTGGTATCAACCCTCAGTGCACTGCAATCCCGTCTCGTGATTAGGTTCAATCACTTCTTAACTTGATCAGTATCTGAATTTTTTTCTTCAATTTTAAGGGTTATTTGCTGATACTGCTTTGACTATTATTTAAGCCTCGCTAAAGAAATTTCCCATCACTAGCTGAAGCAAAGACCTCAAATATGACTATGCAGGCACCAATTATGTATCGCTGCCCAAAGAAGAGCATTAATTAGGCTGCTTAGGAAAGAAAAAGCAATATTTATGTGTCTACCAGCATATGAAAGCACCCCCCCCCCCCCCCCTTCTGTGCTGTGCTGCTGTCTACATGTGTAGGTACTGACATGAACTATTCATGGCAAGACATGCTTCTTTACTACAGTGGCTTGTGCTTAGAGTTAAACTGAGATTAAAATTGTATGCAAGAGTGTTGTTTCATTTTTTTCATTGTACTTATTTGCTGTAATGAAAGCAATCACAAATCTCAATAATCAGCAACAGTTTAACATTAATTTCATGCTTTGTTCAGTGTATGAATGGATGCCAGGATAATGCCAATGAGAACTTTTGCATTGAGCAAAGAAAGTCATTCCTTACTAGGGTGTATAATCTTTCATACAGATAGAATGGCCATGCATTGTGCTATCTGCTGAAAAACACTTTTGATCTGAAACAAACATCAGAAAGGTATTACATTGATTACAGCAGTACTCACACAAAGAAATTGCTCTGTGTGACTCCTGCAGCTGGTATGCAATATGTAACTTATACCAACATATAAGTCTGACATTGCTATGATGATTACAACTGAACTTGCCTTGTCTAATATATTTGGGTCAGCACCACTTTCAAGAAGCCTTTTTGTTTCAGCACTGTTTCCACATTGTGCTGCAAAATGGAGAGCTGTGTGTCCACTCTAAATAATTAGAAAGATTTGATTTAGTGACTGGACTGTAGACATTTCTTGAAGAATAAGTTGGTGTGATTGGACTTGTGTTTTTTTTTTCACAACCTTGATGATATTGGATAAGTATCTGATACCTCAACCTCAGCCTAATTAAATGAATTTAGATGTTACTTAATTTCATAGTGCAGATTACCTAATTTAACCCCAATTACTAGTTACTATTTAAAATTTCATTGCCAGTAAATTATTTAATCCCAATAGAAATTATAATTTGCTTTATAAATTTATAGGAATAAAACAAACAATTACAAGTAAAGTTGCAAAATTTCTCTGCGATCTACAGTCAATTAGATGTATTTGTTCAGTACTTTTGTTGGCCTAAGAGCATTAAACAATACTGATAACTGTGACCTCAGTGGAGGGTGCATGTGACTACAGTTGCGATGATTAGCAGAGATGTACAACTCAGCTAGCTGCAGGTCACATGGTGTGAGATAAATGCACAGCACCAACTTTAATTGTTGTTGTAGGTCTTTTTCAGAACATCACCCTTTCAAGAGCTCAGCTGGCAGTAACAGGTGGAGAGAGCACTTAAATCTTCAGAGTACCCTCTGTTATTTTCATGCTACTATGACTAAATTGCCTGCACCTTATAGGTCATGTAGGTTTGTCACACAATACATTTAGAATCAGATGCTTAGCATTAGCGGAATTTATTTTTTATAGTGTTTATGTTCTACCCAAGCTGAGTCATCATTTCAGATACTGATGTATTCATGCACGGGCCTAGTAATAACCATGACTATGATAGATTTTGGCCCTGGAACAACCTCAATTGTTTCCTATTATTGTACCACAGCAAAACAATGACACAGATCATATTTTGATTTTTCACAAAAGATCTGCATGTCATTTCATATCTGTAACAAACCATGGCAACATTCTGGTACAGAGATGAAATAACAAAGTGAAACCAAAATATAATTTGACGGTTTGTACTAGTTACATTATTACACACATACATAAAATACATCACTAACTACACCATACATCTAAATCTACAATGCACTTCTACTCAGCTCTTGAGTTGGCCTTAATTAGGGACATGTTCAGATGACCATACAGAATTGAAATTACTCTGGACATTGTTTAGTTTGTTTTGATGCAGAGCCAGCGGGTCAAACGTGAGATGGTACATTGTGCTTCTATGCCCCATGCACCATCGGCTTCCACTGCTATGGGCACACAGATCCATGCAAGTTCTTCACACTTTGGATCATTTTCAGTGTGTTTTCGGACTTCAGCAGATGCAGCTGCTGCCCCCCCACCTGTGAATCCCCCTTCGGCAATAACATTTGAGTTAAGCCTGTGAAATCACAGTGAGGTCTATGTTTGTCATGGCTCAACCCACTTCCAGCTTCATGCACATTTAACACTTATGCCTGCCTGACGAAATGACTCAGCCAGTACATTGTATATCTCTGATTTTATTGTGTCTTATGACAACATCTCCCCCTCTCTTACAAGTTGTTGCATGGTGCCCCAAAGGATCTAAGGAAGGGTCATAGCACAAAGAACATTGAGACCCTGCTGATGTATCCATGCCAAGCTACCATTTGATAGCTATATGGCACTCTTCAGGGTCAAGGTGCAAACACTGACCAGGAGATGGCATCATAGAGAGCCATGAGGAGGAATGGGGTGCTGATACAGATAACAAGCCTTGCCTTGTCGGCTAGTGAACTCTTGTTAAGTAGACACTTGAACTGAAAGTCCTCAATGTTAGATGACAGCTTCTTCTGACGAGTTTTTTTTTTAGCTGTGCATGTTATTGTTATATGCGGGACATTTTAGAGCTTATACTACGCATTCAATTGTCTATATATTATCGCGTCCTTTATACCCATCACATTCTATTGACATTGACTTATACATGTATAATTACGCGTACTTTAAACTATAACGTGTCTGTAGAACAAGCGTTGGTGTATGTCACTCCGACTCACTCGCAAGCCCCGTTTATACCGAAACAATGAAACGCATAAAGGTAGAATTAAGTATTGATCACATTAGTCTTCTCATATCGTCCCCTATAGCTAGTGTCGGATCCACAATTCAGGTCCATTTTATTGTATTTTCTTACGTGTATGTGTTTTCAAGCGCAAATTGATACAATTTTTACCCTTTTAAAAACAAAAAAAAAAGTTTTATTTGACTGAAAGAAGAAGATACAAAACTTAATTCAGTACTGGAGAAAGCAATCATTTCCTTTTATCATGCATATGATATAGTAGTAAATCCTTAATGAATGGCGCAATTCAGCAGTTACATAATAAGCTTGGTAGAATGTCAATTAAAGATATTAGCGTATCATGCAACTTACATGAAATGCTTTACTTTACTATACATGTTACCTCATCGGTAGCATCGATATCTTCTGAGAGGTTCGCATCAGTATCATCGGAGTTTATTGATTCTGAGGACTCGGAGTTCGTATCAGTACCATTTTCCTGTATGTGGTATGATTTGCATTAAATCTTAGTAGGGATGGTACTAGACCGTGTGACACGACGCGTAATTAATAGAATTCAGTTTAATTTTGCCATGTTTTCATATATGGTCTGGTCCCCAGACTATAGTACAATATATAGGGCTGCATTTCATAATTACATACCTATTTCAATTGATGATTTTTTAAATAGTCATAACATTGATGATTGCACAGCATCACGTCTTACCTCCGAGTCATCATCTCCATTTTTACTTGACCCTTCATCTGAGCTTAGCTTTACGTTTTTTCTTGCTGTCGGCACAGCCGCGGTATCTATTTTCCTTTTACGATGACTTCCATCCATGCTGCCTTCCGCATTGGGGGTAGCCTCTTTGCTGTTCATGTTTGGTTCTCTATGAGATGCAAAAATGTAGTGACATCAACATCCAAATGTACTCAAAATCAATTTTTCTGGATTTGTCCTTTTGTAAATTTGTTTTGTTTTATTGAAACTGAGTAGATTCACTGAGTTGCGCTAACGCAACCATTAATGCTGTTGCATACTATTTATATATCCGCCGGCAAAATCATGTTGGAGTACCTTTCATGCATGCAGGGTACAATATACGCGGAATAGTTTAATTTGGAGATCCAAAACACATGAATGTTGATTGATGTGGTTTTAACAAAGAAACTGTTAAAAGGATCGAATAGAGTAACTTCAGTGAAACGGACGTATATGTACATGTAAGGCATATAGCGGAAACCGTGGTAGTTGGACGAAAACAAATTAATTGTGTTTATTTGAATTTAGAACAATAACCACATGTGATATGTATCACGTGACTATCACATTCTGCAGCATTCGTTTTCAGTGACCTTGCGCAGATAAAACCCTCTGTATGTGTATGTGTTGTCAATTCTTATTACATTGTCCGTTGCCCTGACCTCAGTTGGTTGATTGTTGCCTTCCGTCTATAAACGTGCCAATACATGTACTGTACATATACATTAGACGGTATCATAGATGTCGATCTGCCACATGCACATTTAGATCTCGCGGTTTTATAACATCTAACATTACCAATAGATATTGTGCCAGATGTATATTCACTACGATGTCATGCATTTTATAATGAATGCTTCGACGTAATAACCGGTAATTGTGTTCTCTTTATTCCATTTAGTAATTTGTGGCCCAAATGAAGCTTTATATCTATGACGCACAATGCGCGTGCGCTTTAACTTTAGGCCCGAAACGATTATAGCGTGTTTAACCTCATGTTGCAAATAATTTTCTTGTCGTACAAATGTAATGCTACGTACGTGTTGATATTGTCAAAAGCTTCCGCGCTTCGCGCGGGAGGAGGCGCATCCCTCCCGCCCTTTTGGAGACCCACGCCCACTTTACAATAATTTTTACTAATCCCCCTCCCCCTTAAAAAACTCTTGCATCCATTCTGAAGAGAGAATCGTCTTCGGTTTGAGTCGTACCACCGCCCACTTTGTCATGCCTTGGTAAATTGTAAAAGGGAAATGCTAACACTTTTAGTCCGTAAAAGCTACGTATCGCTCATTCAGAATCTAGCTCGGCCAAATGATTTAGAGGTTGGTGCTTAAGCTACATACTAATAATTACCCTGATCCGTTATATCCCGGAGTGAAGATATACATGTATAGCTGACAAGCCAAGGGTCACTGAAGCGAAAGTCGTAGCCGGAACGTGACAGTCATGTGATACACCGGTGATATTTATAACTACTATCCCATGCATCTGTGCAGTTATATTTTCTATATCACATATGGTAATTGTACATTTAAGCAAACATAAAATTGGTGTCAATTTTTTTCGTCCAACTACCTCCACAGAGTCCTCGGCTCCACTGTAGGTAAATGGCTGCATAGTTAGCGAACCACACGTTTTAAATTATCTTATAAATTCGTCCTACAATAGAGCGCATCTATAGTCTCGCTCGCGCGTGCCACGGCATAATAATAATAACGTCTGGAGTGCAGCAGAATTGTAAAGTCACACAACAAGAATCAAATCAATGCCCAAACCACAGGCGGGTAGTTCAATTAACCACGTGCCCGCAAAGACCCCTCTGTTTCTTTAACTTTGCACCCGTCAAACTCGGCATATTGCCATGAGCGTCCCCGGGGGGGGGGGGGGGGGGGGGGGGAGTCGTGCTCACCTACCCCCCTCACTTATAATAAAAGTTAAAGTATTCAGTATTACTAGGAACATGCGCACCCTCCACTGGCTGTATCGGCCGAAAGTGGAAAGCCCCCCCCCCCCCCCCGTAGTCGTATTTGGCTGTCAAATGCCCCCCCCCCCCCCCCCCCCCCCCCCTTTCCAGAAATGCTGGGGGGGGGGGGGACCCATGATTGCAACCCAAAGATAGGCGGTCTCTTCATATAACAAAGCAAAGGAACATGCAGCAAACTTCCTGATTCAAAAGTCACGCAAAATCATAACTCTAGAATTGAACATTGAAAAATAATGTAATTTAAACCAAAACACATGCATGCCAATGATGAACTTGAAGTTATTGATTAGAAGTTCTTGCTCATGCACTTTATTTATAATGTTAAGTTATAAATTGAAGATTTTGCGCGGTTTTGGATCACTCTGTATACAATAGGCATGTTGTAAAACTCAGTAACAATTACATACTGGAATTAGGTGTAAGAAGTGGACAAGACAGTTGCATGCAGTCGTCGAACTAAGATTGATTGTTTTTGTAGATGAAAACAATATAATGATACTGTGTTTTATTGCATGCCTGCAGTATTAGACTCAATATTTTTATAGTCTTACCTAAATCAGAAGCACTTATAAATATACATAATTATAATAATTATATTATACATGTCCGTTGTATGACGATGCATTTTTCTTCGCGTTCAAATACATATACATGGCGTCTATGTTCATGCAGCCTTCGATACAAGCAGGCGACTTACTTGCTAAATTGAGTTCTCTTGTCAAACGTCCACTTCATTGCGCTCAATTCAAGTCATCATGTCTTATATATGCCTCTGTATGATGATATTCACTTTGGCATGCAGGGGGTAAACCCAGGTCTTCCCCCCAAAACCCTCTTCCTTGTATAGGATGCTGCAATGCATGATTATCAGTCGATGTGTATATTGTGATTCGTGCAAGTCAGCAAGCGGATGCTTTTGCCCGGCCTGCACATGCCACAGCATCTATACAAACTATGAATATGTGGATGTGTATGGCATGGAGATTCATAAGCCTTCATCTGCAAGTGTCAATTGTGTCCACTTAAAAATACTGCATGCACCGGTGCGTTGATGTAACCGCAGCATGTACATGCACGTGTATAATGTATATCCGAGACAGATATACAGACAGACAGATAGATGACCTTGATGGACGTTGACCTTTTATGGTGGCTAAACACATTTGAATGGAGAAGACATTGCAGCATCAGCTACTGCACATCTCAATAAGCAACAGAAGTGATGGCAGGTGAAAATGATAACTAGGCAATTTAGAGTACTCGAGAGGATATATGGAATGTCACGCTCCTCGTTCGTCTGGAGGTGTGTTCCCGCTGTACCTAGGTAACTATGGTGTACTCTATACAGTGCGCCACACAGTGGCGAGGTGGCTTGTCTGTCACTGGGGGGGCAAATACACAGACTGCCGCCCCCCCCCCCCCCCCCCCCCCCTCCCCCACGCACACACACATGCTGCCTTTCTGTCAGAATTTCTTATATCGTTACAGGGGCGGATACAGGATTTTGGCGAGGAGGGGGTGGGTTCCACATGGATAATTGACGCGTCGACGACAGGGAGGGGCGCGCGCGCGCACGAAAATTTTTGTGGTGTGTTTTCCATAGATTGTATTGGAAACTAAGGCAATCAATAGTGCCCTCTGTTCGAGCAGCACGATAACAATAACAAAAACTGGTAGCAATTAACACGTAGCCGATTCTAGATCTCATGACATCAGTCAAGCCGAAGTTTTGGCCGGAACTATTTACAACTACATGTATAGAGCAATGTACTTGGAATTGGATTGTTTACCTATACGTAACCGTACTATTACGTAACAAATGCTATAAATATATATCACGTGGGGTGAAATCCCGCCTTCTTTACTCAGATCGCCGACGTTCGCTATTGATGAACTCGTTCCCAGCATAATGACTCTACATGTGTACTACATAAATAATCATCTTAATTAAGCACATTTCGTGTAATTTCCTTGGCGGCTGGTGCGCCCCTATCGTCATTTTGGCGCCCCCTTTTTAAGGCCAGCTGGGGGGGCAACTGCCCCCCCTGCCCCCCCGGCCACCTCGCCACTGGCGCCACACCTAGGACTAGGTAAGGTGTACGCTAGAGTGCGCCATACCTAGTGACTCTCGTACATGTACAACGTATAGGATTTGACCCCAATTATGAATGTCATTAAAAACAAGACCGCCAGCATATAACCTCGCAAGCCAGTCGTACTTCGACGTACCGTACTATGACGTGGACTGGGGACTAGCACGAGTAGTACGGCGACGCGACATCGACCACTAATTATTTATTCCGACCCAAATTCCAGCAGGCCCAATCAGATTACAGCTTACGTATGTCATGTGACCTCAAGCGCATTCCTTAATATCGGCAATTCTGGACGCTATGTACATGCATTTCTCAGTGGGCTATTCGCAGTTGCGTAAACCACAGGAATCGGCTGTGAAGCACTTTTTACTAGGGAGAGATGTTTTTTTTTACCCTTCCGACTGGTAGTGGCAAGTCCTTGTGCTATTACTTGCTACCTAAAGCTTTTGACGAGCTACGTCGGCATTCTTCTGGAGTGTAAGTATATCTGGCCTAGCTGGGCTTAGCCCGACCTTCGCGTATTGGCGGAAGGTCGGGCTAAGCCCAACTATATCTGGCCGTGTTTCGATCTTCCTTCGTTGGTCAGGCTTTCAGAGGCGTCGGAACGGATTTAATACAGGGCCTAGGGGAGCGAGGAGGTCGTCGCTAATCATATTCATGACACTGTTAATTACGTAAGATTGCATGCCTAGAGTGCAACAAAAAAGGTGAAATAAAGTAATTGGCAGTCTTTGAGATCTAAATTGTCTGTTCTTTCTTTGTGACAGGGAATTATCATCATCGTTCCTAAGTCATTGCAGACCGCATGCAAGTAAATAGCGTCTCAACGCCGACGATGATCGTTCTGCGGAGACTGTACTTATTGGAACCCAGGGGATCAGCAGGACCAAGGGAATCAGCAGGACCAAGGGGATCAGTAGAGTAATCAGTTTCACCACTTTCACCACAGATGTAGCCTCGTCCCCAGGCCCTGTTTTTATTAAAGTTACGAGGGTGACACTGCCAGGGTCCTAGCGCGCATGCGACCTGTAGTTATCTTAATTTCCTTTTGGAAACCATTCCGTATACTCGTCTGATTTCGCTCGTTAAGACATGAAGACACGATAAAGAATAAGCCACCGCTTCTCGGAACTCAACAGAATACGCCATCGCGAAATATACGGAGGTATTCTGGGACAAACTAGCGCATGCGCGGTAGGACCCTGGCAGCCCGTAACTTCAATAAAACAGGGCCTGGGGACGAGGCTAGCTGCTTAGCCATACTAGTATCGTATGTGCATGAAAATTTAAAAACGCTTCCTTTGGCAGCCATTTAAACATTTTAAGTGTAGCCAGCCTTAACACACCTGAGCATTCGTAACTTGTTAATTGCCATGGCTATATTAAACGTATCGCTTCATATCGAGAAATTGGCGGTCAAAAGGATTACGCGGTATTCGGTCATTGCGTAAATCAATGTCCGTAGAAAATGTATGGACGAATTCAGAAAACTGCAGCTAACTGCAGAAATAAAAATTATATTGACTAGGTGCTCTCGGATTTGCTATGTGGGGACTATTTAGCATATTTTGAGTACTTTCACGCACCGTAGGTACCTATATCCGCACTTCCACATTAATTATGCAAGGTTTCCAATGTCCATTCATTTTATCTCATTTACTTATTCAGTCATCAATAGTTTCCCAACCAAATGATATTTTCCTTAGGTGCCACCGGATTATATGAGAGTAATCAATGCACATATTTTTCATCATTTTTTCAGAGCTTAGGGCCTTCAAATCGCGCTTCCCTTGAATGGTTAGTGACATACACCCCAAATACAAAACGCATAATATCACGTGCTACTCTTTCGTCATTAGCCGTGCCCAGTTCTGTAAGTACATGTAGATAATGATTATATGTATTGCAAATAATTATTGATGACTATAACCACGACCCCACCCACCACTGTAATGTACACTACAACTTAACGTGCAAAATAACTTATTAACCGCTATTTATTGTAGGCAGAGATAATCTGCTGTAGGCCTGCTCTTCGCTTTTGGTTCGGTACTTCCGCGGACGATTTCGAACGGTACGAAGACGACGATATCGAAGATCAATCCCACGAGGATATGACATGCAGGTTAAAGACCTGGAAGTCTGCCTGTGGACTGGATTCTATGGCAGAACTGAAGCCTACTACCCCACAGGCCACAGCTTACTGCTACGGAGTACGAGAGTGCACGGACCCTATTGCAGACAGACAGCTATAAAGCTGGTACTATACTCTGGACTCTACGGCAGGCAGCGACGGAATACCCCTGGCCCATGTATGGAGTGAACTCTATGGCAATAAGCGATGCATGAAGAATCACACAGTTAACAGCTATGAACTCAAATCTATGGCAGACACCTAACAGCTACAGTGTATGGAGTTGGAGTGATCCCTATTGCACACAGCTATGAAGTACTCCATGGCAAGAAGCTATGGGCCCTATGGCAAGTACCCCATATAGCAAGCACCTAAGAAATGAATCTTATGGCAGATACCCCACAGCTGACAGCGTGTGTGAGCATATGTGTGTGTGATTGTGTATGTGAGCATGTGTGTGAGTATGTATGCATGACTGTGTGTGCGTGTGTTGTTGTGTGAGTGGCTATGAATCCTCTCTTCCCCTCTCTCTGTACATGTAAGTCAGTATGTACATGTATATGTATGCTACGAATCAGTTCTTGTTACCTTGTGCAATGCATGCATATGCACATGAATGTAATTGGCTAGTTTTGATGACATTCTACATTGCTTTCCACAGTACACAACTCAAACTCCAGCTATCAATGCTCACCAATGGCAAGCTCTATTTACCCCTCCCTCCCTCCCTCCCTCCCTCCCTCCCTCCCTCCCTCCCTCCCTCCCTCCCTCCCTCCCTCCCTCCCTCCCTCCCTCCCTCCCTCCCTCCCTCCCTCCCTCCCTCCCTCCCTCCCTCCCTCCCTCCCTCCCTCCCTCCCTCCCTCCCTCCCTCCCTCCCTCCCTCCCTCCCTCCCTCCCTCCCTCCCTCCCTCCCTCCCTCCCTCCCTCCCTCCCTCCCTCCCTCCCTCCATCCCTCCCTCTCCATCCACGCCTCTTCCCTCCTTCCATGATCCTCTCCTTCCACTTTCCTTCATCAGAGGAGGCTCAGAGAGTTCAGTGACAAAGTTAAGGACAAACTCAGCAAGGTGACCCACACATACTAAGTCTGAGAGGGAGGCATGACATGGAGGCCACCCTCACCTTGGAGATGGAGACAGAACAGAACAGGGACCAGTGGGGTGTCATGGAGAAGGCACAGAATTTGAACCAGGTCTGGGCACTGGTCACCACTTGCAGTAACCCTTTATAGGCCAGTCAGATACAGTGATATTAGCCCTTTAGTGACACGAGTTTTAGCCCTGTAAAGACACCAATATCAGCATTATTCTCCAGAACAAATTTTTATTTGTATATGTCTAGTTGCCATGGTGATTCATGTCCTCCTACTATGCTGCAAAACTCAGTCTGTTGTATGATGATTAATTAATATTGTTTGTTTTCCATATATAGTATGGAGGAGGAGAGGACACAACTACACCGAGTACTTCGGGGCCGCGAGAGGAGGGAGACCTCACAAGGGAGTGCAGCCAGCAGGTGGGTGTGGTCAAGGGAGGTGGTAGCAGATGTGATGAGGCCAAATATTGTGGCATACAATTGTACGATTCCATGAGTGTTGTGTGTGTGTGTATGTGTATTTGTGTGTGTGTGTGTGTGTGTATTTGTGTGTGTGTGTATTTGTGTGTGTGTGTGTGTGTGTCTGCAATGTATGGTAGCAAGCACACGATGCATGAACATGAACTGTACAGAAAATGTCACACACTTTAAAAGGAGCACACCTTAATGGGCACACTTTAAAAGGAGCACACCATAATGGGCACACCTTCCCCTACAAAAAAATCTTGGCATACATGTTCCAAATTCATGTGTGATATGTTGTCGCATGTGTTCCAGTTTTTCTAGAGCATGTTGAACATGCTTATGTCATTCAATTGCAGGCATATCACTCTTCTAACTTGTACAGGTTGAAGAGTTTCTAAAAGGCGTTCCCCTGAGAACATTTAGCATATTAGCGGGTATGCCTCATCGGGGAATCGCTTTTTAGAAGCTATTCATCCTGTGCAAGTTAGAAGAGTGATATGCCTGCAATTTAATGACATACATGTACATGTAAGCATGTTCAACAGTGCTCTAGAAATACTGGAACACTTGCAAAAACATATCACGCATGAATTTGGAACATGTCATGCCAAGATTTTTTCGTAGGGGATCAATTGCAGGATAATGTGCAGACAGCATTCTACATATAGGTGCCATTTTTCCCTCCCCTAGGAAAGGTCCCCTGTACTGTTCGTTGGGAGTACCAACCTGACATCTGCAAAGACTACAAGGAGGCAGGCTACTGCGACTTTGAAGGTTGGTGTGTGCTGGTGTGTCTGGTGTGTGCTGGTGTGTTATGTAGGTATGTGCTGGTGTTTGCATGATGTGTTTGCCCATACACAAGCCTATACACCATACACCAACCTAGACCCCATACACCAGCCTGTACACCATACACCAGCCTATACACCATACACCAGCCTGTACACCATACACCAGCCTGTACACCGTACATCAGCCTGTACACCATACACCAGCCTGTACACCATACACTAGCCTGTACACCATACACCAGCCTGTACACCATACACCAGCCTAGACCCCATACACCAGCCTAGACCCCATACACCAGCCTGTACACCATACATGTACACCAGCCTATACACCATACACCAGCCTGTACACCATACACCAGCCTGTACACCGTACATCAGCCTGTACACCATACACCAGCCTGTACACCATACACCAGCCTGTACACCATACACCAGCCTATACACCATATCCCAGCCAAGACCCCATACACCAGCCTATACACCATACACCAGCCTGTACACCATACACCAGCCTAGACCCCATACACCAGCCTAGACCCCATACACCTGAGCCTGTACACCATACACTAGCCTATACACCATACACCAGCCTATACACCATACACCAGCTTATACACCATACACCAGCCTGTACACCATACACCAGCCTATACACCATACCCCAGCCTATACACCATACCCCAGCCAAGACCCCATACACCAGCCTATACACCATACATGTACACCAGCCTGTACACCATACACCAGCCTATACACCATACCCCAGCCAAGACCCCCATACACCAGCCTGTACACCATACACCAGCCTGTACACCATACACCAGCCTATACACCATACACCAGCATGTACACCATACACCGGCCTGTACACCATACACCAGCCTGTACACCATACACCAGCCTATACACCATACACCAGCATGTACACCATACACCGGCCTGTACACCATACACCAGCCTGTACACCATACACCAACCTAGACCCCATACACCAGCCTGTACACCATACACCAGCCTGTACACCATACACCAGCCTGTACACCATACACTAGCCTGTACACCATACCCCAGCCTATACACCATACACCAGCCTATACACCTATACACTATACACCAGCCTGTACACCGTACACCAGCCTAGACCCCATACACCAGCCTAGACCCCATACACCAGCCTGTACACCATACACCAGCCTAGACCCCATACACCAGCCTGTACACCATACACTAGCCTGTACACCATACACCAGCCTATACACCATACCCCAGCCTGTACACCATACCCCATACACCAGCCTATACACCATACACCAGCCTATACACCATACACTAGCCTGTACACCATACACCAGCCTATACACCATACCCCAGCCTGTACACCATACCCCATACACCAGCCTATACACCATACACCAGCCTATACACCATACACCAGCCTGTACACCATACACCAACCTATACACCATACACCAGCCTATACCCC
Source organism: Spongilla lacustris (assembly GCA_949361645.1). Taxonomy (NCBI): domain Eukaryota; kingdom Metazoa; phylum Porifera; class Demospongiae; order Spongillida; family Spongillidae; genus Spongilla; species Spongilla lacustris. The sequence continues at coordinate 5,016,469 of OX442429.1, read as the reverse complement.
ATACACCAGCCTATACACCATACCCCATACATCAGCCTATACATCATACTTAAAAAAACCAGCCCATACACATTCCTACAGGTACATGTACCAGAATACTGAAGGCTTTTGTCATACATGTACATGTACCTACTCTTAATCCTAAGATCTGCCCATGGTTTGTGCTGTGAATATAATAAACTTGAAAGGGAAACCCACAACCTTATCTGATGTTAGTGTGCTGCTACATGTACATGTACCTTGCCTGCCCTGAAGCTACATGTAGACCTACCTCCTACATGGACCTACATAGGCCTACATAACATGAAACCTTACATGGACCTACATAGGCCTACCCTACATGGACCTTAGGCCTACCCTGCAGTTCACCCTACATGTATTTACATAGGCCTACCCTGCATGAACCGTTACATGGACCTACATAGACCTACATGTACCTACCTGAGTACTTGTCTACATGTATTCCATTCAAACTACATGTACATGTACATGTAACATCTGCCCTTCTGTGCTGTGAATATAATTAAACATGAAAGGAACCCACAAACTTATCTGATGTTAGACATAAAATAAACATACCCTGTACATGTACCTGGATTTATATGTCCCTACCTAAGACTACCATATCTACAAGACCTACATGTACATGTGTACATCTATCTAACTACTGGCATGTACTTATGTACATGTAGGACTACCGTGGACCTACATGAATTTGGTTTTACCAGAGGGCGCACGAAAACTGGGGGGAGGAGGGGATGCAGTCGAAGGGGTACATTTGTACATGCCCTGTTGTGCTCCACCGCTTTGTTGACATTTGTCAGCAAGTATTCAGATTTTTTTTTACGTATGACACAACATGTAATCTACTTGCGGGTATATGTAATCATCAACAGAAGCGTGTGTGGCTGGGCGGGGGGGGGGGGGGGGGGGGGGGTCAATTGCTGCCAGAGGGGTGGCATTTCATATGCCATGGGGGAGGGGGGGGGAAGCTGGCCCCCCCCCCCACCCCCACCCCCAAGGCTATGCTTGATCCAGGGCTGCATGGTATCTACTTAGACTTATCGTGAGTACTGAAGGTTAAGTGTTCATGTGTCTTTCCTCTTCACCTTCGTACCACCTACACTGTACTCCTTTCTAGTAGAAACCATACAGAGAAGTTACATGTGTAACGTAATAGTGACGTCATGTATTGCGCAGAGACCAGCGCGCATCCTACAAGTCTGACCCTTGCCCTCTAGCTAGAACTTATATAGCTGTATATATTTTTGTATATTGGCATTCGTGTATATGTGTTTGCTGAGGCTGCATTGATTTCGGCACTCGAGTCACATTGGCGTAGTCGGCAAGATTAGGATGTCGAAACCCGTTCTCCTGCCTGAGCCATTCAACGGCGAGCCGGACGAATGGAACGAGTGGGTTACCCATTTCGAAAATGTCGCCGTTGTGAATAAGTGGGAGACGGGCGAAGAAAAGCTGAAATGGTTGCGAGTAAGGCTAACAGGAAAGGCACAGACGGCCTTCATGAAACTGCCTGAGGCGGCGCGAGGCAATTACGGTGAGTGCATTAAGGCATTACAGAAACGTTTCGCTCCCGACAGCAGGCGAGAACTGTATGTCGCGGAACTCAACACGAGAAAGAAGCGCCGAGACGAAGACTGGGCATCATTCGGAGACGCTTTGCGGGTGCTATCTGACAGGGCCTACCCTGACTTGGAGGACAAGGCAAAGGAACGCCTATCCCTGAATCAATACCTGTCGCAGATTGAAGACTCTCAGGTGGCCTTTGGAGTAAAACAGAAACGGCCCAGTAACGTGGAAGAAGCTGTTGCGGCTACTATAGAACTTGAGTCGTACCTGAACGCCGCCGCGAGTTCTAGTAAGTCTCACTGTCACGTTGACGTTTTTGTTCCACAGAAATCAGCAAGAGACTCACAGTGGGGGGACGGCACTAAATCAGCAGCAGTTTCTGGTGTTGCCGGTGTCGATGAGAAATTACTAACAACATTGGAAAGCTTAAGTGAACGACTTCACAGGTTGGAGACGTCTATGAGAAGCAACAAAGATCACCCTCCGGCGAGGGTAGAAAAACAGCCGGACAGGCGTAGGAACATTGTATGTTGGAACTGTGGCAAAAAGGGTCACACAGCTCAGGTTTGTAGAAACAGCTCCCCGCTAGCACAGCAGGGAAACTTCAGTCCCTCGGGGGTAAGGGCCACCCTTGCGAGGGAAGATTTGTAAAGGCCCATCCAGACAAAGTCACTGTTCACACCTATACATCATTGTCATCAAACAACATGAGTTTTCGTATTGTTGTTCTTGCTAATTCTGTCCCTATTGAAGCTTTAATTGATACAGGCGCTGCTGTCTCACTTCTGCACACAAAGGTCTGGACCAAGTTACAAGACAAGGGCAGCCTGCCACAACCACTGCAAAAGTGGGCGGGACTGGGGCTTACTGGGGTCAATGGCAATGCTTTATCAATAAAAGGCTGTGCGCTCATCCCAGTCGTGGTGGAAGGAGGTAAAGAGTTCAAGGTATCATTTGTTATTACAGATGATATCATGGTGGATGCAATTCTTGGGCTAGATTTCCTAGGGGCCAATAGCAGTGTCATTGACTGTGGTAGAAGGGTGCTTACCTTTCCCTCTGGGGAAATGTCCTGCTCTCTTACAGATGTCCCAGTAAAGATCATTGGGCTAGTTACTAGTACAATGATAACCATACCTGCTGCTAGTGAAATGGAAATCATGATACAACCGAAAAGTCCTGTTGGTAATGGCACGTGGATTGTGGAAGGTGATTATGTTGGTAGACATGGGGTTATGGTTGCAAACGCTATAGTGCATTCACGCGGAAATGAGTTGATCCCTGTCAGATTACTTAACCCTCGTGATATTCCTGTGACAGTGAAGAAAGGAGAGCAGATTGCTAAACTGGAGGAGGCTGAACCCTGCACCAGCACTACAGGCATTTCAACGATCTCAGTGGGCACAGAATTGTCATTGGAAGAAAAAGAAGCTCTGTGGGACATTGTACTGAAGGTTGGAAATCATATTTCCCCCGCCGAGAGGGAGCAATTATTTTCTGTACTACTGGAGTACAAGGACGCATTTGCTCTACACGAGCATGATTCTGGTCACACCTCAGTTACGAAGCACAAAATAGATACGGGTAACTCCTCCCCTGTTCACTGCTCCCCTCACAGGATTCCACAAGCACGAAAAGAAGAAGTCAGGAAGTTGACGCAGGAAATGCTGGAGAAAGGAGTAATCCAACCGTCTGACAGTCCTTGGTCCTCCCCAATAGTGCTGGCAAAAAAGAAGGATGGGTCCGTAAGATTTTGTATTGATTACAGGAAAGTTAACGCCATCACTAGAAAAGATGCATACCCGCTCCCCCGAATAGATGAAACCTTGGATACTTTGGCTGGTTCCAAGTTGTACACCACGCTGGATTTGAAAACCGGCTATTGGCAGGTCGAGGTAGAAAACGAGGATAGAGCAAAGACCGCTTTCAGTACCCCGGATGGGCTATATGAATTTAAGGTAATGCCATTTGGACTATGTAATGCCCCAGCCACATTCCAGAGATTAATGGATAGGGTATTGCATGGGTTGAAATGGCACAGTTGCTTAGTTTACATCGATGATATTGTTGTGGTTGGGGCCAACTTTAAGGAGCATTTGTATAATCTAGCCTGTGTGCTCAAAAGACTGAGGGAGGCGGGGCTCAAGTTAAAACCCACTAAGTGCAACCTTTTACAAAAGGAAGTCAGGTATCTTGGGCACGTGATTTCAGAAAATGGAATTTCCACTGACCCCATTAAGACAGACGCAATTCGAAAATGGCCAACCCCACAGTGTAGGCGGGAAATTTTGCAGTTTCTAGGCCTAGCTAACTATTATAGACGCTTTATTAAAGATTTTGCGTCTGTTAGTAGACCACTCCAGCGTCTAACAGAGAAAAATGCCCCATTTTGCTGGACTGAACAGTGTCAAAAAGCGTTTGACGATCTTCGCAACTGCTTGGTTAATGCCCCCATTCTAGCGTATCCGGACTACACAAAACCATTTGTTCTTGATACTGATGCTAGTAATTCTGGGATAGGGGCAGTTCTGTCACAGGTCCAAGATGATGGTACTGAGTGTGTTGTAGCGTATGCTAGTCGATCGCTAACCAGGCAAGAGCAAAAGTATTGTGTCACGCGTAGAGAGCTCTTAGCAGTTGTGGAGTTTACCCACCATTTTCGACCATATCTACTTGGGCGAGAATTTACACTGAGAACTGACCATGGATCACTTGTTTGGTTAAAAAACTTCAAGGAACCTGAAGGCCAGCTGGCACGCTGGCTGGAAAAGCTGCAGGAGTATGACTTTATCGTTATGCATCGTCAAGGTTCCAGACATGGGAATGCAGACGCCTTGTCAAGGATCCCGTGCAAACAGTGCGGAAGGGGTGACCGGTGTGGAAACGAAGATGATCAGGTAGTCGAAATTGGTGCTATTACGGGTCCTTTCTTGCAGCAACTCAACAACCTAGGGGAGGTTCAACGCCTGCAAGCAGAGGATGACGACATTGCCCCCGTGCTGAATGCTGTCAAAGAGGGCAACGTACCTCCAGGTGACACTACCAAGTCTTGGAGCAGAGAAAGTCGCCTTCTCTTACAACAGTGGGAGATGCTAACGATCAAGCATGATGCACTTTGGAGACAGTTCTCAGATGGGAAAAAGGTGAGGCTCCAACTTGTTTTACCCTCCAGGTTACACAAAAAGGTCATCCGGGACTTGCATGAAGGCGCGGTGTCAGGGCATCTGGGAGAAGAAAAAGTGCTGTCTCAGCTCAAAGAACGATTCTATTGGCCAGGCTGTGGCGAGGCAGTAAGAACATGGTGTAGACAGTGCAAAATTTGTGCCTCCAGGAAGATGACGATTCCAAGCAGAAAGGCAAAACTACAAACCATTCAAGCTGGCTATCCTATGCAGGTCGTAAGTGTAGATATCATGGGACCACTTCCAGAAACAACAGACGGTTGCAGGTATGTGCTAGTGGCTGCTGACCACTTTACGAGATGGGTGGAAGTGTATGCTATCAGAAATCAAGAAGCTATTACTGTAGCGAAGAAACTTGTGGACGAAATGTTTTGTAGGTTTTCTCCCCCCGAACAGCTGCATTCAGACCAAGGGAGGCAATTTGAATCAGACTTGATTGCGGAGATCTGCAAACTCTTAGAAATCAGGAAGACCCATACGACCCCCTACCACCCCCAGGGTAACGGAATGGTGGAACATTTCAATAGAACACTACTTGATATGCTGGCGACAACAACGCACAATCACCCAAATGACTGGGAGTGTTGTGTTCGTAAGGTGTGTATGGCCTATAACTCGAGCGTCCATCCTTCCACAGGTTTTAGCCCCTTCTTCCTTATGTTTGGGCGTGAAGCAAAGCTGCCCGTTGATTTAATGTACGGATCAAATCCTGTTGATGAAAGGACGCCCTCGGAGTACGTGCAGCAGCTGAAAACTAGCCTCCATGATGCATATGCCTTAGTGAGGGAGCACTGCAAAAGCGAACATAAGAGACAGAAAGCCATTTATGATGAAAAGATTCACGGGAAGCCTTTTGATCTTGGTGATAATGTATGGCTACATTCGCCAGCTATTCCTCGAGGACAGTCCAAGAAACTGTATCGCCCTTGGAAGGGCCCCTTTAAGGTGGTGGAGCGATTTGGGGAATCCGTGTATAAAATAAAGGGGCCTAAGGGCTATCAATGCGTGCATTTCGACAGGCTGAAACCGTATCAAGGAGAAAATAGAGAATTCCAGTCTGAAGCCCCACCCAGCCAACGGTTCACGGAACAGCAACTAATTCCTGAAGACCCGCCCCCACGCACCCCTGCAGCGATGGAGTTGTTGGATGATGACGAAGAAGAGCAACAGCTGGATGGACAGGCGAACGAAGATCAGCCCGAAGTGGCACCTGCTGCGGATCCTCCTGCAGTCGCGCCCGCTGCCGATCCTCCTCCTGGTCATCGTTACCCTGCTAGAGAACGCCGAGTCCCAGACCGTTACGGACCGTACATTCAATTTTGAAAGGAGGGAGTGGTGTAACGTAATAGTGACGTCATGTATTGCGCAGAGACCAGCGCGCATCCTACAAGTCTGACCCTTGCCCTCTAGCTAGAACTTATATAGCTGTATATATTTTTGTATATTGGCATTCGTGTATATGTGTTTGCTGAGGCTGCATTGATTTCGGCACTCGAGTCACACATGTATAAGTCATACAAACCACACACTGTGTGCAGAATGTGTGTATGTGTGTGTGTGTGTGGGGGGGGGGGGGGTAATGAATGACAGGGGCCTGTTGGGCAAGCACTAGTCCTGATGCCTTGGTTGAGCTTTGCATTCGACCTAATGGGAGGGGATGGAGTGTGCTTTGTGCATGATGCTGAGGGGCTTTGGTTTTATGGTAGGGGCATTTGTTCTGATGCATAACCATCACTTTTTTCCTCTAGGTTTCAATATCAGGAGCTGTTCATTTGTTTAAATGTCTGTTTGCAACTGTTTCCACCGAGATGTGCTACCATCAAGTATCTATATGATGCTACTCAGGCACTTTTTTTTTTTTGTTTTGTTTGGTGCTTATCATATGACACTAGACTTGCTTGTAACTGTGATAGCCATCCGATGAGGAAGAAGAGCAGCAGGGTAATTGTCAATTTGTAAACGTAACTCAGTGATGGGGAAGGGCAGCATGACCCGTCGACCTGATCACTACGGTAAATGTATTAACCTATAAGAAGTTCGATATCTTGACATGAAATAAACGTGTAAGTACGGGTTCTAGCTTGCCAATGTGTTCGGCTCTAGAGAAACGCCCACGCTGCGGGTCCGCCCATCGTTTACATCTCCCATATCACATTGAGTCGATGATTGACTACGAAAAGGGCTAAGAGAAACTATAAATGTAATAGCATATATCATAGGAAGTATCGCTTTATATTATCTCTGCATTTACGATATGTTGCCCGCGCGATGATCGCGATCGAGGCTTCATGGCAATAATGTATTGTCTCATTGAAAGGTGGCATAAAAAGTGCTGGTGGCGTGACGTGCACAATGGACGCTGCAAGAATGGGTAAATATGCATGGCGGAGCATATATGATGACATGTTGGGAGTTGGGACTCGGTCTCCCGTCGTGAACTACTAGTAATTGCGGACCGGGCACCGGCCACTTTGGACGAAGCCAACATCATCCCTTTCGGTCATCTGCGGTGCGTGTTCAATCTGTGTTTACGGGAGCTACAATTACTTTTACTTACTTAGTATTAAAGTCCACGACACCATCGAGGAAGTAAACGTTTATGGCTTCTTAATGAATAACATTAAATTCATGCCCACAATACCGCTATTTTGTAAAACCTATCAGCTATTAACAGTATCAAAACGGACACCTTGTGCCACGCAAAACCTTGTCAATATTTTCAAGTATATTGGGGGTACTTTTATTTTTTAATTCCAATTTGAGTATTATTTAGTACCGCATCCAAAAACCAAAATCATATTTTGATTCTACGTGTAATTGTACCTCTAAATGCAAAAAATCTCGTATATTACTTACATACTATCGGTTTGGTTTTCAAGAACAGAATCTTAACGTTTTTGCCTCATTACTGGCGCCATCTTTAGACACCTCTTACCTTGTGTCAACAAAAACCACTCGCTAAAGAAACCGTGAACCATAGTTTGCTCAGCGTTTCATTGTACATCCTCCGCATCCATGAGCCGTTCCTTTGTACCTTCGTTCATGAATTTAATTAGTAGCCACACGCGCTTAGCGTTAACGATCGTGAATAATTATGCCGTCGTTATTTTCAACTCACTGAATTTTTTGGTTAAACGAATTGGGGTACTGAAAACAATGTATCGCGCCCATTATTCGGACCCCAAACACACCAAATATGTAAAAAAAATGGCATGTTAATTTTACTTCCTCGATGCTGTCGCGGACTATAGTAACTGTAATACGTCTCGGCTTTGTATGCGTCTCGTGAGCTAGGCCATTAGCTAAAAATATTATTGATAAATGACATAATTGTTAATAAATGTTACGTAACATGTCTACTTTACGAATAAATTAGTGCGGTAGAAATTAATTTTTTTGTCTTGATTTTTGTACAAGAATGGCTCAGGATATAAATCTATAAATTACAGATTCACAATCAGACCGATTTATCGTACTTATTACATGTGTTTAAAAATCAATTTGAAAAAAATGTGCTAAATGTCCGCCTATGTATGGGCAATTTCTCCATATGTTAATTCGTTCAATACAAACACCCCGCGTTGCTTTATTTTTTATTTTTCGTTAAAAATTCGGGGAGCGTCGCTCCCCTTCATGCAGTGATCCCCCCCCCCCCCCCCCCCCCTCCCCCCCCCCTGCTCCCCCGGTTCATGTGACTTGGGATTATGAATAAATGTTTTTCCTGTAACGCAGTTACGTATTAAATTCCAGATAGCATGTTTGAATATGCATTACTGGCCGATGTCTACTCTTCCCCTTAGTACTACCTAATTCCTCCCCATACCTACTACCCCTACTCCTCCCCTTATCTACTAATACCCCTAATCCTCCCCTTGCTCCCTTTACCTATGGCTACAATTTCAATTTCACCAATATTGGGCATCATTTGCGCATTTCCATCTGTCATGCCTTTATCCTCTGTCACTTCACACCTGCGTTTTAAAAAAAACAAACATGTGAGATATCTGAAGTTGAAGTCAGTGAAACAGAAATGGTAACATTGCCTTACCCTGAGCTGTTCATAATATTGATTTGTTAAAATCAATAGTTGCTGATATTATCAGGTGTCCATATATGTATGTGCACAGTACACATGGCTTCACTACAGTTTTGGTGAGCATTTGCATTGTAACTGCTTGTGAAGGACCCTGCATGTTAAGCATGCTGAATGTATTGTCTACATGGAGTGAGGTGACCTCAGGGGTCACATGTATGATGATGGTGAATTATTCTGCACCTACATGGTCCTTTCCTCAAAAAGACAGTGTATAACAGCTTGCACTGATACACAACTGCCAGAGTATGAAACATATCTACATCGTTTACAGGTTGAGTTTGCACAGATCACTTTAATATGCAGAGCACTAGTAACTGTTGTAATGAAGGAAGAGATGGTGGACACACCTGTTGCTGTCATACCAAGAGGAAAACAGACTTGTGGAGAAAGAAAGAGAGAGAGAGAGAGAGAGAGAGAGAGAGAGAGAGAGAGAGAGAGAGAGAGAGAGAGAGAGAGAGAGAGAGAGAGAGAGAGAGAGAGAGAGAGAGAGAGGAAGGGAGGGAGAGGGAGAGAGAGAGAGAGAGAGAGAGAGAGAGAGAGAGAGAGAGAGAGAGAGAGAGAGAGAGAGAGAGAGAGAGAGAGAGAGAGAGAGGGAGGGAGGGAGAGTAATGAGAAGATAAGGTTTTGCTGGTATCACTAATAAAACTGATTACAACATTGTTTACGGACTGAACAATATTTATTGATCATCCATGACTGAGTTAGTTTGGGTAGAAAACTAATCACAATGTATCTTTTGATAGCATAGTTGATCAGTGTTTTTCCTAGGTATCATATTTGCAACATGCACACCAGGCTGTTTTTTTTAATATCAAGTTCCTTCTTGCATTTTCATAAAAAATGCAAAGCACTTTCTTTCCACTATTGGGGTATATAAGATTAATAATGACTAAATGTCTGTTGCTAAGTGAACATATTTAGATTATCATGACCATCCTGTTATGAATAAAAAGCAATGATACAGCAGTAAATAAAAACATTCTCTATGAGAAAGTTGGTGGTACATAGGATTTGAAGGCAATAGTGATGTAAAAAGCAGGGAAACAATGGTTGAATGATAAGGAAAAAGAAATCGTCCTATATTTAGCACATGCATGAACAAAGTATTTTAAAAGTCTTACAATGTGTGCCAGCTAAATATAGGACTATTTAGTTTTTCCTTAATTATCATTCAACCCTTGTTTCCCTGCTTTTTACACCACTATTACCTTCAAATCCTATATACCACCAACTTTCTCATAGAGAATGTTTGTATTAACTTCTTAGTAATTAGTAGTACTGACACAGTAGAATATTAACAGTACTTATGTCTATAGCACTGAGCTTAGCTCAGTATGGTCCCCAATGGCTGTGGAGGAATGTGGAGCCAGCATGCATGGTCAGGTTGTTTACCTTTTCATGCTGCTTGTGAAGTCTTTAGTCGGTACCAACACTGTGAGCACTGTCCAGCATATGTACTAGAATGGCACTGGCCAGTGCTTATGCAAGAACCTCACTAATCAGGGTTACACCAGGTTAAGTGTAGTTAAGTGTGTTTATGTGTGAATAACCTGTTGTGGTCACATTTAATTAGTGTGTGCAATGAAAATAGTAATATGTTCCTGTATTATTTATAAAAAAAATCTTCCTATACTAATACAATACTCATAGGTTACACATGCATTCTACACCACCTTAAAATACATTCATAATAATATATATATATATATATATAATAATATTATATATATAATTATAATTATACATATAATTATAATTATATATATAATTATACAATTTTATTATTTTATTTCAATACATGTAGTATCATTAAAATTAGATAAATAATAATAATAACAGTAAAAGAGGAAACATAAAAAACAAAATGACAGAACAAAAGAATGAAATTAAAGTGTTAATCCAATTTTGGCAATTCTGCCGGTAGCCCAGCACCATTATCCATTCCAACACCACTTCTCCACTTGGTGCGAGAACCACACAAGCAAAGATTTGTTGCTCGAAGTATTGCAAAACTCAGCTTTGCACGCAGCCATCCTGTAGTTTGCCCCAGTGGTTTCTCCCATTTAATGCTTATGCTTTGCGCTAACCTTTTTAGTAAGAAATTCGCCTCTCTTCCCAGCATTCCATCAATAGATACAACAAAAATGCTCGACATGCTTCAGCTGCACTGTTGTACTTCCGTTTCTTCTCTTCTTCTGCTGAGGAAAGTACTGCAGCTGTGTTCCAATGTATGTGAGATGGTGCATCAGTGTCTACTACTCGCATATCTAGCAAGGCTACTGCCTGAGGTTGCCAAAGACCTCTACTGCTGATGTCCGCAATCAGGGCAGGGGTACCATCTCTGATGTTAGCCTCCTTCACAATTGGCTCCTTTATCACATTCCTGAATGCTATTGAGGCCAGATCTACAAGTGCATCTCTGATTTCATTATGGCGTTGGATGACCAGCCCCCCTTTCTGCAGTCTAGGGCATGCTCAAGATTGAATGCTACACCACATCCATCACAGGTGGCTGGCATCCTAAGCAAAGGACGCTGGTATCTCATCCCCAGTGCGTCTCGGAATTCTGTTGCAGAAAATCGAAGTGGTGTGTACACAGTGGCAATACTGCTAGCCATGCAGAAGTTTTACCATCAATTGAATGTCGAAATGCTCGCTTCTTCTTTGCATCCAAGGTATAAAGAATACAGTCTTGTGTGGCCTGGTCCTGATGTCAAATATTACAGTGCATACTAGATATTGTCTTAGCAAATTGATTGTTGTGGTCCAGCCTTAAAATACTAAATTGTCCTTGGTTACACATAAATAATAATAATAATAACAGGTTAAACAGTGTAGCTTTAGAGTGGAACTGTACATGCAGTACATGCATAGTTTACATGTAGTCTAATGATATGTAATAACTCTAATACTGCTGTTGTATTTTCCGTGAAAAATAATAATAGCAGCCTTGGCAGCAGAGCAGCGGAAGCATAATGCCAATGATGTGAAATGCTCTGAGCTTGGATGGAAGTGTGTCCCACTAGCTGTGGAGAGCTATGGGTGTTGGGGTACAGAAGCTGGGCAGCACCTGGCACGATTGGCTTCTCGTCTGGCTACACGCTACAATACCTCAAAGTCCCAGGCTACCTCCAATTTGTACGGGAGACTCAACTTGACCCTGGTAAGGGCAAATGTTTGAGCTTTGCTGTCCCGTCCAATGTCCTTTCAAGACAACTGTTAGATAGTGTTTTACCATTATTAGTTACGTTATGTTTATTGCATAATAATCATAATAACATAAGTGGTGTATATGTGTACTTGTATTAATTGCAATAATAATAATAATAATAATAATAATAAGCAACCTGTGGTCTCAAGGTGACATTGGTATCATTTGGAACCGAATAAATAAGCGTCCTGTCATCCCTTCTCAAAAGCAAAATTCTCAGGTGGATATTTCCAAAAAGAAGATTTCTTCGGCTGTAGGTCTGAGTAGAGAGGGGTTACTAGGAAAAGCTTGCCAGGCCCTTGTTTCACCAGGTGTCGCTCCAAATACCCCAGAGGTGTGGGATTTGCTCCAGAAGAAGCATCCTAAAGGTCCCCATCTTCTCTGCCCATCTCTTCAGGTCCTCCTGTCAATCATGTGTTGCCACATGACTTTAACATTTTGTCAGCTCTCCATTCCTTCCCCAAAGGTACAGCCTGTGGCCCTTCAGGGCTTCGTATTCAGCATCTGCTTGATGCTGCTCAGGTCCATCTACCTACTACTATTTGTTCCTCTTTGCATGGTGTAGTCAACAAGTGGTAAAGCTCCAGTTTCGGTATCAAAGTTTCTGGCTGGGGGTTCTCTCACTGCATTAGTGAAGAACAAGGAGGGACGTCCATTGGACATTCGCCCTATTGCAGTTGGGGAGGTATTAAGACGTTTAACAGGGAAGTGTCTTTGTATCATCGATGACCAAGCCCAAAGCTTCTGAATTTTTCGCTCCTTTTCAATATGGAGTTGCTTGCCCTGCTGAGGCAGAAAAGGTCATTCATGGTGTTAGGAGCTGCATCCAGGAACGTTGGAAAGATGATAATTTTACTGTTTGCAAGGTGGATTTGTCTAACGCATTCAACTTGGTGTCTCGTCAGGCTCTCCTGGCAGAATGTGCAGTCCATTTCCCAGAGCTTCTTCCCTGGGTAGGCTGGTGTTACGGTTCCCACCCCACGTTATGGCACCCTCTTGGACAGATAAGTTCGGAGACAGGTGTCCAGCAAGGGGATCCTCTGGGTCCACTTCTCTTTTCCATAGTTCTGCACAAGTTGGTGCTATCCCTCGCACAGGACAAGGATTGTGTATCTCTATTGTCTAACAGATGGTTCCTTGACGACGGTGTTTTGGCAGGACACTCTCAGGCTGTTAACCGGGCGGTGACTCTTATTCAAGAGATGGGTCCATCAATGGGGCTGTTCATCAACTTTTCTAAGTGCGAGTTGTTTGGACAGGGTGACCTGTCCTCCTTCCCTCCTGAGATGAAAGTGTCACGGGTACCTAACCTCGAGATTCTTGGTGCACCAATTGGTGATCCCATTTTTTGTGCCAAATTCTTAGCACAAAAGCGTGCCAATGCAGCAAAACTCCTATCCCAATTGACAGAAGTAGGTGCAGTGGATCCCCAGGTGGCTTTTCTTCTCCTACGGCAGTGTGCCGCATTCTGTAAGTTGGTGCACCTTGCCCGTTCCACACCTCCTTCATACATCACTGAGGGCTTGGCTTTATTTGACAAGGAGGTGCGCCAATGCTTCTCTGAATGCACAGCATTAGACACCTCTGATATTGATTGGATGCAAGCACAGCTAAGTCTTAGTAGGGGTGGACTTGGCCTTCGTAGCTTGTCATGCCATTCCGCTGCAGCGTACCTAGCTTCGCTCAGTAGTTCGGGCTTTGACAAGTCCTTTAACTTAAATTTGTCAGAATCAATCGTGCTTTTTAATGAGGTAGTGCCAGCAGCTGATTCCATCTCTGAAGAGATATTAGCCACCTCTAACCTGCGCCAGCACACTTTGTCTGGCAAAATTGAAGATCAGCAGTTTTGGCAGCTGTTTGATCTCTCCTCTCCGGCCAATAGAGCTCGCTTATTATCAGTCTCTTCGCGTCATGCCGCTTCTTGGCTTACTGTTATCCCCTCTCCAGGCCTTAACCTGCATCTAGAGCCTAATGAATTTCAGGTTGCCATCAAGTGGTGGCTTGGTATGGATGTTTCTTTTGACTCATGCTGTCCGTATTGTCCTAACCACAGGCTGGATCTGCTTGGTCACCATGCATTGACGTGCAAACACGGGGGTGATGTGGTCTTGCGTCACAACAGCCTTTGTGATGTTTTTGTGGAGTTCTGTCATAGGGCCTGCTTAGGAGGTCAGGTCGAAGTTGGAAGTGGTCTCGGTCTTGACAGACTGCACTCTCGTCCTGCTGACGTACTTGTCAACAACTGGCATCTTGGCAAACCTGCTGCTTTTGACCTCACTATCACTTCACCGCTTAACCCAACCACTTTGACTGAAGCGGGGGTGAGATGTGGGTCTTCTGCTCTGGTTGCTGAGGCAAGAAAGCATAATGCCAATGATTCCAAGTGTGCTGAGCGTGGATGGGTGTGCATTCCCCTAGCTGTGGAGTCATATGGATGCTGGGGCATGGAAGCACAACAATCCTTCTTGCGGCTTGCGGCTCGTCTAGCCATCCAAATGGGATGCAACAAATCACAGGCTACCACCATCTTGTACCAGAGGCTAAGCCTTTCGCTTGTGAGAGCCAATGCTAGAGCCTTGCTCTCCCGTGCAAGTTTTCGGCATTCGGAGGAGGGGGGTTGAGGTGTGTGGATGTGGGGTGGTTGCTTCTGTGACTTTGATTTTGTTGGTGTGCTGTACAGTGTATGTAAAAATTTGCATGTATTATAATTATAATTATTAGAATTAAAATAATAATAATAATAATAATAGGTCGGTGTCCAGAGCCATCCTCTCCAGACTACCACAATCAGGCTGAATTTATTTAGCTAATTGTAACTATGTAACACATTTATTACTCGTATTTGGCGTATGTCATGTATATTTGACAGTTTTAATAATAATAATAATAATAATAATAGTGCTGCAACAGGTTGTGTCAGCAATTGCGGAGGATGCTGACTGTGCATCCTTGTTGTTTCATCAATGGTACATTGATGATGGTGTTGTTGCTGGCCTGACTGCAGCCATTGCTCGTGTTCTCACCATTATCCAAGACCTTGGACCACCACTTGGCCTTTACATCAACACTGCCAAGTGTGAATTGTACAGTTTAAGCGACCTTAGTACCTTCCCAGAGGAGATGAAGCAATCCAATGTGCCCCACTTTGAGATCTTGGGGGCTCCCATAGGTGACCTAGTGTTTTGTGCAAAGTTTGTTGCCCAAAAGCGGTCTGAGGCTTGCAAGTTACTTAAGCAATTGGAAGCTGTGGGATCCATTGACCCCCAAGTAGCCTTGCTTCTTCTTAGACAATGTGGGAGCTTTTGTAGACTAGTGCATCTATCTAGAAATACTCCACCTCCCCTAGTTAAGGAGGCCTTTGCCATGTTTGATGATTGTGTACAGCGATGCTTCTCTGAATGTACTGCAGTGGATGCTTCTGCCTCCACCTGGCAGCAGGCACAACTAAGCTTAAAGAGGGGGGGCTTAGGGCTTCGGCGCCTATCTTGCCATTCCCCTGCAGCGTACATAGCTTCATATCAGTCTTCAGGCCTCTCCTCGTTGTCAGGTAAGTATCTGTCCTCTTCAGTCGACCTTTATAACAGTCTTGTGGACCCCCATGATTTCCTTACCCTTGAGTTGGTACAAAATTCCCATCTCTCACAGAAGGTCTTATCTTCCAAGCTTGAAGACCAACAGTTCAATAACCTTTTTCAAAGTGCAACCTTGACTGACAGGGCTCGTCTTTTGTCCATCTCTTCCCCTCATGCCTCTGCTTGGCTGTCAGTCACTCCCTCCCCTCGACTTAACCTCCACTTGGATCCGGCAGAATTTCAAGTAGCACTGAAGTGGTGGTTGGGTATCCCGGTTGTCCAATGCCAAAGTTGCCCTCACTGTCCTTCCTTTGCATTGGATGACTTTGGCCATCACGCCCTCAGTTGTAAGCATGGAGGGGATGTGGTATTGCGCCATAATAAGCTCCGGGACATTTTTTCAGACTTCTGCCAACGTGCTTGCCTGGGTCCACGTCTAGAGATGGGATGTGGGGCTGGGTTTACCAATACACAATCCCGCCCAGCAGATGTTCTTGTCCCCAACTGGGACCTTGGCAAACCTGCTGCCTTTGACTTGTCCGTCACGTCCACGCTACATTCAAGTGTCTTGCTAGAAGCGAGCGTGACGGCAGGTTCGGCAGCCCTTGCAGCTGAGAACAGAAAGCACAATAGCAATGACAGGAAGTGTGAAGAACTGGGTTGGGTCTGCATCCCACTTGTGGTCGAGACCTATGGGTGTTGGGGTGCTGCAGCAGTGGCGGCTTTTTCTAAGCTTGCTGGTCGTCTTTCCACCAGGCTAAACCAACCCAAATCCAGGACCATCTTTGGAATATACAGCCGCCTAGGCCTAGCCTTAGTGAGAGCCAACTGCAGAGCCATCCTGTCCAGGGTAACTTGACTGTAAGGCCTGAAGTGCCTCTCTTTTAGGTTCAATTCCGAGGTTTTATGCATTTAGCACCAATATTAGTAATGTGATGTTATATTCATTCGTTCATGTATTCTATGTATATATTATATATATATATATATTATAATTATTATTATTATAAAATAATAATAATAATAATATAATAATTGAATAATAATACGCGCGGGCGGTAGAGTGGTGCTCTCTTTTTCTCTCTCTCTACTTGCTACCCTCGGGACATAGCTCTTGCCTTTAAGTTTGGTACGTGTAGGCTGGCCACCTCACGGTACCGGCCATCTATGGCTGAAGCCACGATGTACGTGTGGGGTGCGCTCCTATTAGGATGCGGCTCTCTGGATGGCTGGACTTTGGGAACGGGTGACAGGGCTGAGGAGTTGACCTCGGAAGTGGCCACGAAAAGGGTGGATTGTTCCACGCAGACTAGGGCTACGCAAGAGGAACAGTACTCCAGGGCTGCCTTCGAAGACCAAGTGGATCATTGTTTAAAACCACCGACGTCTGACGGGGCTAGACCTGAACACATTGTCAAGCTATCGTATTGAGCAACTGGATGAGGAGGTGAAGGGCGCATCGTTTGAGGCTTTTATTAGTTATAGGAACAGACGGTAGTACTAATAATATTATTATTATAATATAAACTAACAATAATAATAATAATAATAATAATAATAATATCTCAATAGAGATGTTCAATTCATCAGTTCATCCTTCTGACATGATCCATATCAGCTCTTTATTTGAAAAATTCCATTCGCAGAAGGCTCTTTCCAATATGTTGGACAATCATT
Organism: Spongilla lacustris; assembly: GCA_949361645.1. Classification (NCBI taxonomy): domain Eukaryota; kingdom Metazoa; phylum Porifera; class Demospongiae; order Spongillida; family Spongillidae; genus Spongilla; species Spongilla lacustris. The sequence continues at coordinate 4,999,141 of OX442429.1, read as the reverse complement.
TATTCAATGTTCTCTTGGCTTCTCTGTCTATTGCTGACAGAGCCCGTCTCTTATCAGTATCCTCCCCACATGCTTCCTCATGGCTGATGGTTATTCCATCTGAAGGTCAAGGCTTACATTTAGACCCTCCAGTATTTCAGACAGCACTGAAGTGGTGGTTAGGGCTTGACACAGCTGAGGTTTCTGTTTGCGCACTCCGCCCAGATAAAATGTTGGATCCCCTAGGGCATCATGCCACTACTTGTAAACGGGGTGGGGATGTGGTATTCCGCCACAACAGGTTGAGGGACATATTGGCAGAAACATGTAGGCAAGCCCACTTTAGTGTACAAGTAGAAGCTGGCTGCAACCTTACACCAGATCACAGCCAATCTCGTCCTGCAGATGTCCTCATTTCCAACTGGGCTCTGGGGAAAACGGCAGCCTGCAACATATCAGTTACCTCTCCGCTGAACTCAAACATTATGTCTGAAGCGGGAGTAACTGCTGGAGCAGCTGCGCAAGCAACTGAGCTCAGAAAACATGAGGCCAATGATGTGAAGTGCAGCGAGTTGGGTTGGTTATGTATCCATCCCTCTTGTGGTTGAATCTTATGGCGCATGGGGAAAAGAGGCTATGGAGTCATTTTCAAGTCTAGCCTCTCGCCTAGCCATAACATCATCAAGGCCCAAATCTGCCGTTCTATCCGAGCTGTATGGCCGGCTCAATCTGAACCTTGTAAGGGCTAATGTGAGGGCTATAATGCCCAGATATTGCCCTCAAGATTATCTCTGAAGAGTTATTTAGTTTTGGTCATTTTTTCGTGTGTTTTGTATGTCCTATTACGTGTAATTTAAAATAATAATAATAATAATAATAATAATAATAATAGTAAGATATTGTATTACCAAGCTGGAGTATGGGCAAGCCAGCAGCTCTTGATGTGTCTGTTACATCACCGCTTAACCCACTGATTATTATGGAAGTGGGAGTGACAGCTGGTGCTGCGGCTCAGGCCACTGAGTTGAGGAAACACAAAGCCATCAATCCCAAATGTGTACAACTTGGTTGGGAGTGCATTCCCATTGTGTTTGAGTCCTATGGGGCATGGGAGACTGAGGCTTCAGCCCTGTTATCTGCAGTTGTGTCTCGGCTTGCCATCACCTCCAACAAACCTAAGTCTGTGGTTTTAAAGGACATATATGGCCGGCTGAGTTAACATGCCAGAGCAATGATTGCCAGGCAGCCTTTGTAAATTAGAACTTGAGCATGAAAGTTTCTTTTTTAAATGTATTACGTATTCTGTACCTTGTTTTTCCCAAATAATAATAATAATAATAGTTTGGACTTCAAAATCTGTATCCTCCTCCCCGATGGGAATAACTATCAATTAGTACAGAAAACATCCAGAATGAAAAATCCCTGAAGTACACAGTAAATAATCTACACACACATGGCAGGTATTAATGTTTATAAAATCTAGCACATACGTCTACAAGAGTATCTAGCGTGCACCATCTCAGCCAGCTCATATTGTCCAACTTCTTTCAAGACTGTAAGAATGGTTGCCCATGTGTAAGGTTTTGCTTTGTTCTTTCTCCACAGGTTGAAGACTTGCCTGAATGTATTTAGAAGATGAGAGCTGATAACTCGACCAGATAATTCATTTCCTAGTAACTCAGTAGCAAATTTCTGCCACATAGACTTGGGAATCTTGGAGGCAACGTCTCTCAGCAGGTCTCGTAGTCTTGGTACTGGTACTGAATCATCTTCATCTGATGCTTTCTCACATTCACCAGTCCAGTCATCATCTTCACTAGACAAAATGCCAGGAGGGATAGCTAATATGAATAGAGTATAGCATAACAGGTATTATTTCTCTACAGGCCCTAATTACTCACCATAATCTCCTAAAATAAGTTTCAATTGAGGCATCCATTCCTGCAGATTAACAAATATCTGTAATTCTTGTTCACTTGTCTCTAAACCTAGTGCTTTCAGTTGAGACATCAAATAGTGCTCATCAACAGATACCTTTACTTTGAGCTCAATTGTGTCTAATGCTTTTCTAAGTCTTGATGTGTTCATTGGAATCTCACATTGTAACTTAAGATTACGATTGCTTTCTGTTTCAAATCGCACAAACTTTGGAGGAAAAATTATTGCCTCTATTCTGTTTACATGTGGGCAGAACTCATCACATGAACTTCTGATGGTATCAATGATGGAACGGACATATCCTGGATCAATTTTGCGCATAGTTGTCGACAAGGACACTGACTGGAATTTTTTCATTTCTACCACAACCCTTTGACCTTCTTCAGTAGTCCACTCAATACCTCTACTCCATACATTGCAACAAAGATTAGGATTACGTCTGGAAGGTGTATAGTAAAATTTGCCAAACAACCTCAGGCGAAGAACATCACACAAACGCAAAGAGAAGTATTTGTATCCTTCAGCAACTTTAGATAACCAAACAAATCTGTGCTCGTCATTAATTTTGGTATCCCTAAGTGTCTCAGCTGGAACAAAGGCAGGGAAGTACAATTCTCGTACATAAGGACCTCGCAATATTGGAGTCACATTCATGCAAATTCCATGTTGAAGTAAATAATTGATGATGCTTGTTTTATATTTTGAATCAAGATCTTGAGTTGAAAATTTTCCAATATTTTTTTGATGTGATTTAGAAAATATGCTAATGATATCATTTACCTCCTTCAAAAAGTCATTTTTGTCTAGAACTATCACATCATCAAAAAATGAATATGTAAGAATTATTAATCCTTTATTTGATAAGAATTTGAGTTGATTTATTATAATTTCCCGGCATACTTGTGCCATTGTTTTGGCTTGAAGGGTTGATATAAAGTCTGCGACTGATATGGCACTACAATGAGGAGATATATGTCTGATACAATTATACAACCCCAGACAAAGCGTTGACATTTGAAGGGAATGTTTGATTGTGTCAGCGTTAGTTTTGTAGAGCAATGCCAAAAATAAATTAAACTCTTCTGTGTGATGTATCTCTGCAACATTTAATTTAACAACTTTAATCACATGATGATTTGTAAAAGCACTAGCAATTATTTTTAGTTTTTCATATGCTGCATTAATATTTTCTGATTCGTTATGATAAGTACCCATCACTATGATTGATGAATTGTGAGAATGACATACATCATCAATCATTGAAGACCAGTAGTATAGTTCATTATCAATGCCCTCTGGATACCTGAGATCTACACAGAGGACAAAGGTGCCTGGATCCTTGACAAAGAGTGTCTCCAAGTATGCTCGATGGGTGGTAAGGTGTCGGTGGCGTCCTGATAGATCAAAAAGAACCATATTACTGTTGGAATGTTTGACTAGATAAGACACAATGCCCTCGGTGTTTTCCCTCAAAGGATCTTGATGTCCTGTGATGGACTGTCGTAAGATAAAGTAAGAGATCTGAAATTAATAGCTGTTAGCTTACATGTATACAGGGGGATCCAAAAGTCATGTAAAGACATCGAATTAGTAGAATTGGTATAACTCCAGAACTGAACATTTTAAATTTATGCAATTTAACCAAAAACATGCCAATGGTGAACTTGAAGTTATTAATTAGACGTTATTGCTCAGTTTATGTTACGTTCTCTGACTGGAGTTACATACCAATCCTAAGATGTCCTGCAACTTTTGTATGACCCTGTAGTATTTGGTTCCCCCCAACTTTTAAAAGCTTCAATAGCATAGTACAATCAACACATGTGATGATATTTAAAGGGTAAAACACAGTAGATGTGAAGGCTATATCCGGCATTACCATATCATACCATGCGTAACATGAAACCAAATGTTATGAATGTTTAACATCAAGCAGTAAATGAAATGTTTAAGTCCCTTTTGTTTGTGTTATGGTGCACTGCATCCAATACTGTGATTGCAAATAGCAATTTTATCTTATCCATCTAAATAGATCTTTTTATTTACGTACCTTGGCTATTTTACTTATTCTTGCAGAATATGTTCCACACAGCACCACCTTCCCAAACTGACTTGATGGGACATCTTGCGGAGACAGGAGTGCAATCAGGCTAGACCCAGCACCACAAGCAGCAGCTAGGTCACAAGGGGTGTGATCTTCGTTGTTCTTTACCGATATTGCAATAGCATCATGAGACAGGAGAGCAATTGTGGTGGTGATGTCACATTTCACAGCAGCCAGATGCAAAGCTGTGTTTCCATCTTCATCTTGGAGGTTTATGCTAGCACCAATGTGTGATACAAGAGCAGCTGTACAGATAGCATCACCATTTATTGCAGCCAGGTGAAATGCAGTTGATCTTTTGTTGTTTGTGACATTGACTGATATTTTTTCATGATTCAACAGTGACTTGACACATTCTATGCTGCCATTCAATACAGCTAAGTGTAAGGGGGTATTTCCATCATTATTCTTGGCATTTATGAATGTACTAACTGTGTTCTGAGGTGATAGTTTCAGGAGTTGCTGCACATTCCCGCCATCCCCATTTCTGGCTGCAATGTGCAAAGCAGTGTTGCCATCTTTGTTTTCAATGTTAAGTGCATATGAACTATGTGACAGAATATATAGTACGCATTTGGCAGCCTCATTCATCCCAGTGAGGCATGCAGGTGTGTTGCCATCATTATTAGTGACGTTGACATCAATATTGGGATGATCAAGTAGAAACATAACACAGTTGACATTACCATTCATAACTGCAAGGTGTAATGGAGTATTCCCCTCTTTATTCTTGCAATTAATACTGGAGCTGTACTCAAAGCAGCCCATTTTAGTCAAATATTCCAACAATTTGTTAACAGAATTTGCATCTCCACGTTGGGAAGCTATGTGTAGAGGAGTGTTGCCATCATTGTCTAATGCCAGAACATCAGCACCACGTGACAACAGCAATCGCACCACCAGTTCAAAATCTTTATCTCGTGTAGCATTGTGTAGAGGTGTATTACCATCCTGCAGAGATGAGACTATGTCACACAAGTAAAACTATATACTGTACTTCCCGTAGGGCTAGTACACAATGATTTGGGCACTCGATGTATGGGGAGGCGTGGATTATAACATTGGCACGGATCAAGCGGGAAAACGTGGACGTATAGTTTGTTCAACTGTACTATGAAAGGGTGACGGTGAACCCTTTATCTGTGTCACAGGTGACACAGATAAAGGGTTCACCGTCACCCTTTCATTGTATGGGACCCCTTTCATCCATCTGCCCTCCTGGCAGCTATTCATCTCCATGACATAGTCTTTTTCAGAACATCACCCTTTCAAGAGCTCAGCTTGCAGTAACAGGTGGAAAAAGTACTACAATCCCTCTGTTATTTTCCATTTGCCCATAGCATGCTATTGTGACTAAATTGCCTGCACCTTATAGGTCATGCAGGTTTGTCAGGCACTACATTTAGAACCGTATGCCGCTCAGCATATATTAGCGGAATTTATTTTTTATAGTGTTTATGTTCTACCCGAGCCGAGTCAACATTTCAGATACTGATGTATTCATGCGTGGGCCTAGTATTATAAATAACCATGACTATGATCGATTTTAGCCCTCTTGCGAAGGAAAAAAGTGCATGGAACAGCCTCAATTGTTTCCTATTATTGTACCACCGCAAAAAAATGACGCAAGTCATATAAATGATCTGTCATTTCATATCTGCACAAAAACGTATAACATTCTGGTACAGATAATAATGCACGAAACAACAGAGTGAAACCAACATATGATTTGACGAGTTTTTTTTAGCTGTTCATGTTTTATTCTACGCATTCACTCGTCTATATAATTATACCCATCGCATTCGATTGTCATTGACTTATACAATTACGCGTACTTTAAACTATAACTGTCTGTAGAAAAAAGGGTGTGTACATGTAAGTCACTCCGAAACATTGACATAGGAAGTGTTCAGGCATGCATCGCAAAAAGGTATTGATCACACTAGTCTACTCATATCGTCTCCTACTAGTTACTGTCGAATCCGCAATTCAGGTCCATTGTACTGTATTTTCTTATACATGTATGTGTTTTCCCGCGTAAATTGATATAACTTTTTCCTTACACAAAAATTGGAAAGAAGATACAAAATTAATTCAATACTGAAGAAAGCAATAATAAATTTCCTTTTTCATATATATGATATAGAATCATCAAATAATTTGTTACTGTCTCGTACGAATAGAATATGCATTTAAGCTTGATAGAATGTCAATTAAGGATATTAGCGCATCAACTTACATGATGAAATGCTTTACTTTACTTTGATTTAAAAAAATACTCGAATCAATGTTTACCTAATTATAGATACATGCATGGTGTATACTGACCTCATCGGTAGCATTGATATCTTCTGAGGGGTTCGCATCAGTATCATCGGAGTTTATTGATTCTGAGGACTCGGAGTTCGTATCAGTACCATTTTCCTGTATATGGTATGATTTGCATTAAACGTATTTTATAATAAGTTGAATACAATTTAATTTTGCAGGGCATTTTTTTTTAATGGTTGCTGTGTTTAGTACAATAGGGCTATGCAGCAGCCAATTCATAATTACATAGCTATTTGATGATTTTTAAATAGTCATAACATCGATGGTTGCACAGCATCATGTCTTACCTCCGAGTCATCATCTCCGTTTTTACTTGACCCTTCATCTGAGCTTAGCCTTACGTTTTTTCTTGTTGCAGGCACATCCGCTGTATCTATTTTCCTTTTACGATGACTTCCATCAATCCTGCCTTCCGCATTCGGGGTAGCCACTTTGCTGTTCATGTTTGGTTTTCTATGAGATGCAAAAATGTAGTGACATCAACATCCAAATATACTCAAAATCAATTTTTCTGGATGTGTTCTTTTGTGAATTCATTTTGTTTTGGTGGTAGATTTGCGCTAACGCAACCATTAATGCTGTTGCATACCATTTTTCAAAATCTACCATTTCGTGCATGCAGGGTATAATATACGCGGGAATAGTTGATATCCAAGATGCATTTATAATGAAAGTTGATTGATGTCGTTTTAACAATGAAACTGTTAACTGAAAGGATCGAATAGCGTAACTTCAGTGAAACAGACGTACATGTAACTTGAGGGATCGTGGTAGTTACGAAAACAAATTGATTTTGTTTACAATAACCATGTAGTATGGAAATGTGATGTATCACGTGATTGTCACGTTCTGCAGCATTCGTTTTCAGTGCATGACCTTGCGCGGATAAAACCCTGTGTGTGTATGTGTTGTCAGTTCTTATTACATTGTCCGTTGCCCTGACCTGGCCATGGAGTGGCGATACATGCACTGCAGTTGGTTGATTGTTAAGAGAGTTAACTACTTATGGCTTCCGTCTATAAACGTGCCAATACTAAACGGTGTAATAGATGTAGATCTGCCAAATGTAGCATTAACATTGAACATTAATTGTACTTGTATAGATATTGTGTCTGATGCATAATTATTCGAATTCACTAACAAGAAGCATCCATACAGAAAAGCGGCATCTTGTAATGTTTGAATTTGGAGATATGTCTAAGTCCAAATATAGGTGTAGTTGTCATAGCATGTCAGAGTCTGGGGACCCGACATACCGGACACATTAACATATTTACATACGGGATATACATGTATACAGCTGCCTAAAAGGACTGATCCGCGGACCGATTCGGAAACATATAGGCAGCTGGAGGGTGAGTATAACTCGCGATAGGAATGGTTTTAGAAAGCGCCGATTATACCAATGGCGAACATCTGCTGGTATCAGATATACATAAAACTGATTACATAATCATTACGTAATATGGGTGCTATCCCGTTGCCATGGCAATGATTCACGTATAATTAGAATTGCGTATCTTAAAACCAGAGGTGAAGTAGATTACGAGAGGAATGCCAAAAGTGATACTGCGAAGAGTTTGAATCAAACCGAGCTGTGAGTAAAGCAGTGCATAAAGTTTCGATGTAGAACAGCCTGCAAATGTAGCGTAAATGTAAACATTGTGTTGCTAGGCATTACAATATGGCTGGGTTTTGTCATACAAACGTATGATACAAAAAAATTCTCTCTGAGAAGGTTGGTGGTATATAGGATTTGAAGGCAATGGTGGTGTAAAAAGGAATGCCGTTTTACAAAGTGCTGTGAAATATAGGAATAATTTTTGTATCTCCAATCACACCACCATTGCCTTCAAATCCTATATACCACTAACTTTCTGAGAGAGAATGTTTTTATATCTTGTTTCATAATAACCGGTAACTGTGTTCTCTTTATTCCCATTTGTAATTTAAATGAAGCATTATATCTATGACACACAATGTGCAAATCAAATATTTCTATATCACATGTGGTAATTGTTTTAAATTTAAACAAACATCAGTAGTAAAATTTATTCAATTTTTTTTCGTCCAACTACGTTTAAAAATTAATCATCTTATTAATTCGTCCTACAATATCAATAGAGCGCATCTAGTCTCGGCGGCGGCTGCATAATAATAATAATAATCATCATCATCATAATTTCCGCGCGCGGTTGAGTGGTCTCTCTCTCATCTACTTACTACCTTCGAGCTCACTCCTTGGACATAGCTCTTGACTTTACGATTGGTACGTGTAGGCTGGCCACCTCACGGTACTTGCCATCTTTGGCTGATGCCACGATGTACGCGCGAGGTGCGCCTTTATTAGGAGACGACCTTCTGGATGGCTGGACGTTTGGATCGGGTGACGGGGCTGAGGGGTTGACTTCGGGAGTGGTCACGAAAAGGGAGGAATCCCCTCCGCGGATTAGGGCCACGCAAGAGGAAATATACCCCAAGGCTGTCTTCGAAGACCATGTGGATCATTGTTTTTCAAACCACGGACGTCGGACGGGACTTGACCTGGAAAAATGTCCAGCCATCTATTAAGGCACTGGTGGGGAAGGTGGAGGGCGCCATCGTTTGAAGCTTCTTTAGTTAGTGGAACATACTTATCTAGTAGGTAGACATGTAACTGTATTAGGTGTGTAATCCATTCATGGTACTTATAATATATAAAGATTATTATTAATAATAATAATAATAATAATAATCCTAACCGAGCTAAGCATGCCTTCGCAAGAGCTCTCTCTTCATCCTTACAGAGGGTTGTTTCTGAGAACTCCTTAGATTCCTGGTTGAAGCTTTTAATGCTTCCAAAGTGCATCCTTCCAAGTGCTAAGCGAGGAGGCCGTCATAATAAACCAGTCCCCATTGAGGCTCTTTGTGACCTTTGGTTAAAGGATAGCTTCAGTGAATTGTGGAGGATGGCAAGGGCCCGTGCTTTACCATCCAACCGATTCTATCATGCCAAGGACAGCTCTTCAAAACAACAGGTGATCTCAGCAATCTCCCTTGCCCAAGATGGTCTTTATGGCAAGGCATGTCAGGCATTAGTTTCATCAGGTGTTGCACCAAATTCTGAAGAGACATGGCAGTTGCTACTTTCAAAGCACCCCAAGTGTGAACATCCTATCACACAGGCCTACTACACCTGAATTTGATGTTAGCATTCTCAGTAGTGTTAACATAATGGCAATTTTGAGATCATTTCCTAAACTCACTGCTGCTGGGCCTACTGGTCTTCGTGTCCAGCATCTCATTGATGCATCAGACTCTCCTTTTCAGACGGCAGTTCTGTCTTCTCTCAAGGCAGTTGTTCATCTTCTTGCATCAGGAAGAGCCCCATCTCAACTGTCTGTCTTCCTCGCTGGTGGAAACCTGACTGCGTTGAATAAATCTAAGCCTGATTGCCCCCTGGATGTTCGGCCCATTGCGGTTGGAGAAACCCTCCGCCGCCTGACAGGAAAGTGTCTGTGTGCTGCAGTGAAATGCAAGGCAGCAGAGTTTTTTCATCCACATCAATTTGGTGTGGCATGCCCTTTTGGCACAGAGAAAATTGCTCATCGGCTGAGGAGATGTGTTGAGGAGCATTGGAATGACACTGAATTTGCTGTTCTTAAGGTAGATCTGAAGAACGCATTTAATTTGGTGTCACGTCAGGCTCTATTGATTGAAGTTAAAAATCACTTTCCAGAGTTACTCCCTTGGGCCTGTTGGTGCTATGGGCAACATCCTTTGTTGTGGCACACAATGGGTCATCTGCAGTCTGAATCTGGAGTTCAGCAAGGGGATCCACTAGGACCTCTTTTTTTTGACCTGGTCTTGAACTTACTAATTTCTGCTATCACTAAAGATGAGGTTTGTTCACATCTTCAATTCCATGCCTGGTATCATGATGATGGAGTGCTGGCTGGTCCCATATCTGCAGTACATAGGGCACTGGCATTGATCAAAGGTATTGGTCCATCACTTGGCCTCTTTGTGAATGTGTCAAAATGTGAGCTCTTCAGCCAAAGTGATCTGAGCTCTTTCCCATCTGACATGAAACAGTCTCGCAATCCCAACATTGAGATCTTGGGAATTCCAATAGGTGACAAAGACTTTTGCTCAGCCTTTGTCTCCAGGAAGAGGTTAGAGGCCAGACCCCTGCTGGAAAGACTTGAGGAAGTTGGTGCAGTGGACCCTCAGGTTGCTTTAACACTCTTGCGTATGTGTGGCGGGTTCTGTCGGCTTGCACATCTAGCCCGTGCCACTCCTCCTTCGCTTGTTATGGCTTCTCTTGAGCTTTTTGATGAAGATGTTCGTAGATGTTTCTCATCATGCACTGCAGTTGATACAACTGATGTTGCCTGGCAGCAAGCCCAGCTAAGCCTAAGCAAAGGAGGGTTGGGCATGAGGTCTCTGTCCCGCCACTCACCTGCAGCATTCATTGCATCTCTATGCTCCTCTGGCTATGGCTCCATATCAGATCACCATCTCTCTCATGCAGTACAGACATTTAATGCATCCGTATTTCATTCTGATGCAATTCAGACAGATGGTTTAGTTTCATCTCCAGTCCATCAAAAGCAACTTTCGAGCAAGATTGATATCCATCAGTTCAATAGCATCTTGATTGCTTCTTCTGTTGCTGATAAGGCTCGTCTGTTGTCTGTCTCATCCCCACATGCTGCTTCATGGCTGTCTGTAGTCCCTTCTGAAGGTCTCGGCCTTCATCTTGAGCCTTCAGTATTCCAGGTAGCTGTCAAGTGGTGGCTTGGTTTGGACACCTCTAATGGTTCCCAGTGTGCCCTATGCCCAAACAGCACATTAGATCCCCTTGGTCACCATGCCACAACATGCAAAAAAGGAGGACACGTGGTCATCCGTCACAACCATCTGCGCAATGTGTTGGTGGAGACTTGCCGTAGAGCCCACTTGAGTGTGAAGGTGGAGATGGGTAGCAACCTTACATCAGACCATGACCACTCACGCCCCGCAGACATTTTGCTACCCAATTGGGCCCTTGGTAAACCAGCTGCCTTTGATATCTCAGTGACATCACCGCTAAATCCTAACGTTTTATCAGTAGCGGGATTGTCAGCTGGGGCAGCTGCGTTGTCCACTGAAGAGCGCAAACACATGGAAAATGACCCCAAATGCAATGCCTTGGGGTGGTGTTGTATACCTCTGGTTGCAGAGTCGTATGGTGCTTGGGGAAAAGAAGCCATAGATTCATTTAAAATGCTTGCCTCCCGTCTTGCCATAACATCGGGCAAAACAAAATCAGCTGTGCTGTCTGAGCTGTACAGTAGGCTCAACCTGCATTTGGTGAGAGCGAATGCAACAGCGATCCTCTCCAGGTGGCTCCCATCTTAAAGTTTAATTAACTGTAGTGTGATTTAAGTGTTGTGTTTATTACATATTCTGTCACATAAACATTTATTACTCGTATTTGGCGTATGTCATGTAATAATAATTGGGTGTGAATAAGATGCTTATTAATTAGAATTGATTAACTGTACCATAAAAGTATAATTTTGCCATCATGACCAAGGTAGGTCTGGGCACCATGCGACTGTTTGTAAAGTGAATGGCGATCTAACCAGACGTCACAACGCTATTCGCGATACAATTTTTCGCATGGCTTCTCAGGCAGCCCTTTCACCTCATCTGGAAAAACCATACATTCTGCCTGGTATCAAGCAGAAACCGGCTGATATTTACATTCCTAACTGGTCTAGAGGTGAACCTCTAGCAATGGACATCACTGTTGTCAGCCCTACACAGGTTCATCTCTTAGATTACCACCATCCACAGTCTGAACAACTTTGTGCTGCTCATTGGAGAGAGGAACAAAAGCGGAAGAAGTACGAACAAAGTTTAGATGCCGAACATATACTTTTTGTTCCTTTGGCTGTTGAGTCTTTTGGTGGTTGGGGCACAGCTAGTATTCCAATTTTCAAGACTCTGGCCAGAATGGTGGCCAACAGATCAGATCAGCCAGTTTCATCAGTATCTTGCTGGCTATATCAAAGGCTTGCCATTGCTTTGCAGAAGAACAATGCTCGTGCAATGATTGCTAGGCAGCCTCTTGTTTAGTAGTGTAGTTTATTTTGTTGTGTCTCAAGTTTTGTGCATTTGCATGTATACATATATCCATTTGTACTTTGCTTGTAACTGTTGTATTGTTTCATAATATAATAATAATAATAATAATAATAATAATAACGTCTGGAGTGCAGCAGGAATGTAATCATCGACATAGTCACAAGACAAGAATGTAATCAGTGCCCAATCCACAGGCTGGTAGTTCAATTAACTACGTTCCCGCAAAGACCCCTCTTCATATAACAACAGCAAACTTTTCTGATCCAAAATTCACGCAAAATCATAACTCTAGAACTGAACATTGAATTTAAACCAAAACGCATGCATGCCAATGATGAACATGAAGTTATTGATTAGAAGTTCTTTCTCAGCGGCTTATTTAAAGTTAAGTTATATACAAATTGAAAGATTTTATACGCGACTTTTGGATCACTCTGATCTGTATATACAATAGGCATGTTGTAAAACTAACAATTACATGTACATACGTACTTAATTAACTGGAATTAGTAGGTGTATAAGTAGCGCGCGGGTCGACAAGACAGCTGCAGTCATCGAACTACGTATAACTGGTGATTGATTGACTTTGTAGATGAAATTGATATTGTGTTTTATTGCATGCCTGCAGTATTAGACACAACATTTTACCTAAAATCAGAAGCACTTAAAAATACATAATTATTTAATTATATACGTCAGTTATATATGATCTGACGATGCATTTTTCTTCGCGTTCAAATACATACATGGCGTAACTGAGTACAAGTGCTATGTTCATGCACCCTTCGATACAAGCAGGCGGCTTACTTACTAAATTGAGTTCTCTTGTCAAACGTCCACTTCATTGCGCTCAATTCAAGTCATCATGTCTTATATATGCCTCTGTATAATGATTCCACTTTGGCATGCAAGGGGAAAACCCAGGTCTTTCCCCTCCCCTCCCCCCTTCCTTGTATAGGATGCTGCAATGCATGATTATCAGTCGATGTGTATATTGTGATTCGTGCAAGTCAGCAAGCGGATGCTTTTGCCCGGCCTTCGTACATGCCACAGCATGCATCTATACATACTATGAATATATGGACATGAAAGGCATGGAGACCTGGAATGTAACGCTCGTATTAAGACTGAAGGGCTATCCGAGTGAGTTTTGGTTTTGGTTAAACCTATCTTCACTCTTAAAATAGCTGTCATTTGAACGTTCCAAGTACTCTGGGGGGGGGGGGGTTACTGAAATTTAATTACCTAATACTTTCTAGTGTTTAAAAGCATAAAATTAGAGCTGGTAAAATGCTTTTGAAGTATACAGAATGCATAGCCAGTGGTGCGCAAATCTGTGTTTAATTGGTTAATACCATGCTTGATTATATCTACATGTTTACTAATATGATTAATTATTGTATATAATACTCATTTTATAGGCCACGCAACAGCAGAAGACACGCTCAACCATTGTGACTGCATGTTGTATACTACAAAAGTGGTCTTGCATGTGCAGTGCTACAGATAGGTATGGATGGGCCAAATATCAACTGGGAATTCTAGAGCTTAATCAGAAAGCATGCAGCTTAAGATGAATAAACTGCACCCTTTTCAAAAGCGTAGTACCTTTTTTTTTTTTTTTTAAATAAATACCAAACTGATGCATCAATTGTTATGTATTATGTAGTGATATTTGTGGAACCTTGCTTTAATTGTTTCATGCTATTATGTATTTTTGTGCAGCAAATCAGTGGATGTATTTTCCGCATAGTTGTGAAAGTTCCAGAATAGTATTCATAGAGTGTGAATGAGGCATTAAATAAACAGCTGTAGGGTATTAAAAATCCTTGTAAAAGTCTTATTTATCTTATACTTCAACGTCGTCCTTATACATGCATATAAGGACCATGCTCCTTAAATCAAAGTTTGGAGATTAAACATTCGCGATGTATGACGTTGACACAAGCATAAGCCCCCATATATAAACAGCAAGTAAATAAAAACATTCTCTATGAGAAAGTTGGTGGTAAAAAACGAAATAGTCCTATATTTAGCCCAGCACACATTGTAGAACAATACATTGTTCATGCATGTGCTAAATATAGAACTATTTCCTTATCATTCAACCCTTGTTGAAATTGTCCTTATAATTTGCGGTTAGTTAATAAAATTCAAGAGTAGCCATTTTTCATACATTTAATAGGTGTACGTCTAACTTTGTTTTGAATAAATCCGAACCATTAGTACTTATAAATTCAACACAAATTCAAATTACACTACCCCTATGTATTAGCAACGGAACACATGCTATAGGATGTCTTTTTGAACACCATCACTTTCCTGGTGACCGCCGATTTCTGCATATAAACCACTATTTTAAACCATACATGTAGATTGACTGTGATCAGTGTGATGTGCAGATCATGTGCTTACCGTACCACGGAGTTACCGTGGTTAACAGAACGTTTACCGGGGTTATTAATATCCATCGCTGCGGCGCGAAAATTGACTGTGTGGCACGTCACATGCACAATTACTGCACCTCGTCCGCAGACATATCGTCGTTAAGCTCGTGCTTCTGTAGGCGGGGTCGTACGGTAGGGAAACCTACTTCGAAGACGCGAATACACCCGTCAGGAAACCACTGACTCCGAGAGTCGTAGTTTTAATACCTATGGAGGGGCAGATGGTGCGGTCATGGATGTTACTATTCGACCAGAGTCCGAAGAAATGCGGTCCTTAGGCGAAATTGTCCCTGACAACGATGACGAAAAAGAAAATCCGTCGGGAACGTCGATGATGACGCCGAAGGAAAGAAGAAAAGCCATCGCTGTACTCTGGTAAGTCGTCACCTTGCTATAGGGCTACTGCACCCCCGCGCGAAGCGTCTTTTGGCCTTGAAGCCATCGTCCTTGGCAAATAGGCCTTGATTGCTTAATAGGGCTCCTCTGTATGTCCTCTCTGTACACGGACGTGGACGGGTGAAGGTGTTGTGATTGTTTAATACCGCTCATGTCAGTAGCGACATATAAACGTATAGATGATCTTTATCAAGGTGCACAAGAGACGTAAAATATGTTACGAAACCTCTCACGTACATGTGTACTTACACAAACACAAACAAACACACAACTTTCTTTTCATTTCACCAGGTATAGAAGAATAAGGACTGGATCTCTTACAATCTTACTTGTTCTCCTGGCAGTAAGTTTATATGATTCAACTTAATGGCCTCATGGCTCGATCCATGAATCACACTGTTGTCATTTTCTCAATAATACTTTGCTTTTGGTGCAGTTGGTGTGTGATAATGTCGTTACCCTGGGCACGCCCATAACTGCCAGTACCCAATGCATGCTTGAACCTCTCTCCATTGCACTGTTATGATTGGCTGGGAAGCCTGGGGACAAGAAAACCATAGGGAAAAATATTTCCCCACTCACAAACTACCCCTCCACACATACACACACACACACACACACACACACACACACACACATCTTTTGTCTAGTGTGTATTTGTGGTACTCATGTGTTTGTTCAGGGTGTCTGGTCCCCAGACTGCATGTGTCACTGGGGTTTTACTCCAAGATCATAGTGTGTTGGTTGAGGGATGGAGATGGGAAGAACCTTGTGTGAATGGGAGCAGTGTGTGTGTGTGTGTGTGTGTGTGTGGGAAGATGGGTGGGGCCAGTACATGTGGATGGCGGATTGATGGGCTACTTGTCCTTTTATATTCCTTCAGATCCTATTTGCAGTAAGGAGTGAACAAAGCAGTAAAGTGACAGTTGGTGTTATAAACGATTCCCAAATTCCCAGTATCCGCATTTGTCAAATTTAAAATTATGCAGAAGTCAATTTTGTATTACTACTGAATATGGCCCCAAGTTTTTTTTTTTTTGTTTCCTTAACAATGCACAGGCCAGTTGTACTCTATGAATAGCAGTGGAGAGGTGTATGCTACAGTCACACTCTCTGGACCTTTCATAGGTACAGCTATGTTACATGTATGGTATAGCTCTTTGTACATGTAAGGTACAGCTATGTTTACGTGTATGGTACAGTTATGTTACATGTATGTGTGTATGCATGCTGATATCCATTGATATGTACATGTACCTTCATCACATGACCACCTCGTAAGTTCATCACATCACCACCTCGTATGTACATGTACCTTCATCACATGACCACCTCGTAAGTTCATCACATCACCACCTCGTATGTACCTTCATCACATCACCACCTATTATAGTGTGTCTGCTTGGCTCCTTGTCATCACATGACTATAAACCTTTGGTCCCATAATATCATTGCACTGCAATGGAAAGCCATTTAGAGAAGCACCATACCTGGTGATTGAGAAATATTTTTCCAGAAGAGATGCTGTACACATGTACCTATGGGGAAGGGCATGTAGCTCTTGTAAGGAGGGGTATTAATAACTTAGTACATGTGGTTCCTGTATGAAGTCATGGATCTAACCAATTCCCATGATCACAAGTGTATAGATGTGGTAGCCATGTCCAAGCTATATAGGGAACTCTAGCTATGTTGTAAGGTTGCACTGGTATGCTTGGATTCTAACTTCAGACAAGATACAGGAACAATGCCTTTAGGATTTTAGTTATTCTAAAACAGTGCAGCAAACCAGGTGTATTACCAAATCAATTACATGTATTCCCTTTCCAAATGAGATTCCATTCCATTAACATAACTTGTCACTTACAATGTACTAGTCTATGGTTATACTGTGCACTAGTTGAAGTTTGCTGTTGAAGTTTGCACCCAGCACTAGATGAGGTTTGCACCCAGCACTAGTTGAGGTTTGCATATGCCAATACATGTGTAAACTACATGTAGATATGGTATTGAATACAGGTTTGACAGAGTGGGTTCAAACAACAGTACAATCCATGCAAAAGAGGGCTTGTTCATTATCTACATGTACATGTACTTAAACTTCGCATTGTGCCTTCTCCCCCCCCCCCCCCCCCACAAAACATGCACAGACTCCTACTACCATAACACCACCACTGGCTGCTCCCAGTTTCTGTTCCTGTGTGGTCCCCCTGCCATGGGGCATGACCCTGGTGCTTGTCCTTCCAAAGATGTTAGTACAGCATGTCCATACTAAGACTTGTTTTGTAACGATAGTTTTCAAACGCAAACTTGTTTTGCATGCATGTACCACCACGTCCCATAACATGCATGTACCACCACGTCCCATAACATGCATGTACCACCACGTCCCATAACATGCATGTACCACCACGTCCCATAACATGCATGTACCACCACGTCACATAACATGTGTATCCTTTTCTCTCCCTCACCTCTTCTTTTTCCTCTTTTGCTTTCAATCACTTTTCCCGCCTCCATTCTTCCTCCTCCTCCTCCTCCTCCCATTCCCTCTTCCCCATCACCTTCCTTCATTTATCTTCCCATATCCCTCGTCCCCATCCCTTCCCCTTACCTAGGTTGATGCTCAAGTAAACTGTGCGTCAGTACAGCTCGTTGATAACACAGATGGTGTTACCTTCCTGACTGTGAAAAGAACTTTGTCAACTATGGAGAGGTTAGTATTGTACTTACATCATGTACATCTGTAGCACAGTATGGTACAATACATGTATGCAAATATATGCAGTGTTTAAGTCAGACATTGCATACATGGTACATATCAGAGGAGCATTTATGTGATGCTATTTGAGGAGAGAGGAGGCTCTAGAGAGAGAGAGAGAGAGTACATGTACTAATGCAATTGTGTGAATGCTTGTAACAATTTAAATTCAACTTTCAGTGTGAACTTCTACATCAACTTCTATACCGCCCACACTGGGGGTGTGGCCTTCACCTTCTCTGTTCAGCAGGAGACCCTCTCAGTTGGTGGGCAGGTCGCTATTGCCTTCCTCATCCTGGTGTTGGTGTACCTGCTCATTGGGCTAGAGGTAGGTGTGGGGAGGTGTGGGGAGGCTGGAGGTGTGGGGAGGTGTGTGTGGAGGCTGGAGGTGTGGGGAGGCTGGAGGTGTGTGGAGGCTGGAGGTGTGGGGAGGCTGGAGGTGTGTGGAGGCTGGAGGTGTGGGGAGGCTGGAGGTGTGGGGAGGTTGGAGGTGTGGGGAGGCTAGATGGGGAGGCTGGAGGTGTGCTGGTGGGAAATACCATAATTGTGACAATGGAACATAGAATCTATGGAAATGTTAATCATGCATTAACTTCTAGGGCACGGTTGTATGCGGCTGGAAACTAAGTCAATAATTAGATCATTTACGGTATTACCATATATTTCTTAACTGATGGCTCATTATAGACATCTGATGTTTAAAAGCAAACCATAACTCACCAGAACTAGCAAATCAAAAAGTGAAAACGAACTCAAACACTGCATTCCTTTTCCTGTCATGTCCAGTCAATGCGCACAATTGAAATTCCACATAGATAGCATGCGCATACCGTTTAGCAAGGTCACGCGATACGTATTTAGAAGGAGGGCGTTACTAAATGCGACGACGTAGCCTTTGGTGACTGAACTGGAAGGTATGAGTACTACAGCGATGCTCAGGAGGCATGTGGCTACCAGAATTTACTAACCTGAAGTGGCAACGCATTTTCTGTCACCACGAACAAGCTGAGCGTATTGCATGAATAATCGACGTAAATTGTGGTTTTGCCCTATACATTATAGGTATGGATTACAATTTCCATACATTGCAGAGTGTGTGGGCAGAGGCTAACGAAGTACAGGGCAAAGAAAAGAACCAGCTCTGAGTGCATAGCATTCTCAGCTGAGCTGAAAATAGCTTTTGACATTTGACACATCTGGGGATGATGTAACCCTGAGATGTTCTACATGCAATGTAAGCTGGGTATGTAGAGAACCATCTGTGCCATCACAAAGTGAGTGCATCACAAATGTGTAGTGATGCTATTTGAGTGGCAAAACAAGTAGACATATGACATCATGAGAGGTAAACAGGTCATCTTGAGAAGATTGCCTCTCCTCTAGTTCTCCATAGTGAGCCTAGCCCACCTTTGGCAAGAGCTAACAACCTATCAATGCTAAAGGAGCTGAAGTGTGCACTGTGCTCCAACACCCTCTCACAGCCACTGGAGCTGCTGTGTGGTGCACTGGTGTGCTCCAAATGCCTCCGGGAGTGGATAGCAGCATATGATGCTGTGAACCATCCATGCTGCTCAGAGGAAGGATAGTCCTCTGCTGCTCAGAGATGGTCCCATGTTGCTCAGTAATGGTCCCATGCTGCCCAGAGGATGGTCCCATGCTGCCCAGAGGATGATCCCCTGCTGCTCAGAGGATGGTTCCCTGCTGATCAGAGGATGATCCACTGCTACTCAGAGGATGATCTCCTGCTGCTCAGAGGATGATCCCCTGCTGCTCAGAGGACAGTCCCATGCTGCTCAGAGGACGGTCCCCTGCTGATCAGAGGATGGTCTCATGCTGCTCAGAGGATGGCCCCCTGCTGCTCAGAGGACGGTCCCCTGCTGCTCAGAGGATGGTCCCATGCTGCCCAGAGGATGATCCCCTGTTGCTCAGAGGATGATCCCCTGCTGCTCAGAGGACAGTCCCATGCTGCTCAGAGGACAGTCCCCTGCTGATCAGAGGATGGTCCCCTGCTGATCAGAGGATGGTCCCCTGCTGCTCAGAGGATGATCCCCTGCCGCTCAGAGGACAGTCCCATGCTGCTCAGAGGACGGTCCCCTGCTGATCAGAGGATGGTCCCCTGCTGCTCAGAGGATGATCCCCTGCTGCTCCGAGGATGATCCCCTGCTACTCAGAGGATGGTCCCCTGCTGCTCAGAGGATGATCCCCTGCTGCCCAGAGGAAAATCCCCTGCTGCTCAGAGGACGGTCACCAGGATGATCCCCTAGTCAGACTATCATCAAGTGTGATAATGCTGCTGCTGTCAGATGTTCTGGAGCACTGTATACAGACTGCAGCAGGGATATTAAGGATGGTGACTATGAAGAGCATGAGTGTGCACCAACACTTACACCTGAGGAGGAGAAGCAAGCAGCGGGTTTGCTGAAGAGGGTAATCTCTACCAGCTAGTCCTGACAAAGCCATCATACAACTTGCTACAGGGGAAGCAGTTAAGTGAATGTCAATGACTTGTACAGAGGTTACATAATATATACACTCACTTCTGCCAATGACATTCGTGCATGTCACCAGAGCTAAACTACAGCTGCCTACTCATCATGGACTGAAGTTCAGGTACATGTATTGCCGGCGATTAAGGCTGGGCTTGCCATACCTTGGAATACACTGAGGCTTCTAAGGTGGTGTGTCACAACATACAGCAAAGGCTCAATTCTAACTCACTGATGTTTCAGGTGGCTCAAATCATCAGGAATCTGTCTAGCTGGTGAGGAAAGGATGCACCACATATCCAGCCAAATTGTTGGCGATAACCCCAAAGGAGAAACAGCCTCTTTTTCAGGGGCCAAGTCAATTCATGCAAAATTCTTGGCTTGACATTTGCTCCAATCCACAACCACATGCAGAACCTGATGCGCATTGTACAAGAACACTTACTAAGTATTGAGCCACAATTGGTAGCTGCCATACCCCCTCCAGCCAAGAGAGTAAAGAATAAATAATAATTCAGTTCAAGCTCAATCTATTTACATACGAGCATGGAGTCAAATTTAGACCAAAAGAAATGTAAGGCTATATTTTAAACGCTCTGTTAAAACCCACTTCATTGCGCAAATAGGTATTAATTCCCCCACCCCCAAACCCAAAAAGACACCAAAATGGTGGATTTTCAAAGGCTAGAAATCTACTTCAGAAAATGCGTTGCCACTAACCTTTACCAAAAAACGACAGTACAAACAACTAACTTTACCGTGATAGCTTTGGCATGTTCCAATTCAGTCACCGAGCGTCGTTGTAGTTTTTTGAACACATGTAGTCGGTGATCGCCGTGCGTAAGTCGATAGGTTTGAAGTACCAGAGCCGACAGTTGGCAACACCAGGCCACGTGATTTTTGCTTACAATATAGTTCAAAGGTGTTTATCACTGCTAGTATGGCTTTTAGGTGTTGATTACGTTTTATGTACCCCGTGCACAGCTGGTTCTAAAAGGCATCGGTTGTCAGGTTCGTTGCTATGGGTGTACGTAACCATTTGGGGCGTAGGGCTTAGTTTCCACGCGTTCAATGAGAGCAGACCACCGTGAGGGATTTGTCCACATGTGAATATTGTTTCATGGCAACAATAAAATGGTGTGTTGGAGTAATGAATACACTTACACATCTTGTGATGAGGATGTACACGTGCACATGTCATGCACAATACACTACATGCTAATGGACAGATTTTACATGTATTCCAAAGTGTTGTCTGTTGCAAAAACCTAACCTGGTGCAGTTTTGATACATGTTGGAACCTCTATTGACCCAATACTGAATTTTCATTTTGGGTGAAAACTGTGTACTATGGAAGTCGTCTTTTTTTTTTTTTTTTTTAATCCATGTGAGATGTATCAAGACTGTAGGTGGGGGAAGGGAGAGTAGGTCATTCGTTCAAAACAAAAAGTATATATATATATATCATACATGTATATGTGATGACATTGGCAAACTGGTGGTGGTCTCTGCAGTAAGGTACCAAACTATTCTTAAAAGCATTCTGCACATGTACATGTATGCAAGTGACCACTCCCACCACAGGTCATGTGGTTGTGGTCAGAAATTGTTTGCACCAAATTAGTGGCTTGCAGTAGGAGTTTGCGCTGACAGTAGCACCAGATATCCAATTCTCAATTGTCGGTACTGCTGTAACGGATGGTACTAAGTTATAACATTTGTAATGTTGTGCAATAGCTTGCCTCAAACTTAATCAACCTATTGAGCTCGACAGGTTATAAAACTTTGTGTTTTAACTCGTTGCGCGCATTTGATGAACGGGAGACTGGGTATGAAATTATCAATAGGCTATAATGTACACATGTACATTATTATTCACTTCATTGCTGTGGTACCACCAGTATTTTGATGGTGCTTTCATAGCTGTATGTACAACCGCTTTGAAGCCACAATGCATGTGCTCCTCACATGACCTGGCACCACAACCACTTGGGATCATGTGCACCTCACATGACCTGGCACCACAACCACTTGGGATCATGTGCACCTCACATGACCTGGCACCACAACCACTTGGGATCATGTGCACCTCACATGACCTGGCACCACAACCACTTGGGATCATGTGCTCCTCACATGACCTGACACCACAACCACTTGGGATCATGTGCTCCTCACATGACCTGACACCACAACCACTTGGGATCATGTGCACCTCACATGACCTGGCACCACAACCACTTGGGATCATGTGCACCTCACATGACCTGGCACCACAACCACTTGGAATCATGTGCTCCTCACATGACCTGGCACCACAACCACTTGGGATCATGTGCACCTCACATGACCTGGCACCACAACCACTTGGGATCATGTGCTCCTCACATGACCTGGCACCACAACCACTTGGGATCATGTGCACCTCACATGACCTGGCACCATAACCATTTGGGATCATGTGCTCCCGTGTACATGTAATCACACCCCACATTTATATGTACTTATCTCTAGATCATCCATCGCACTGTTGCTGCTCTGATTGGAAGTACCTTTGTCCTTGCTGTCCTGTCTCTGTTGAATAAGGTGCGAAATGTGTGTGTGTGTGTGTGTGTATGTGTATGCACACTGTATTTTGTTGTTGTATACGTATCTGTGTGCAGATATGTATTTTGGGAAGGAGGTGTATATTGTACAGTATGTTTCCACGTATGTTATGCAGGTTACAAGTTGTAAGCGCTAAGTGCCCTCCCAATGCTTTTAAATGATCTACATGTACAACTGTAACATTAACACAATTGCTGAGACTTGCAGCAAATATCGCCATAAAGAATAAGCCAAACGAAAAGATGAGGCATTGTTGAATGCATTGTCGAGATATACTATTAGTGCTTGTTAGTAGATGTTACAGTTAATTCCTAGTCCGATTTGATTCGTACATGTATCTAATGAAAGTTTTG